>CM061548.1:3275002-3761076 GCA_030864215.1 Capsicum pubescens | reverse complement strand
GGAAGGCTGGGGAATGGCCTAGTGTAGGACATTATGGTTTACTGGGTAGTTTGGTTGGTCAAATGGGCGAAACAGCACGAACGGGCCATTTTTGGGCTAAATCGGTGTTCTATAGCCCATGATTTTTTGGGTTGGTCTGGGTTTCGAGCGTGATTAAGGCCGAAAATCAACTGGGCTGCCCCAGGCAAGCTACGGAGCGGCCTATTATTGGCCATTTTGTTTTTTTTGGGAATTTTGGTTGGTCAAAAGGGCAAAACGATACAAACGAGCCATTTTTAGCCCTAATCAGTGTTCTTTAGCCCATGATTTTTGGAGTGGTCCTGGGGTTCGGTTGTGTTTTAGGCTAAAAATCAATCGAGTAACCCCAGGTAGGTTGGGGAGCAGCCTAGTGTTGGCCATTTTATTTTTTGGGCGGTTTAGTTGGTCAAAAGGGCGAAACAGTGCGAACGGGCCATTTTTTGGCCAAATCAATGTGCTATAGCCCATGATTTTTGGGGTAGGCTCGGGGTTCGGGCATGATTTAGGCTAAAAATTGATCGGGCTACCCCAGGCAGGCTGGGAGCGACCTAGTATGGGCCATTTTTTTCTGGGCGGTTTGGTAGGTCAAACGGGCGAAATGGCGCGAGCGGACCATTTTTTAGCCAAATTGGTGTTCTATAGCTCATGGTTTTTGGCGTGGGCCCAAGGCCCGAGAGTGATTTTTGGTGAAATTGATCGGGCTGCCCTAGGCAGACTGGGGAGCGGCCTAGTGTGGGTCATTTTTATTTTCTAGGCTGTTTGGTTGGTCAAACGGGCGAACTGGCATAAACGGGCCATTATTGGGCCAAATTAGGGTGCTATAGCCCACAGTTTTTTGGGTGGGCCTAGGGTCTGGGTGTTATTTTTGCCAAAAATCAATCGGGCTACCCCAGGCAGGCTGTGGAGCGGTCTAGTGTGGGCCATTTTGGTTTTCTGGATGGGTTGGTTGGTGAAATAGGCGAAATGATGTGAATGGGCCATTTTTAGGCCATATCAATATGCTATAGCCCCCAGTTTTTTGGGGCCCAAGTTCCGGGCATAATTTAGGCCAAAAATTGATCGAGCTGCCCCAGGCAGGCTGGAGAGCGACCTAGCGTGGGTCATTTCGGTTTTCTGGATGGTTTGGTTGGTCAAACAGGCAAAATGACACGAACGAGCTAATTTTTGGCCAAATCGGTGTTCTACAGCCTACAATTTTTGGGGTGGGCCCGAGGTTCGGGAGTGATTTTAGCCAAAAATTGATTGGGCTTCCCCAGGCAGGCTGAGGAGCGACCCAGTATGGGCCACTTTGATTTTCTAGGTGATTTGGTTTGTCAAATAGGAGACACGGTGTGATCGGGCTATTTTAGGGCCAAATCGATGTGCTATAGCCCACGATTTATGGAGTAGACTCGGGGTTCGGGTAAGATTTTTGTCAAAAATCGAGTGGACCGCCACAGGCAGGCTGGGGAGTGGCCTAGTATGTGCTATTTTAGTTTTTTGGGTGATTTAGTTGGTCAAACGGGAGAAACGGCACGAACGGGGGAGTTTTGGGCTAAATCGGTGTGTTATAGCCCACGGTTTTTGGGGAGGTCCCGGGGTCCGGGCATTATTTTTGACAAAAATCGACCGATCTTCCCCAGGCAGGATGGAGAACGTCCTAGTAAGGGCCATTTTGGTTTTCTGGGTGGTTTGGTTAGTCAAAAGTGTGAAATAGTGAGAAGGGGCCATTTTTTGGCCTAATCGGTGTGCTACCCACAGTTTTTGGGGTGGTCCTAGGATCCGGGTGTGATTTTGGCCAAAAATTGATCAGGTTTCCCCAGGCAGGCTGGGGAGTAGCCTAGTGTGGGCCATTTTGGTCTTCTGAGTGGTTTGGTTTGTCAAACGGGCAAAACGGCATGAACTTGTCATTTCTGCCCCAAATCGGTTTACTATAGCCCACGAATTTTTGGGTAGGCAAGGGGTCTAGGTGTGATTTTTGCCGAAAATTGATTGGGCTACCTCGGGCAGGCTGAGGAATGGCCTAGTCTAGCCATTTTGATTTTTTGGGCGGTTTGGTTAATTAGACGGGCAAAACGGTGCCAACGGGCCGCTTTTGAGCCAAATCGGTGTGCTATAACCAATGATTTTTTGGGTGGGGCCGGGGTCCGAGCGTTATTTTTGCCAAAAATTAACTGGGCTTCCCTAAGCAGGCTTGGGAGAGTCCTCGTGTGGGCTTTTTTAGTTTTATGGGCGGTTTGGTTAGTCAAACAGGCGAATCAGCGTGAACGAGAAATTTTCAAGCCTAATTGGTGTACTATAGCCCATGATTTTTTGGGTGGTCCCGAGGTTTGAGCATAATTTTTGTCGAAAATCGACTGGACTCCCCCAGACAGGCTGGGGAGTGGCCTAGTGGGGGTCATTTTTGTTTTCTGGGTTGTTAGGTTGGTCAAACAACGCAAACGGGCTATTTTCAGGACAAATCGGTGTGTTATAGCCTAGGTTTTTTTGACAGACCCGGGGTTTGCGCGTGATTTTGGCCAAAAATTGATCGAGCTATCCCGAGATGAGAAGGGAATAGCCTATTATGGGCCATTTTGGTTTACTGGGCGGTTTGGATGGTCAAACAGGCAAAACGGCACGAACGGACCATTTTTGGGCTAAATCGGTGTGCTATAGCCCACGGTTTTTGGGGTGGGCCTGGGGTCTAAGCGTGATTATGGACAAAAATTGACTGGGCTGCCCCAGTAAGGCTTGGGAGCGGCCTATTATTGGCCATTTTGGTTTTCTGGGAGGTTTGGTTGGTCAAAAGGGTGAAACAGCGAGAACGGGCCGTTGTTTGGCCTAATAGGTGTTCTTTAACCCATGGTTTTTGGTTTTGGCTAAAAATTGACCAAGCAACCCCAGACAAGCTGGGGAGCGGCCTAATATTGGCCATTTTGATATTTTGGGCGGTTTGGTTAGTCAATAGGGTAAAACGGTGTAAATGGGCCATTTTTGGGCCAAATCGGTGTGCTATAGCCCACGATTTTTGGGGTGGGCTCAGAGTTCGGGCGTGATTTAGGCCAAAAATTGACCAGGCTACCCCAGGTAGGCTTTGGAGAGGCCTAGTATGGGATATTTTGGGTTTTTGAGTGGTTTGGTTGGTCAAACGGGTGAAACGGCGCAAACGGGCTATTTTTGGTTCAAATCGTTGTGTTATAGCCCATGGTTTTTAGGGTGGGCCCGAGGTTCGAGCATGATTTTGGCTGAAAATTGGGTCGAGCGTCCCCAAGCAGTCTTGGGAACGGCCTAGTATGTGCCATTTTTGTTTTCTAGGAGGTTTTGTTGGTCAAACAGGAGAAACATCACGAACGGGCTATTTTTGGGCCAAATCAGTATGCTATAGCCCACGGCTTTTAGGGTGGGCCCAGGGTCCGGGTGTGATTTTGGTCGAAAATCAACTGGGTTTCCCCAGGCAGGCTGGGGAGCAGCCTACTATGGGCTATTTTGGTTTACGTGGCGGTTTGGTTGGTCAAACGGGCAAAATGATGCGAACTGGGTTTTTCGAGCCAAATCGGTGTGTTATTGCCCACGAGTTTTTGGGGTGAGCCCAAGGTACGAGCATGACTTTGGCTGAAAATTGACCGGGCTGCTCCAATCAGGCTGGGGAGCGGGCTAGAGTGGGCCATTTTGGTTTTCTGGGCGGGTTGGTTGGTCAAATTGGCAAAACGGCGCAAACGGGCTAATTTCAGGCCAAATTAGTGTGTATTATCCCAGGGCTTTTGGGGTGGGCACGAGGTTTGGGCATGATTTTTGCTGAAAATTGACCGGGCTACCCCAGCCAGGATGGGAATTGGCCTAGTGCCGGACATTTTGGTTTTCTAGGCGATTCTGATAGTCAAACGGGTTAAAACGGCGCTATCGGGCTATTTTAGGGATAAATCGGTATGCTATAGCCCACGGTGTTTTGTGTGGGCTCGGGGTCCAAACATTATTTGGGCTGAAAATCGACCGGGTTGCCTCGGGCAGGCTGGGGAATGACCTAGTATGGGCTATTTTTTTAGGGCGGTTTAGTTGGTCAAACGGGATTAACAGCACGAACGGGGCTTTCTGAACCAAATCGGTGTGCTATAGCCCACGGTTTTTAGGGAGGGCTCGGGGTTCGGGCGTGATTTTGGTAAAAAAATTGACCAGGCTTCCCCAGGTAGGCTGAGGAGCCGCCTAGTATGGGTCATTTTAATTTTTTGGGCGGTTTGGTTAGTCAAACGAGCGAAATGGTATGATCGGGCCATTTTAATGTCAAATCAGTGTGCTATAACCCACCGTTTATAGGGTAGGCTCGATGTTCGAGCGTTATTTTGGTTGAAAATCAATCGAGCGGCTACAGGCAGGCGAGGAAGTGGCCTAGTTTGGGCCATTTTAGTTTCCAGGGCGGTTTAGTTGGTCAAACGGGCAAAACGGCATAAACGGAGCATTTTTAGGCTAAATCGATGAGCTATAGAACACAGTGTTTGGGGTGGGCTCGGGTTTCAGGCATGATTTTGGTCAAAAATTGACCAGGCTGCCTCAGGCAGGCTGGAGAGTGTCCTGGTGTGGGTAATTTTTGTTTTCCTGGCGGTTTGGTTGGTGAAACGGGTGAAATAGCGAGAACGGGACATTTCGGGGCCAAATCGATGTGCTATAGCCCGCGCCTTTTGGGGTGGGGCCCGAGGTCTGAATGTTATTTTGGCTAAAAATTGATCGGGTTGGCCCAGGCTGGCTAGGAACGGCCTAGTATGGGCCATTTTAGTTTTTTGGATAGTTTGGTTGGTCAAATGGGCAAAACGACGCAAACAGGCCATTTTTGGGCCAAATCGATGTGCGATAGCCTAGGGTTTTTAGGGCGGGCCTGAGTTTCGGGAATGATTTTTGCCGAAAATTGATTGGGCTACCCCAGGAAGGCTGGGGAGCGGCCTAGTATGGGCTATTTCGGTTTTCGGGGCAGCTTGGTTGGTTAAATGGGCAAAACGGCACGAACTGGCCATTTTTGGGCCAAACCGTTGTGCAATAGCCAACGGTTTTTAGGGTGGGCCTAAGGTCCGAGCGTGTTTTTAGCCAAAAATCGACCAGGCTTCCCCAGGCAGGCTGGGGAACAACCTAGTCTAGGCAGTTTTTATTTTCTGGGCGGTTTGGTTGGTGTAACGGGCGAAACAACGGGAACGGGCTATTTTTGGGCCACTCGGCGGGCTATAGCCCACAATTTTTAGGGTCGGCCTGGGATCCAGGCATGATTTTGGCTGCCTAGTATTGGCTATTTAGGTTTTCTGGACGGTTATGTAGGTCAATCGAGTAAAACAGTGAGAACAGGCCATTTTTGGGCCAAATCGGTGTTCTGTAGCCCACGATTTTTAGGGTGGGCCCAGGGTTTGGGCTTGATTTCGATCAAAAATTGATCGGGCCGACATAGGCAGGTTGGGGAGCGGCCTAGTTTGGACCATTCTGGTTTTCTAGGCGGTTTGGTTGGTCAAATGGATGAAAATGCATGAACAGGCCATTTTCGGGTCAAATCAGTGTGCTATAGTCCACGATTTTGAGGGTGGGCCAGGTGTCCGGGCATGATATTGCCAAAAATTGACCAGGCTGCTCCAGGAAGGCTAAGAAGTGGCCTAGTGTGGGCTATTTAGGTTTCTGGATTGTTTAGTGGGTCAAATGGGTGAAACAATGCGCATGGGCCATTTTTGGACCAATTCGATTTGCTATAGACGATGGTTTTTATGATGGGCCCGGGGTCCGGGTGTGATTTTTGATGAAAATCAACTGGGTTACCCCAGGCTGGATGGAGAGCTACCTAGTGTGGGTAATTTTGGTTTTTTATGCGGTTTGTTTGTTAAAACGGGCAAAACGGCGCGAACGGACCATTTTTGGGCCAAATCGGTGTGCTATAGCCCACAATTTTTGGGGTGGGCTAGGGGTCCGTTTGTGATTTTGGTCGAGAATAGACCAGGCTACCCCAGGCAGGCTAGGGAGAAGCCTAGTGTGGGCCATTTTGGTTTTCTGGGAAAATTGGTTGGTTAAACGGGTGAAATGGCATGAACAAACTATTTTTGGGCCAAATCGGTGTGCTATAGCCCACGTTTTTTTAGATGGGCCCGATGTTCGAGTGTGATTTTGGCCAAAAATGGATCGAGCTTTCCCAGGTAGGCTGGAGAGCGGCTTAGTGTAGGCCATTTCTGTTTTCTGGGGGATTTAGTTGGTCAAACGAACAAAACAGTTCGAACGGGACATTTTTGGGCCTAATTAATATGCTATAGCCCACGGTTTTATGGGTAGGCCCAGGGTTCGGGCGTGTTATTGGCTAAAAATTGATCGGGCTACCCTAAGCAGGCTAGGAAGCGGCCTAGTGTGGGCCATTTTGTTTTTCTAGGCAGTTTGGTTGGTCATAAAGGCAAAACGGCATGAACGGGCCATTTTTGGGCCAAATCGGTGTGCTATAGCCCACAATTTTTGGGGTAGGCCCGGGGTCTAGGCGTGATTTTGGCCGAAAATCAATTGGGCTTCTCCAGGCAGGCTGGGGAGCGGGTTAGTGTGGGATATTTTGGTTTTCTGGGTGGTTTGGTTTGTCAAACGGGTGAAACGGCGTGAACGGGCCATTTTCCGACCAAATCGGTGTGCTATAGCCAATGGTTTTTAGGGTGGGCCCGAGGTTCGGGAGTGATTTTAGCCAAAAAATCAATCGAGCTACGCAAGGCAGGTTGGGGAGCGGTCTAGTGTGGGACATTTTGGTATTCTGGGAGGTTTGGTTGGTCAAACGGGCGAAACGGCGCGAACGGGCTATTTTTGGGCTAAATTGGTGTGCAATAGCCCAGGGTTTTTGGGTAGGCCCCGAGGTTCGGGCGTTATTTTGGCAAAAAATTGATCGGGCTGCCCCAAGCAGGCTGGAAAGTGGCCTAGTGTGGGATATTTTGGTTTTCTAGGTTGTTTTGATAGTCAAACAAGCAAAATGGCGCGATCGGCCGTTTTAGGGTCAAATAGTTCAACTATAGCCCACGATTTTTGGGGTGGGCTCAGGGTTCAGGCATTATTTTGGCCAAAAATTGATCTGGCTATCACAGGCAGGCAGTGGAGTGGCCTAGTATGGGCCGTTTTGGTTTTCAGGACATTTTAGTTGGTCAAATGGGCGAAACAGCGCGAATGGAGCATTTTTGGGCCAAATTGGTGTGTTATAGCCCACGGTTTATGGGGTGGGCTCTGGATTCGGGCGTGATATTGGCCGAAAATTGATCGGGCTGCCACAGCCAGGATGGAGAGCGGCATAGTATAGGCCATTTTGGTTTTCAGAGTAGTTTAGTTGGTCAAACTGGCAAAACGGCGTTAACAGGGTATTTTTGGGCCAAATCTGTGTGTTATATAGCCCACAACTTTTGGGGTAGGCCCGGGGTATGGGCGTGATATTGGCCAAAAATTAATCGGGCTACCCATGGAAGGCTGGGGAGTGGTCTAGTGTAGGCTATTTTGTTTTCTGTGCGGTTTAGTTGGTGAAACGGACGAAACGGCGTGAACGGGCCATTTTGAAGCCAAATTAGTGTGCTGTAGCCCACGCCTTTTGGGGTGGGCCCGGGGTTCAGGCGAGATTTTGGCAAAAAATTAACCGAGCTATCCCAGGCAGGCTTGGTAGTGGCCTAGTATGGGCCATCTTGGTTTTTTGGGCGGTTTGATTGGTCAAACGAGTGAAACAGCGCAAACGGTCCATTTTTTGGCCAAATCGGTGTGTTTAGCCCATGATTTTTAGGGTGGGCTCGATTTTCAGGAATAATTTTGGCCAAAAATTAATAGGGCAGCCACAGGTAGGTTGGAAAGTGGCCTAGTATGGGCCATTTTGGTTTTCTGGGTGGTTTGGTTGGTTAGACGAGCAAAATGGCGTGAACGGGCCATTTTTGGGCCAAATCAGTGTGCTATTGCCTACGATTTTTGGGGTGGGCCTGGGGTCTGGCGTGTTTTTTGGAAAAAATTGACCGAGCTTCCCCAAGAAGGCTGGGGAGCAGCCTAGTATTGGCCATTTTTTTGGGGTGGTTTGGTTAGTGTAACGGGCGAAACGATGGGAACGGGCTATTTCTGAGCCAAATCGGAGAGCTATTGACCACGAGTTTTAGGGTGGGCCTGGGATCCGGGCTTTATTTTGGCCGCAAATCGACCAGGCTACCCCAAGTAGGCTGGGAAACATCCTAGTGTTGGCCATTTTAGTTTTCTAGGCGGTTTGGTAGGTTAAATGGGCGAAATGGCAGGAACGGCCCATTTTTGGGCCAACTCGGAGTTCTACAGCCCATGGTTTTTGGGGTTGGCCCAGGTTTCGGGCTTGATTTTGGCCAAATATCGATCGGGCCGACCTAGGCAGGTTATGGAGCTGCCTAGTATGGACCATTTTAGTTTTCTGGGCGGTTTTGCTGGTCAAACAGATGAAACAGCGTGAACGGGCCATTTTTGGGCCAAATAGATGTGCTATAACCTTTAATTTTGGGGTGGGCCCAGTGTTCGGGCATGATATTGGTGGAAAATAGATCGGGCTGCTCCAGGAAGCCAGAGAAGTGGTCTAGTGTGGGTCATTTAGGTTTTCTGGGCGGTTTGGTAGGTCAAACTGGTGAGACAACGCGAATGGGATCTTTTTGGGCCAAATCGGTGTGCTATAGCCCACGATTTTTAGGGTTGGCTCGGGATGCGGGTGTGATTTTGGCCAAAAATAAATCGGGCTACCACAAGTAGGCTGGAGAACGGCCTAATATGGGCTATTTTGTTTTTTTTGGCGGTTTGTTTGGTCAAACGGGCAAAACGGCGTGAACGGACCATTTTTGGGCTAAATCGGGGTGCTATTACCCACGGATTTTAAGGTGGGCTAGGGATCCGTGCGTGATTTTGGTTAAAAATCGACCAGACTGCCCCAGGTAGGCTGGAGAGTGGTCTAGTGTAGGCCATTTTAGTTTTCTAGGAATTTTGGCGGTCAAATGGGAGAAACGGCACGAACGGGCAATTTTTGGCTAAATCAGTGTGTTATAGCCCACGTTTTTTTAGGTGGGCCCAGGGACCGAGCATGATTTTTGTCGTAAATTGATCGGGCTTCCCCAAGAAGGCTGGTGAGCAACCTAGTATGGGCCATTTTGGTTTTCTGGGCAGTTTGGTTAGTAAAATGAGCAAAACGACGTGAATAGGCCATTTTCGTGCCAAATCGGTGTGCTATAGCCCATAATTTTTTGGGTGGGCTTGAGGTTCGGGTGTTTTATTAGCCAAAAATTGACTGGGCTACCCCAGGCAGGCTGGAGAGCGGCCTAGTATGGACCATTTTAGTTTTCTGGGTGGTTTGATTGGTCAAAAGGGTGAAATGGCGCGAACGGGCTATTTTTGGGCCAAATCAGTATGCTATAGCCCATGATTTTTAGGGTAGGCCCGGGGTCCGGACGTGATTTTTACCGTAAATCGACTAGGCTTCCCCAGAAAGGCTGGGAAGAGGCCTAGTATGGGCCATTTTGGTTTTCTAGGCAATTTGGTTTGTCAAACTAGCAAAACAGCATGAATGGTTCATTTTCAGGCCAAATCGATGTGCTATAGCCCACGATTTTTGGGTGGGCCCGGGGTTCAGGCGTAATATTGGCCGAAAATCACTAGGCTGCCCCAGGTACGCTGGAAAGCTGCCTAGTGTGGGCCATTTTGGTTTTCTGGCGGTTTGACTGGTCAAAAGGGAAAAAACGGCGTGAAAGGGCCATTTTTGGGCCAAATCAGTGTGCTATGGCCCACAATTTATAGGGTAGGCCCGATGTTCGAGCGTGATTTTTGCCGAAAATTGACTAGGCTGCTCTAGGCAGGCTGAGGAGCGGTCTAGAGTGGGTCATTTTGATTTTCTGGGTGGTTTGGTTGGTCAAACGGGTGAAACGGCGTGAACGGGCTATTTTTCGGCCAAATCTGTGTGCTATAGCCCATGGATTTTGGGGTGGGCCTGGGGTCCGGGAGTGATTTTGGCCAAAAATTAATTGGGCTGCCCTAGGCAGGCTGGGAAGTGGCCTAGTATGGGCTATTTTTGTATTCTAGGAGGTTTGGTTGGTCAAACGGGAGAAACGATGCGAACTGGCCATTTTTTAGCCATATCATTGTGCTATAACCCACAATTTTTGGGGTGGGCCCAGGGTTCGGGCGTGATTTTGGTCAAAAATTGATTGGGTTGCCCCAGGCAGGCTGGGGAGCCATCTAATATTGGCCATTTTGGTTTTTGGGGTTGTTTGGTTGGTTAAACAGGCAAAACGACGTGAATGGGCCATTTTTGGGCCAAATCGATGTGCTATAACCCATAATTTTTTCTGTGGGCCTAGGGTTCGAGTGTGATATAGGCCAAAAATTTATCGGGCTACCTCAGGCAGGCTAGGGAGCTGCCTAGTATAAGCCATTTTGGATTTCTGGGCGGTTTGGTTGGTCAAACGGGCAAAACGACACGAATGGTCATTTTTCGGGCCAAATCAATGTGCTATAGTGAATGGTTTTTCCTGTGGGCCCATGTCCAAGCATGATTTTGGTCAAAAATTGACCGGGCAGCCCCAGGCATGCTGGGGAGAGGCCTAGTATGGGTCATTTTGGTTTTCTGGATAGTTTGGTTGGTCAAACAAACGAAACAGCGCGAACGGGCCATTTTTAGGCTAAATCGATGTGCTATAACCCATGGGTTTTTTGGGTGGGCACGGGGTCCGGGCATGATTTTTGTCATAAATTGACTGGGCTGCCTCAGGATGGCTGGGGAGCGGTGAGTGGCCTAGTGTGGGCCATTTTGGTTTTCTGGGCGGTTTGGTTAGTCAAACGGGTGAAATGGCGCAAATGGGCCATTTTTGGGCTAAATCGGTGTGCTATAGCCCACGAATTTTGGGGTGAGCTCGGGGTTCGGATGAGTTATTTGCCAAAAATAGACTAGGTTACCCCCGACAAGCTGGGGAGTGGCCTAGTTTGGGCTATTTTTGTTTTTTGGGCGGTTTGGTTAGTCAAACGGGCGAAACGGTGTAAACGAGCCATTTTCAGGCCAAATCGGTGTGCCATAGCCCACTATTAGTGGGGAAGAGCGACATGATTTTGGCTGAAAATCGATCAGGCTGCCCCAAGGAGGCTGAAGAGCGGCCTAATTTACGCCATTTTAGTTTTCTAGGAGGTTTAGTTGGTCAAACGGGCGAAACGACGTGAACAGGCCATTTTTGGGCCAAATCGGTGTGCTATAACCCACGGTTTTTGGGATGGGCTCAGGGTTCGGGCGTGATTTTGGTCTAAAATTGAACAGGCTTCCTAGGTAGGCTGGGTAGAGGCCTAATGTAGGCCATTTTGGTTTTCTGGGAGGTTTGGTTTGTCAAACGGGCGAAACAGCGTGAACGGGCCATTTTTGGCCTAAAAAGGTGTGCTATAGCCCACGATTTTTGGGGTGAGCCCGAGGTCCGGGCATGATTTTAGCCAAAAATTGATCGGGCTGCCCCAAGAAGGCTGCAGAGCAACCTTGTGTGAGCCATTTTGTTTTTTTGAGGTGGTTTGGTTGGTCAAACGGGTAAAACGGCGCGAACAGGCCATTTTTGGGCTAAATCGGTGTTCTATAGCCCACGTTTTTTGGGGTGGGCCCGGGGTCTGATGATAGGCGTATTTACACGCCTAAAGTACTATAATTTACCCATATTTTAGCTAAGTTTTGAGCACAAAATATATAATTCATGCACTTTTAGTCCTTTTTCCTGTAAGTGAGCTAACAAACGTGATTAGCAAGTTTTCAGGTATAAATGATGAAGATTTCAGCATTTTATGGATAACTTGACGTCCAAGGAAGCTTCACGAAAGAAGGAAAGGAGAGCTTGGACGCCTAGGGACTAAAAGTGACACATGGAAAACCTGTCCCGGGCAAAAACAACATTTCTAAAGACTTTGGGGATCAGCAGTAACTTAGTAGGATTAGGATAATGATGCAGTAACCTAGTAGGACTAGGATAAGTAATGCAGTAGCTTAGTAGGAATAGGATATGGGTATTATAAATACCCTATTTTGCTGTTGATTTTTATTATTCCCATCCATCCACCATCCATCCATCCATCAAAACAATTCTCCACCACCCTCATCCCTATTCTATCCTTCCCCTTTTTCTTCATTAATTCATTGTTGACATTATTTTTCATATATTCGACTTTTAATTTTTACAACAAGAGAAAAGCTATTTGCAAGGAATTCACGTGAGATTTTTATGATGATAATGTCTATTGTGTTTTCCGTTGCACTCATGCATAGCTAAACTTCTCTGTTGGGGTTATGGAAGCCTTATGAGATACTATCTATTGCTATGATTTTGTGAATTCTTGACATGTATGTTGCTTATATCATTACTCTCTTCATCTTAATCTAAATTCTTGTGGTTGCAAACACATAGAATACGCCAGTATAGCATTAACTTGTTCGAAAGAAAAGTTATATGTCTGGAAAAGAGATAATGTCAAGGTAATAGGGCACCAACCCCTGTTAAAAAGTTAGTGTCGTAACTGGATTAACCTCTTGGAGAATTTGTACCGTTAGATACGCTTTAAGCTCGAAAGAGTTAAAGTGAAATAATCTTTGATGGTCGAAAGACGCCTGAATTTACCATAGAATACAATTCTCTATAAGCACATGCATGTCTGAATTCCGCATAACTCATAGCCAATAGAGACGTATAACTCATAAGGTGGATATAACCAGGTGGATATAACCCCAACTCTCAATTCTGATTGGTTAAACATCTTACTAAACATTCTTTCTTTTTACTTTGCTATTTTCCGTTTTTACCTTGTTACATTATTGCACGTTACAATCCACCCTTTTACGAAACTTTTACCAAAAGTCTATTAATCTTTGCTTACTTAGTGACCAAGTATTCTCTGTGGGATTCGACACCTAACCCAGTTGGGTTCTATATTTGACAACGACCGCTTACACTCCTACGAGAGCTGTAGTTTGAGCGTTATCAGGTTCCGGGCGTGATTTTGCCCTAAAATCGATCGGGCTACCCTAGGCAAGCTGTGGAGAGGCCTAGTGTAAGCCATTTTGGTTTTTGGGGAGGTTTGGTTGGTCAAACGGGTGAAACAGTGCGAACGGGCCATTTTCGGGCCAAATCGATGTACTACAGCCAATGGTTTTTCGGGTGGGCCCGGGGTCTGGGCGTTATTTTGACCTAAAATTGACCGATCTGCCCCAAGTAGGCTGGGGAGCAACCTAGTATGGATCATTTTGGTTTTTTGGGCGTTATGGTTGGTCAAACAGGCGAAACGGCCTGAACGGACCATTTTTGGGCCAAATCAGTGTGTTATAGCCCACGGTTTTTGGGCTGGCTCCGGGTTCGGGCGTGATTTTTGCCAAAAATCAACCGATCTGCCCCAGGCTGACTGGGGAGCGACCTAATATGGGTCATTTTGGTTTTCTGGGCTATTTGGTTGGTCAAACAGTCGAAACAGCGCAAACGGGACATTTTTTGGCTAAATCAGTGTGCTATATAACCCACTATTTTTTAGGTGGGGCCGGGTTTCGGGCGTGATAATAGACAAAAATTTATCGGGCTTCCCTAGGCAGGATTCGGACCTGCCTAGTATGGGCCATTTTTTTGGGGTGATTTGGTTGGTCAAACGGGCGAAACGGCGCGAACGGGCTATTTTTGGGTCAAATTAGTGTGCTATAGCCCATGGTTTTGGGGTGAGCCCAGGGTCTGGGCGTGATTTTGGCCTAAAATCAATCGTGCTGCCCCAGGCAGGCTGGGCAGCGGCTTAGTGAGAGTCATTTTTGTTTTATGGGCGGTTTAGTTGGTTAAACGAGTGAAACAGAGCGAACAAGCCATTTTTGGGCAACATTGATGTGCTAGCCCATGGTTTTTGGGGTAGGTACAGGGTTCGGGTGTGATTTTGGACGAAAATCCATCGGGCTACCCCATAAAGGGTGGGGAGAAGCCTAAAATGGGCCATTTTGATTTTTTGGACTGTTTGGTTGGTCAAACAGGCAAAACAGTGCGAACGAGACGTTTTCAGGCACAATCGGTGGGCTATAGCCCAAGATTTTTTGGGTGGGCCTGGGATCCGGGTGTGATATTAGACGAAAATTTATCGGGCTGTCCCAGGAAGGCTTCTGAGCTGCCTAGTATGGGCTATTTTTGTTTTTTGGGCGGTTTGGTTGATCAAACAGGCTAAACGGTGCGAACAGGCCATTTTAAGGTCAAATCGGTGTGTAATAGCCCACGTTTTTTGGGGTAGGTTCGGGGTCCGAGCGTGATTTTGGCTTAAAATCAATCGGGCTGCCCCAGGCAGGATGAAGAGCGGCCTAGTGTGTGCCATTTTGATTTTTTGGGCGGTTTAGATGGTCAATAGGGCGAAATAGTGCGAACGAGCCATATTCGTGCCAAATCGGTGTGCTAAAGCACACGGTTTTTGGGGTGACCCCAGTATCCGGGCATGATTTTAGCCGAAAAATGACCAGGTTTTCCCAAGCAGGCTGGAGAGCAGCCTAGTGTGTGCCATTTTTGTTTTATGGGTGGTTTGGTTGGTCAAACAGGCAAAACGGTGTGAACGGGCTATTTTCAAACCAAATTGGTGGACTATTGCCCTCGATTTTTGGGGTGGACCCGGGGTTCAGGCATGATATTGGCTTAAAATCGATTGGGCTGCCCCGGGCAGGATGGAGAATGGCCTAGTATGGGCAATTTTGGTTTTTTTAGGTGGTTTGGCTGGTCAAACGGGAGAAGCAGCTCGAACAAGGCATTTTCAGGCCAAATCAATGAGCTATAGCACATGGTTTTGGTCGAATATCGATCGGACTACCCCAGGCAGATTGGGGAGTGACCTAGTGAGGGCCATTTTGGTTATCTGGGAGATTTGGTTGGTAAAATGGGTGAAACAGCGCAAATGGGTCATTTTCGTGCCAATTTGGTGAGCTATAGCCCATGGTTTTGAGGGTGGGCCCAGAGTCCAATGTGATTTTAGCCAAAAATCGAGCGGGTTGTCCTAGGTAGGTTGGGGAGTGGCCTAGTGTGGTCCATTTTAGTTTTCTGAGCATTTTAGTTGGTCAAACGGGCAAAACGGCACGAACGGGCCATTTTGGGTCAAATCAGTGTGCTATAGCCCACAGTTTTTAGGGTGGGCTCAGGGTTCGAGCATGAGATTGGTCGAAAATTTATCGAACAGCGCCAAGCAGGCTGGAGAGCTGCCTAGTATGGGCCATTTTGGTTTCTGAAAGGTTTGGTTAGTCAAACGGTGAAACAATGCTAACGGGCTATTTTCGGGATAAATCGGTGTGCTATAGCCCACGGTTTTTTGGGTGGGCCTGGGGTCCAGGCGTGAATTTGGCCCAAAATTGACCGGGCTACACCAAGAAGGCCGGGGAGCAGCCTATTGTGGGTCATTTTGGTTTTCTGGGCAGTTTGGTCGGCCAAACGATCTAAACAGCGCGAATGGGCAATTTTTTAGCCAAATCGATGTGCAATAGCTTATGGTTTTGTGGGTGCGCATGGGGTCCTGGCGTGATTTAGGCCAAAAATAAACCGAACTGCCCTAGGAAGGCTGAGGAGTGGCCTAGTGTGGACCATTTTGATTTTCTAGGTGGTTTGGTTGGTCAAATGGGTGAAATAGCGCGAACGGGCTATTTTTGGGCCAAATCGGTGGACTATAGCCCATGATTTTTGGGGTGGGCAAGGGTCCGGACGTGATATTGGCAGAAAATTAACCGGGATACCCCAGGCATTTTGGAGAGTTGCCTAGTTTTGGCCATTTTGGTTTTCTAGGTATTTTGGTAGGTCAAACGGGCGAATCAACGCGAACGGGCCATTTTTAGGCCAAATCGGTGTGCTACAACGCACGGTTTTTGGAGTAGGCCTAGGGTCCGACATGATTTTGGTTAAAAATTGACTGGGCTACCCCAGGCAGGATAGGAAGCGGCCTAGTGTAGGACATTTTAGTTTTCTGATTGGTTTGGTTTGTCAAACAGGCAAAACAGCGAGAACGGGCCATTTTCCCATAGTTTTTGGGGTGAGTGATAACGCTCAATCTACAGCTCTCGTAGGAGTGTAAAGCGGTCGTTAGCAAATATAGAACCCAACCTGGGTTGGGTATCAATCCCACAGGGAATAGCTTGGTCAACAAGTAAGTGAAGATTACTAGACTTTTAGTGAAAGTCTCGAAAAATGGGGGATTCTTGTTGTGCAAGTAAGGTAACCAAATAGTAGCTAAAAACGGCAATAGCAAAGTAAAAAGAACGAGAATATTTTAGTAAGATGTAAACAATGAGAATTGAGGAGTTGGGGTTATGTCCACCTTCTGAGTTATACGTCTCTATTGACTATGAGTGTGTTGAATTCGGACATGCATGTGCTTATAGAGAATTGTATTCGATGGTAAATCCAGGCGTCTTTCGACCTATTCGAGGATTATTTCACTTTAACTCTTTCGAGCTTAAAGCGTATCTAACGGTATGAATTCTCCAAGAGGTTAATCCAGTTACGACACTAACTTTTTAATAGGGGATGGGACCCTACTACCTTGACATTATCTCTTTTCCAGACAGATAACCTTTCTTTCGAACAAGTTAAATGTTATACTGGCGTATTCTTGCGTTTGCAACCATAAAGAATTTAGATTAAGATGAAGAGAATAATGATATAAGCAACATACGTGTCACGAACTCACAAACTCACAGCAATAGATAGTATCTCATTCGGCTTCCATAACCCCAACAGAGAAGTTTAGTTACCCATGAGTACGAAGGAAATCACAATTGACATTGTTGTTATACCACAATAAAGATTTCACGTTTGTAATGGTGTGGTAGGCGTTAGGCGTGAATTCCTTAGCAAGGTAACGTTTCTCTTGTTGCGGAATTTAAGAATAGAAGAAGAATAAAAAGTAGAATTAATTGTAAGAAGATGTTTGTGGAATGGTGCATGTGTCAAAATCTCTAGTAGAATAGGGTATTTATAACACCCATATCCTATTCCTACTAAGCTAATGAAATGCTTAACCAAATCCTACTAAGCTAATGAAATACTTAACCCAATTGTACTAGGTTAATGTATCATTATCCTAATCCTAATAAATTACTGCTAGTCCCCAAAGTCTTCAGAAATGTTGTTTTAGCCCGGGACAGAATTTCCATGCGCCATCTTTAGTCCTTGGCGTCCAAGATTAGCTTTTCTCCTTTCGTGAAGCTTTCTTTGGCGTCAAGTTATCCATGAAATGCTGAATTCTGCATCATTTATACCTGAAACTTTGCTAATCATGTTTGTTAGCTCACTTACAGGGAAAAGGACTAAAAGTGCATGAAATATATAATTTGTTCTCAAAACTAGGCTAAAATATGGGCAAAATATAGTGCTATAGGCGTGTAAATTCGCCTATCATCAACACCCCACACTTGAAGCTTTGTTCGTCCTCGAACAAAATATCATGTCCCTCTAAACATCAACTTAGGATTTCACAGCAACACACAAAATATTCGTCAAGACAAGCACAACAATTATCAACAAAGAGTAGTTTTCTGATCATTAGTAGAAATAATTCAGCCTCCAACATAGACTCGTGATGGTGGTCAACTTATATTCAAAAGTCAAGGCACAAAGAATCATACACAACTACCCAAAACTCATCAACCATATGTGTCTCACAATATATTACCCATAATCACTCACAAGTATAGCATATTTTTCAAACATGGGTATCAAAATATCCTTGCTCTCACTCTCACAAAGAATTCATATGAAGCAACTGATGACCATAGGCTTGCCCTTAGTGTAATGCTCCACTAAATGTCAGAATGCCAAGCTTAGGATCAACTAGGTCTTTTGATGGTTGTAATGTAGGCTAAGGGACAGGTAGGACTATTTTGGCCAGAAATAGTGACTATGTTCCTAAGCGCTTTATTACATCACATTGTATCATTAACACTTTTCTTTCAAACAACCTTTCTACTTTCTTTTATTCTACCACTCTTTTTCTCCTCTTTTGTTTTTCAATTTTAAACATAACTAACTTTTCAGTTTTCCTTTCCTTTTTCTTTTGATAACATACCTCTTATGATAGCACTTTCTTTTTCATAACTCATTCAAGCACCAATGCATTTTAAAGCATCATACTCACCCAATTTCCTCTTATTTTGTCACATGACTATTTCACTTTAAAGCACTTAGGAATTTGGATCAAATTATGGTCTTGAAAAAAATGGATTAGGCTTACATACGAGGTTTGTCAAAGAAAATAGGCTAAAGGCTCAAAAGGGTTTAACTAGGATGATGTCCATGGGTAGGTAAAAAGAAGGTAAATAATCATAGGTTGCCAAAGAAATGCCTAAATCATCTCCTAGACTTGCACTCTTTATTTTCGCTTTACATACATACCAGGCAAGTTCTAGCATCAGCCACAAGCACAGAATATACTATTAGCTCACACACACAAGGACATGGTCGACTTTATTGAGAGTAGTATAGACTCTTGTCCCAACAGGTGACGGAATTGAACCACCCAATATCACATAGTGAGTCACAATTAGAGCCTAAATGTCTCAATAGTCATGATTTTAGAACAAACTCTTGTCATAATCTCATGCTGCCTATCAAAATAATTTCATGTGAAGTTAAAAAAAATTTAATGAAAAAAACGAAACAAAAACAAAGCAAACAAACATAAATAAATGCAAATGTGGATAGAGAAGTATAGCATGCAAATACCAGCACCCCACACTTAGACAGGACACACTGTCCTCAGTGGAAAATAAATAAGAAGAACCTGGTTAGTCGGACTCATCCTCTATGTCTGGGGTCATACCCCTTGCATCGGAATCATCATCAGAGTCGTCATCCTTAGAAGTTCCTCATAAGTATCCCACTTAATTCCAAGAGTGAGTCGAGGTATTTGCAGCGAGAAGGGTTCTCCTTGCTCTTTTCGGCCCCTTTTCTTGCCTTTTTGTGAAGTGGTAGCCTTATCTTTGCCTTGTCTTGCTTTGGGTGCCATTGTACCTGAGACTTAAAATAGAGTTCACGTTAGCACAATCTCAATGGATACAATCTATACATAAGCAGTAGGGGTACCACCCCACACTTAGTTTGTTGATACGAATTAGTGAAGTGAAAGTGGTCGATTACTTAGACTTCATCGACATACGTTGTAGGAGCTATATTCCAACAAGAAAATCAGAGATGTATCACTTCTTGCAACCTTTGCAATACTTTCATGTTAGGTATATCAAGACGTCTACATAGGGATTACATCATAGTATAGTTTCTATCAATAATCACAATCGCCTATGTCGGTGGGCAACTATAAGTCTTATTCCGGGACATTCTAACATGTAAGTATTCAAGTGACAAGAGTATGCAGTGTTCATGACTGTAGAAATTCCGTAAGTAGCATAACAATGCATCAAAATGAAATTCAAGTCAGAAACAAGTTAAGAGTATCCTAACGTTCATGTTCACTCACTTGGTTTTGTATCAACAATTCAAACACATTAACATCACCACTATTTCTTCAAGATGTAGCAATTCATAATAGACATAGCAACGTAGCACTTACGAAAAATAGATGAAGAACAAAAGAGTACTTACGTGATTGAAGCCTTTGGAGATGTTCTTGTGAAGTGGGAGAGCAAAAAGAAAAGTTTTGAAATGATTTGGAGAGTATGTGCGGCGCCTAGGTCAAGTTTTCAATGTGTTTATGTTTCAAGACTAAGTCTCTTTTATATAGGAAAAGAATGGGTCGGGTTTTGACCCATTTAAAATCGGTTTTGGGGTCAAAAAGTGACCATAGGCGGCGCCTAATGCAAAGCCTATGGTGACCATAGGCGGCGCCTAATGCAAAGCCTATGGTGAGCATAGGCGGCGCCTAGTGCAATGCCTTTAGTGACCATAGGCGGCGCCTTTAGCATGGCATATGAGCTTCAGAGACCAAATGCTATAGCATAGGCGGCGCCTATGCTATGGCATACTTGAGCATGGGCAGCGCCTATGCTATAGCACACTAGATTCTGAGATCTTATGCTATAGTATAGGCCATGCCTTGTTCGTGGCCTAGTTTTACCTAGGCCTAGCCTTGATCGATGCCTATTTTATCATGAGCAATGCTCAATCCATAGTCTTATGCATCTTAATTCCTAACTTACCACCTTTACCATTCAATACGTCCAAATCAAAATTTGAAACCAATGTCCTCGTTTTACACCTCTTGCACCTATATTTGCTCAAAAACAATAAAAACGATTAGAACGATGGGTTGCCTCTCATCAAGCACCTTAGTTTTGGTCGTGGCACGACTCTTATTTTTGGATTTTTATTTATCAAAAGCAAACACGTAATAGAACGAAAGAAAACTGAAAAACGATAAACGATGGGTTGCCTCCCATCTAGCGCTTGATTTATTATCGCGGCACGACATAGTTACCTCGAGTACTTAGACTTCATCGAGATAGATGGTGGATCGTTTTCTGAATGGATTCAGACGATAATGAGGCTTACTTGTAGGCATGCAATCTTCTTCGAGATGACCCTTGTGCATGCCTATCCCAGGAGGGATACCAATTATATCATCAATAGTCCAACCCATAGCTCTCATATATCTCTTCAGAGCAGAGATGAGAGCCTCTATATGCTGTTCACTTAGATCATCCGCAATTTCAACACTCACTGGAAGTGTAGTTCCACTTCCCAAGAACGCATACCTTAGATAATTGGGGAGCTTTTTCGATTCTAGCACTGGGGGTTCTTCAATGGAAGTCTTCGCTGTTGGTGACGGTTGATTCTTAAGATCAAGGTCCGACTGCTTAGGAGTATGAGAATAGGACCCTATTTCTGTTAGAGCACATATAGTTTCTTCATAATCTTCATCACCCTTATGCTCAACATTCAACAACACATCAGATAGTGGCTCAACAGTAAGCTGTTTCTCTACAGACAACGCTTTCTTATCCTTATAATGAACATCAGCTACAGAGAACACATTCATATCACTGGGTTGCTTCATTGCTTTGCATATATCAAAGCGGACCACTTCGTCATTCAACCGAAATAAAAGCTCATTAGCTCTCATGTCAATAAGAACACTTCCCGTTGCAAGGAAAGGACGTCCCAAGATTATGGGTACTTCAGAATCTGCTTCACAATCCAAAATAACAAAGTCTGCTGGAAAGATGAATGAAGAAACCTTTACCAAGACATCACATAGGATACCAACAGGTCGTTTTACCGACCTATCCGCCATGACGAGCCTCATATTGGTTGGAGTAGGATCACCCAACCCCAACTTTTTATAGATAAATAATGGCATCAAATTGATGCTGGCTCCTAAATCACATAATGCTTTGGCAAAATTCAAAGATCCAACGGTGCAAGGAATAGTGAAAGCTCCGGGGTCAGCCTTCTTCTGAACTATTGATCGGGTAGCGATTGCGCTGCAGTGATGGACATCATCTTTCAACTCATAACTTGCTGCCCGCTTCTTTGTCAAAAAATCCTTCATAAATTTCGCATACCCAGGCATTTGTTCAAGTGCTTCCACCAATGGAACATTAATGGTCAGCTGCTTTAACATAGTCATGAATTTGCTGAACTTCGTATCATCCGCCACCTTCTTCAATCTTTGGGGGAAAGGTGGTGGTGGGTATGGAATTGTTCTCTCCACAGCTTTCTTCTCCTCTTGCTTCCGTTTTTCAGCTTTTCTAGGTTGCATGTCGTGAGGAGTGATGTTAAGGATGGTAGGATCGGCTGCTGCGGCATCTTCTCCTTTCGCCTTATCATAAATTTCTACTTCTTCATCAACCACTTGCTTTCCTTTTTCTGAAGTTTTTAGCACCTTACCACTTCGGGTAGTGATGGCCATGCATGACCCATCTTTCCTTGGGTTTTGCACAGTATCGCTAGGTAAAGTGCCCGCCTTTCTTTGATTGAGTGCTGCTGAAAGTTGGCTCAATTGCTGCTCTATTTGCTTGATTGAAGTGGAATGAGAATCAACTAATTGCTTCATAGAGGACAAATCATTTATTACCTCTGTTACTCCTGCGCTCGTTGCTTCTACTCCTTTCAGTAATTTAGCCATCATGTCTTCCATACTTCCAGAACTAGATGTGGTGGTGTCACGTCTTCCAGGGGGAACATACACACCACTATTGTCATTCTTGTTCTTCCAACTACTTTGGTCCTTGTTTCCAAATTTCTCATAGTAGTTCCGACCTTGGTTTCCTTGGGCATTGCCTCGGAAACCCCCCTGATTGTTTAAGTAGTTGGCTTCCTCATCCGAATTAGATTCGTCTCTTCCTTTTGACGCAACAACTTTCACTTTTTCGGTCTTCCCTGATAATAAATGCTTTGTAAGAAGATCCACTTGTGTTTTCATGTACGCCATATCTTGATCACGTTCTTCTTCCCTTCTCCTTTGGTCTGCAGTCATGCCTATAGATAAAGTGGGGCTTGCTACCTCAGAATCCCTGGTATGCCAAGCTCTACTTTGTTTCGTCATATGATCTAGCATATTGCTTGCTTGACCAAAGGTGAGATCCATAAAGGATCCTCCAGCCGCATTATCCACCACTGGTTTAGTTATTGAATTCAGGGCTCTATATAATATCTCCATTAGGTGAACATTAGTCATATGATGGTTTGGGCACCTCGCTAGCTTTGTCTTGAACCTCTCCCATGTTTCATGAAGAGCTTCAGTGGGAAGCTGACGAAAGTTGCTGATTTCATCTCTCAATTGTGCTCTTTTGGATGGCAGAAAGAATCTTTCTAGGAAAGCGTCTCTCAATTGCCTCCAATTTGTAATAGAATCAGGAGTCAGCCCATTCAACCATAGAGTTGCCTCCCCAGACAGAGACAATGGAAATAAGTGTAACCGAATTGCATTCTGACCAACTCCAGGATTGTCAAACGACTTGCATGTAGAAATAAAGTTGATGAGATGCATATTCGGATCATCGCCTGCTAGTCCACCAAATAATCCCTTGAGTTGCAATAACTGAATCATGGTGCTTGTGATGTTGAACTTGGCTCCGGGTGCCAATGGTGGAGAAATAATGGCTCTTGTGGCTCCGGCTCCATCAAGATCATCATCATCATCGTCGAAAGCTGGCTGCATAGCTTGGCGTTCAGGCCTAAACCTAGATTGACGATCTCTTCTGTTGGCAGGTGTTGCGATCACAACAGCATGCCTAGGGTTTAGTAGCTCGTCATCACCTAGATCTTTATCGTCAGGATTTGTTGCTCGCCCAGGGTTATCAATATTCTGTTGATGCACTTGAGCGGCGGCTAGCGCAGCTAGTCTCGCCTGTTCCTGTTGAGCAGCCATCCTTTCAATTGCGTGTTGTGCCTCCATTCTGCGAATACGTTGTGGTTCAGGATTGATAGGTAATAACGGTTGACCAGAACTTCGGGTATGGGGCATGCACTGAATAAAAACCTGCAGTAAACAAAAACAAAAACTAAAAGTAAAAGTACGAGAATCTTTGACCAAAGGGTCTAGTAATTATTACGAACTTAATTGACACTTGTATTCCCCGGCAACGGCGCCAAGTTTTGATAACGCTCAATCTACAGCTCTCGTAGGAGTGTAAAACGGTCGTTAGCAAATATAGAACCCAACCTGGGTTGGGTATCGATCCCACAGGGAATAGCTTGGTCAACAAGTAAGTGAAGATTACTAGACTTTTAGTGAAAGTCTCGAAAAAGGGGGGATTCTTGTTGTGCAAGTAATGTAACCAAATAGTAGCTAAAAACGGCAATAGCAAAGTAAAAAGAACGAGAATATTTTAGTAAGATGTAAACAATGAGAATTGAGGAGTTGGGGTTATGTCCACCTTCTGAGTTATACGTCTCTATTGACTATGAGTGTATTGAATTCGGACATGCATGTGCTTATAGAGAATTGTATTCGATGGTAAATCCAGGCGTCTTTCGACCTATTCGAGGATTATTTCACTTTAACTCTTTCGAGCTTAAAGCGTATCTAACGGTACGAATTCTCCAAGAGGTTAATCCAGTTACGACACTAACTTTTTAATAGGGGATGGGACCCTACTACCTTGACATTATCTCTTTTCCAGACAGATAACCTTTCTTTCGAACAAGTTAAATGTTATACTGGCGTATTCTTGCGTTTGCAACCACAAAGAATTTAGATTAAGATGAAGAGAATAATGATATAAGCAACATACGTGTCACGAACTCACAAACTCACAGCAATAGATAGTATCTCATTCGGCTTCCATAACCCCAACAGAGAAGTTTAGTTACCCATGAGTGCGAAGGAAATCACAATTGACATTGTTGTTATACCACAATAAAGATTTCACGTTTGTAATGGTGTGGTAGGCGTTAGGCGTGAATTCCTTAGCAAGGTAACGTTTCTCTTGTTGCGGAATTTAAGAATAGAAGAAGAATAAAAAGTAGAATTAATTGTAAGAAGATGTTTGTGGAATGGTGCATGTGTCAAAATCTCTAGTAGAATAGGGTATTTATAACACCCATATCCTATTCCTACTAAGCTAATGAAATGCTTAACCAAATCCTACTAAGCTAATGAAATACTTAACCCAATTGTACTAGGTTAATGTATCATTATCCTAATCCTAATAAATTACTGCTAGTCCCCAAAGTCTTCAGAAATATTGTTTTAGCCCGGGACAGAATTTCCATGCGCCATCTTTAGTCCTTGGCGTCCAAGATTAGCTTTTCTCCTTTCGTGAAGCTTTCTTTGGCGTCAAGTTATCCATGAAATGCTGAATTCTGCATCATTTATACCTGAAACTTTGCTAATCATGTTTGTTAGCTCACTTACAGGAAAAAGGACTAAAAGTGCATAAAATATATAATTTGTTCTCAAAACTAGGCTAAAATATGGGCAAAATATAGTGCTATAGGCGTGTAAATTCGCCTATCATTAGTGAGCCGGGGGTTAGAGTGTGATTTAAATCAAAAATCTATCGGGCTGCCCTAATCAGGTAGGATAGCGGCCTAGTGGGGGCCATTTTGGTTTTTGGGGTGGTTTGGATGGTCAAACGAGCGAAAAGGCGCGAGCGGGCCATTTTTAGGCTAAATCGGTGTGCTATATCCCACGATGTATGGGGTGGGCTCGGGGTCCAGACGTGATATTGGCCAAAAATCGATCGGGCTACCCCAGGCAGGCTGGGGAGTTGCCTAGCATGGGCCACTATAGTTTTCTGGGTGGTTTAGCTGGTTAAACGGGTGAAACGACGCGAACAGGCCATTTTTAGGCCAAATCGATGTGCTATAGCCAATGGTTTTTGGGGTGGGCCCAGGTTCCAGCGTGATTTTGGCTGAAAATCAATTGACCTACCCCAGGAAGGCTATGGAGCATCCTAGTTTGGGCCATTTTGATTTTCTGGGCTGTTTGATTGGTCAAATAAGTGAAACGGCATGAATGGGCTATTTTTGGGCCAAGTCGGTGTGTTATAGCCCATGATATTAGGGGTGGGCTAGGGGTCCGAACGTGATATTGACCAAAAATCAACCGGGTTGCCCCAGGCATTCTGGGGAGTTGCCTAGTTTACGCTATTTTGGTTTTCTAGACGGTTTAGTTGGTCAAACGGGTGAAACAACGCGAACTAGTTGTTTGCAGGACAAATCAGTGTGCTATAGCCCACGATTTTTGGGGTGGGACCAGGGTCCGACATGATTTTGGTCAAAAATTGATCAGGTTACCCCAAGCAGGCTGGAAAGTGTCATAGTGTGGGCCATTTTTGTTTTCTAGGCAGTTTTATTGGTCAAACAGGCGAAACGGCACGAACGGGACATTTTTAGGCCAAATCGGTGTGCTATAGCCCACGATTTTTAGGGTGGGCCCAGTGTTGGAGCGTGATATTGGTTGAAAATTGACCGGGCTTCCCTAGGCAGGCATGAGAGCAACCTAGTGTCGGCCATTTTAGTTTTCTGGGCGGTTTGGTTGGTCAAGTAAGCGAAACGGCGCGAACGGGCCATTTTTGGACCAAATTAGTGTACTATAGCCCATGGTTGTTGGGGTGGGCCGGGGGTTCAGGCGTGATTTTGCCCGAAAATCAACCGGCCTGCCCCAGGCAGGTTGGGCAGCGGCCTAATATGGGCTATTTTGGTTTTTTGGGCGGTTTGGTTGGTCAAATGGGCGAAACGACGCAAACAGACTCTTTTCAGGCCAAATCAGTGTGCTATAGCCAACGATTTATAGGATGGGCTCAGATTTCGGCATTATTTTGGCCAAAAATCGATCGGGCTGCCCCAGGCAGGCTGAGGAGTGGCCTAGTGTGGGCTATTTTTTTTCAGGGCGGTTTGGTTGGACAAACGAGCAAAATAATGCAAACGAGCTATTTTTGAGCCAAATTGGTGTGCTAATAGCCGACGGTTTTTGGGGTGGGCTTAGGGTTTGGGCGTGATTTTTGCCGAAAATCGATCGGGCTGCCCCAGGCAGGCTCGACGAGTGGCCTAGTGATTGTTATTTTGGTTTTCTAGGAGGTTTGGTTTGTCAAATGGAAAAAACGGCGCGAACGAGCCATTTTGTGGCCAAATCGATGTGCTATAGCCCATGGTTTTTGGGGAGGGATCGGGGTCCAGGCGTTATTTTGGCTGAAAATTACCGGGCTACCTCAGGCAGACTGGGGAATGGCCTAGTATAGGTCATTTTGATTTTCTGGGTGGTTTGGTTGGTCAAACGGGCGAAACGGACGGAATGGGCTATTTTTGGGCCAAATCGATGTGCTATATCTCACGATTTTTTGTATGGGCCCAGGGTCTGGGGGTGATTTTGGCCAAAAATCGGCAGGGCTGCCCTAGGAAGGCTAGGGACTGGCTAAGTTTGGACCATTTGTGTTTTCTTGACGGTTTGGTTTGTCAAACGGGTCAAACGGTGCGAATGGGCTATTCTTAGGCCAAATCTGTATGCTATAGCCCACGATTTTTAGAGTGGGTTCGAGGTCCGGATGTGATATTGGCTGAAAATCGACCAAGCTGCCCCAAACTGGCTGGGGAGTTGCCTAGTTTGGGTCATTATGGTTTTCTAGGCGGTTTAGTTGGTCAAACGGGCAAAACGGCGCGAACAGGCCGTTTTAAGGCCAAATCGGTGTGCTATAGCCCATTGTTTTTGGAGTTGGCCCAGGGTCTGGTGTGATTTTTGCTGAAAATTGACTGGGCAGCCCCAAGCAGGCTGGGGAGCAGCCTAGTGTGGGCCATTTTTGTTTTCTAGGTGGTTTGGTTGGTCAAACGAGCGAAACAACTCAAACGGGCCATTTTCGAGCCTAATTGGTGAGCTATAGCCCACAATTTTTGGAGTGAGCCTGGGTTTCGGGCGTTATTTTGGCCAAAAATTGATCAGGCTACCTTAGGTAGGCTGGGGAGTTTCCTAGAGAGCCATTTTAGTTTTCTGGCGATTTGGTTGGTCAAACGGGCGAAACTGTATGAACGGGCCATTTTAGGGCCAAATCGGTGTGCTATAGCCCACGATTTTTGGTGTGGGCCTAGGGTCCGAGGGTGATTTTGGCTGAAAATTGAATGGGTTGCCCTAGGAAGGCTGGAGAGCGGCCTAGTGTGGGCCATTTTGGCTTTCTTGGCGGTTTGGTTGATCAAACGAGTTAAACGGTGCAAATGAGCTATTTATGGGCCAAATCGGTATGCTATAGCCCACGATTTTTGGGGTGGGCTCGGGGTACGGATGTGATATTGGTCGAAAATCGATCGAGCTACCCAGGCAGGCTGGGGAGTTGCCTAGTTTGGGCCATTATGGTTTTCTGGGTGGTTTAGTTGGTCAAACAGGCAAAACGGCGCGAATGGGTCGTTTTCAAGCCAAATCGGTGTGCTATAGCCCATGGTTTTTGGGGTGGGCCCAAGGTTCGATGTAATTTTGGTCGAAAATTGACTGGGCTTCCCCAGGAAGGCTGAGGAGTGGCCTAGTGTGGACCATTTTTGTTTTCTGGGCGGTTTAGTTGGTCAAACAGGCTAAACGGTGCGAACGGGCCATTTTTAGGCCAAATCGGTGTGTAATAGCCCACGGTTTTTGGGGTGGACTCGGAGTCCGGGCGTGATTTTGGCCTAAAATCTATCGAGCTACCTCGGGCAGGTTGGAGAGCAGCCTAGTGTGGGCCATTTTGATTTTTTGGGAGGTTTGGATGGTCAACCGGGCGAAATGGTGCGAACGGGCCATTTTTAGGCCAAATCGGTGTGCTAAAGCACACGGTTTTTGGGGTGACCCCAATGTTCGGGTGTGATTCCGAAAATCGACTGGGCTGCCCTAAACAGGCTGAAGAGCAGCCTAGTGTGTACCATTTTTGTTTTATGGATGGTTTGGTTGGTCAAACGGGCAAAACAGAGTGAACGGGCTATTTTCGAGCCAAATCGGTGTACTATTGCCCACGATTTTTGGGGTGGGCTCAGGGTTCGGGCGTGATATTGGCTTAAAACTGATCGGGCTTCCCTGGGCAGGATAGGAAATGGCCCAGTATGGGCCATTTTGGTTTTTTGGGTGGTTTGGTTGGTCAAACAGGCGAAACAACGCGAACGGGCCATTTTTAGGCCAAATCAATGTGCTATAGCCCATAGTTTTTGCCGAATATCGATCGTACTTCCCCAGGCAGATTGAGGAGCGACCTAGTGAGGGCCATTTTGGTTATCTGGGCGATTTGGTTGGTCAAATGGGTGAAACAACGCAAATGGGTGAAACAACGCAAATGGGTCGTTTTCGTGCCAATTTGGTGTGCTATAGCCCATCAGGCCCTCCCCAAAAACCATGGGTTATAGCACACCGATTTGGCCTAAAAACAGCCCGTTTGCGCCGTTTCACCCGTTTGACCTATCAAACCACCCAAAAAAAACAAAATGGCCCATATTATGCCGCCCCCCAACCTGCCTGGGGCAGCCCGATCATTTTTTGTCTAAAATCACGTCCTTACCCCGAGCCCACCACATAAACCATAGGCTATAGCACACCGATTTAGCCTGAAAATGGCCCGTTTGCGTCGTTGCACCCATTTGACCAACCAAACCACCCAAAAAACTAAAATAGCCCACACTAGGCTGCTCGCTAGCCTGCCTGGGGCAACCTAGTCAATTTTCAGCCAAAATCACACCCGAACCCTGGTTCCACCATAAAAAGCGCGGGTTATAGTAGACTAATTTGGCCCAAAAATAACCAATTCGCATCGTTTCACCCGTTTGACCAACTAAACCGCCCAGAAAAGAAAAATGAACAATACTAGGCCACTCCCTAGCCTGCCTGGGGCAGCTAGGTCAATTTTTGACAAAAATCACGCTCGGATCCCGGGCCCACCTAAAAAACCGTGGGTTATAGCACACCGATTTGTCTCAAAAATGGCCCGGTCCCACTGTTTCCCTCGTTTAACCAACCAAACCGCCCAGAAAACCAAAATGGCCCCACACTAGGTCGCTCTCTAGCCTGTCTGGGGCAGCCCGATCGATTTTTAGCTAAAATCACGCTCTAACCCCAGGCCCACCCAAAAATTATGGGCTATAGCAGACCGATTTTGCTTGAAAATGGCCCGTTCATGTCGTTTCGCCCGTTTAACCAACCAAATCGCCCAGAAAACCAAAATGGCCCATACTAGGACGCTCCCTAGCCTGCCTGGGGCAATTCGATCAATTTTCTGCCAAAATTACGCCCGGACCCCAAGCCCACCCAAAAATCTGTGGGCTATGGCACACCAATTTTACTCAGAAATTCCCCGTTCGTACCGTTCTGCAAGTTTGACCAACCAAACCGCCCAAAAAAACAAAATGGCTAACACTAAGCTGCTCCCCAGCCTGCCTGGGGCACCCGATCAATTTTTGGCTAAAATCAAGCTTGGACCCCGAGCCCACCTCAAAAACCATGGGCTATAGCACACCTATTTGGCCCAAAGACGGCCAGTTCGCGCTGTTTTGCCCGTTTGACCAATCAAACCACCCAGAAAACCAAAATGGCCCACACTAGACCGCTCCCTAGCATGCCTGGGGCAGCCCGATCGATTTTCGTGTTAAATCACCCCCGAAACCCGGGACCACCCCAAAAATCGTGGGTTATAGCCCACCAATTTGACCCGAAAATAGCCCATTCACACCGTTTCACCCGTTTGACCAACCAAACCACCAAGAAAAATAATAATGGCAAACACTAGGCCACTCCCTAGCCTGCCTAGGGTAGCCCGATTGATTTTCGGCAAAAATTATGCCCGAACCCAGGCCCACCTCAAAACCCGTGGGCTATGGCCCACCGATTGGGCCTAAAAATAGCCCATTTGCACTGATTTGCCCGTTAGACCAACCAACCTGCCCAGAAAATCAAAAAAAACCACACTAGGCCGCTACTCAGCCTGCCTGGGGCAGCCCGATTGCTTTTTGGAAAAAATTATGCGTGGGCCCTGGGCCTTCCCCTAAATTATGGGCCATAACACACCAATTTTTCTCAAAAATGGCCTGTTCGAGCCGTTTCGCCCGTTTGACCAACCAAACCACCCAGAAAACCAAAATGGCCCACACTAGGTTGCTCCCTAGCCTGCCTGCTATAGCTTAGTTGATTTTCAGCTAAAATAACACCCGAACCCCGGGGCCACCCAAAATTCGTGGGCTATAGCACACCGATTTGGCTTAAAGATGGCCCGTTCGAACCGTTTCGCCCGTTTGACCAACCAAACCGCCCAGAAAACAAAAATGGCCCAAACTAGGCCACTCATCAGCCCTCCTGGGGTATCCCGGTCGATTTTTAACTAAAATTATTCCTAAATCTTTGGCCCACCCCAAAAACCGTGGCCTATAACTCCCCGATTTGGCCTGAAAATGGCCCATTCGCGTCCTTTCGCCCGTTTGACCAACCAAACCACCCAGAAAACCAAAATGGCCTACACTAGGCAGCCCGGTGGATTTTCAACAAAAATTACGCCCGAACCCCGGGTACACCCCAAAAAATCGAGGGCTATAGCATAACGATTTGGCCCGAAAATGGTCCATTCGCACCATTTCACCTGTTTGACCAACCAAACCACCCAGAAAATCAAAATGGCCCACACTAAGCTGCCCTTCAGCCTGCCTGGGGCACCTCGATTGATTTTCGGCCAAAATTACGTCCAAACCCCAAACCCACCCCAAAAACCGTGGGCTATAGCATACCGATTTGACCCCAAAACGGCCAAGCTCGCCCAGTTTTACAAGTTTGACCTACCAAACCGCCCAGAAAATGAAAATGGCCCATACTAGGTTGCTCCCCTGCCAGCCTGGGGAAGCCTGATCGATTTTTAGCCTAAATCACGCTAGAACCCCGGAGCCACTCCAAAAAACCATGGGCTATAGCACACCAATTTAGACCGAAAATGGCCCTTCACGTTCTTTCGCCCGTTTGACCAACCAAACCGCCTTGAAAACTAAAATGGCCCACACTAGGCTGCTCCCCAGCCTGTTTGGGGTAGCTTAGTCAATTTTTAGCAAAAATTATGCCCGGGCCCACTCCAAAATTCATGGTCTATAGCATACCGATTCGGCCCAAAAATGGCCTGTTTGCGCGTTTTACCTATTTGACCAACCAAATCGCCCAGAAGACCAAAATGGCCCATACTAGGCCGTTTTCTAGCCTGCCTGGGGAAGCTCGGTCGATTTTTGGATAAAATTACGCCCAGACCCCGAGCCCAAAATAACCCGTTCACACTATTTTGCCCGTTTGACCAACCAAATCGCCCAGAAAATCAAATGGCCCACACTAGGCTGCTGCCCAGCCTAGTCTAATTTTAGCAAAAATCACGCTTGGACCCGGCCCACCCTAAAAACCGTCGGCTATAGCATACCAATTTGGATACAAAATAGTCCGTTCACGTCGTTTCGTCTATTTGACCAACCAAACCATCCAGAAAACCAAAGTGTCCCACACTAGGCCGTTCCTCAGTCTGGCTGGGGCAACCCGATCCATTTTTCAGTCAATATCACAGTCGAACCCCGGGCCAACCCCAAAAATCGTGGGATATAGCACACCGATTTGGCCCGAAAATGGCCTTTTCACGCCGTTTCGCCTATTTGACCAACCAAACCGCCCAGAAAATATAAATAGCCCACACTAGGTCACTCCCCAGCCTGCTCGAGGCATCTCGGACAATTTTCGGCCAAAATCACGCCCGAACCCTGGGCCCACCCAAAATCGTTGGCTATAGCACATCGATTTGGCCCAAAAATGGCCACTTTCATGTTATTTCACCCGTTTTACCAACCAAACTGCCAAAAAAACAAAAATGGCCCATACTAGGCCGCTCCCCTACCTGGCTGAGTCAGCCCGATCGATTTTTGACCTAATGCACGCCCGACCCCCAGGCCCACCCCAAATACATAGGCTATAGCACACCGCTTTAGCCCAAAAATGGCCCATTAGCGTCTATTCGCCCGTTTGACCAACAAAACCGCCTAGAAAACCAAACTGGCCCACACTAGGCCGCTCTTCAGCCTTCCGGGGGCAGCCAGGTCAATTTTTGGCCAAAATCACGCCTGAACCTCGGGTCCACCCCAAAAACCGTGGGCTATAGCATACTAATTTAACTCAAAAATGGCTCGTTCGCGCCATTTTTCCCGTTTGACCAACCAAACTTCCCAGAAAACCAAAAATGGCCCACATTAGGCCACTTCCAGCCTGACTGGGGTAGTCCGGTCAATTTTTGGCCAAAAATACGCTCGGACACCGAGCAACCACCAAAAACCGTAGGCTAAAGCACACTGATTTGGGCCAAAAATGGCCCGTTCATGCTGTTTCACCCTTTTGACCAACCAAACCGCCTTGAAAACCAAAATAGCCCACACTAGGCCGCTCACCAGCCTACTTGGGGTAGCCCGGTCGATTTCGACTAAAATCATGCCCGGACCCTGGGTCCACCCCAAAAAACATTGGCTTTTGAATACCGATTTGGCCAAATAATGGCCCGTTCATACCGTTTAGCCCGTTTGAACAACAAAACCCCCCAGAAAACCAAAATAGCCCATACTAGCCCGCTCCCCTGCCTGCCAGGGACACCCCGATTGATTTTCGGCCAAAATCACACCTAGACCTCAGGCCCACCCCAAAAATTGTGGGCTATAGAACATCGATTTAGCCCAAAGATGGCCTATTCGCACCTTTTCACCCGTTGGACCAACCAAACCGCCCAGAAAACCAAAATGGCCCACACTAGACTGCTCCCTAGCCTACCTGGGTAGCCCGATTGATTTTTCGTTAAAATCACATTCGAACCCCAAGCCCACCCCAATAACCATGGGCTAGCATACCGATTTACCCCAAAAATGGCCCGTTCGCGCTGTTTCATTCGTTTAACAAACCAAACCACTCAGAAAATCAAAATAGCTAACACTAGGCCACTCTCCAGCCTACCCAGGGAAGACCGGTCAATTTTAAGCCAAAATCACACCCGGGCCTCAGGCACACCCCAAAAACCGTAGGCTATAGCATACCAATTTGGCTCGAAAATAACCCATTCGCACCATTTCGCCTGTTTGACCTACTAAATTGCCCAGAAACTAAAATGGCCCACACTAGGCCGCTCACCATCCTGCCTGAGGCAACCCGATTATTTTTTACAAAAATCATACCTGAACCCTGGGCCCACCCTAAAAATCATGGGCCATAGCACACCGATTTAGCCAAAAATGGTCTGTTCGCGCCGTTTCTCCCGTTTGACAAACCAAAGCGCCTTGAAAATCAAAATGGCCAACACTAGGCCTCTTCTCAGCCTGTCAGGGGTAGCCTGGTCAATTTTCGACCAAAATCACACCCGAACCCTGGGCCCTCTCTAAAATCCATGGGCTATTGCACACCAATTTGGCCCAAAAATGGCCCACACTAGGGTGCTCCGCAGCCTGCCTGGGTTAGCCCAGTCGATTTTGGCACAAAATCATGCCCGGACCCGGATCCCAAAAACCGTGGGCTATAGCACACCAATTTGGCCGGAAAAAGGCCCATCACACCGTTTCGGCCGTTTGACCAACCAAACTACCAGGAAAACCAAAACGGCCTACACTAGGCCGCTCCCCAGCCTGCCTGGGGTAGCCCAGTCCATTTTCAGCCAAAATCATGATCGGACCCCAAGCCCACCCCAAAACCGTGGGCTATAGCACACCAATTTTGCTTGAAAATGGCCCGTTCGCGCCGTTTTGCACGTTTGACCATACAAACCGCCAGAAAAACAAAATGGTACACACTAGCACTCTCTCCAGCTTGCCTGGGGTACTCGGTCAATTTTTGGCCAATATCACGCCCGGACACCGGGCCTACCCCAAAAATCATGGGCTATAACACACTGATTTTTCCTGAAAATAGCCTGTTCGCACTGTTTCGCCCTTTTGACCAACCAAATCGCTCAAAAAACAAAAATAGCCCACATTAAGCCGCTCCCCTGCCTGCCTGAGGCAACCCGGTCGATTTTCGACAAAAATTACACTCGAACCCCGGGCCCACCCTAAAAATCATGGGCACATCGATTTGGCCCGAAAATGGCCTGTTCGCGTCATTTCACCCTTTTGACCAACCCAACTACCAACAAAACCAAAATGGCCCATACTTGGCCGCTCCTCAGCCTGCTCGGGGTAGCCCAATTAATTTTCAACCAAAATAAAGCCCGAACCCCAAGCCTACCCCAAAATCCGTGGGCTATAGAGCACCGATTGGCCTGAAAATGGCCTGTTCGTGCCGTTTCACCTATTTGACCATACAAACTGCATAGAAAACCAAAATAGCACACACTAGGTCGCTTTTCAGCCTTACTGGGGCACTCGATTAATTTTTCGCCAAAATTACGCTCGAACAATGGGCCTACCCCCAAAAACCGTGGGCTATGCACACTGATTTAGCTAAAAAATGACTCGTTCGCGCCGTTTCGCCCGTTTGACCAACCAAACCGCTTAGAAAACCAAAATGGTCCATACTAGGACGCTTCCCAGCCTGCCTAGGGCAGCCCAATGGATTTTTGGCCAAAATCATGCCCGAACCCCAGGCCCTTCCTAAAAATCGTGGGCTTTAGCACATTGATTTGGACCAAAAATGCCCCGTTCGTGCCGTTTCGCCAGTTTAACCAACTAAACCGTCCTGAAAACCAAAACGGCCCAAACTAGGCTGCTCCCCAACATGCTTGTGGAAGCCCGATCGATTTTCGGTCAAAATCACGCCTGGACACCGAGCTCACCCCAACAATCGTGGGCTATAGGACACAGTTTTGGCCCGAAAATAGTCCGTTCGCGCCGTTTCACCCGTTTGACCAACCAAACAACCCAGAAAACCAAAATAGCCCGCACTAGGCCCCTCCTCATCCTGCCTGGGGAAGCCCGATCAATTTTTGGCTAAAATCGAGCCTGAACCCCGAGCTTAGCCTCAAAATCCTGGGCTATAGCACACCGATATGGCCCAAAAAGGGCCCGTTCGCGTCGTTTCGCCCTTTTGACCAACCAAACTGCCAAAAAACCAAAATGGCCTACACTAGGTTGCTCCCCTGCCTGCCCAGGGCAGCCCGGTTGATTTTCGAGCAAAATCATGCCCGAACCCCGGGCACACCCTAAAAACCGTTGGCTATAGCACATCGATTTGGCCTAAAAATGGCCCATTTCGTGCCGTTTCGCCCGTTTTACAAACCAAACCGCCCAGAAAACAAAAATAGCCCACACTAGGACGCTCCCCTGCCTACCTGAGTCAGCCCAGTTGGTTTTCGACCAAATGCACACCCGAACCCCGGGACCGCCCCAAAAATCATGGGCTATAGCACACCGATTTTCCCCAAAAATGGCCATTCGCATCGATTCTCCCGTTTGACCAAGAAAACCGCCAAGAAAACCAAAATGGCCCACACTAGGCCGCCACTTCTCAGCCTGCCGGGGGTAGCCAGGTCAATACTTGGCCAATATCACGCCCGAACCCCAGGCCCACCCCAAAAACCGTGGGCTATAGCACACCAATTTAGCCCAAAAATTGCCTATTCGCGCCGTTTTGCTCGTTTAACCAACCAAACTGCCCAGAAAAACCAAAATGGCCCACACTAGGCCATTTCCAGCTTGACTGGGGCAATCCAATCGATTTTTGGCCAAAATTACGCTCGGACCCCGAGCCCACACCAAAAACCGTGGGCTAAAGCGCACCGATTTGGCCAAAAAATGGCCCGTTCATGCTGTTTCGCTCGTTTGACCAACCAAACCGCCAGAAAATCAAAATGGCCTACACTAGGCCGCTGCCCAGCCTACCTGGATCAGCCCAGTCAATTTTTAGCTAAAATCACATCTGGACCCAGAGCCCACTCCAAAAAACGTGGGCAATAGCACACCGATTTAGCCCAAAAATGGCCCGTTCACGTTGTTTCACCCGTTTGACCAACCAAACTGCACAAAAAAAAACAAAATGGCCCACATTAGGCCGCTCTCCTGCTTGCCTGAGGTAGCCCGGTCGATTTTCAACCAAAATAACGCCTGAACTGATACGGGAAAGACAAGAGAAGGTTCAAAAACTACTCAAAACAGTCCACAAATCAACTAGAACCCGAGGACCCCTTTGAGAGCAACTTTCGGCCAACAATAGCAACATAAGGATTACAAGATACAAGGTGTATTTTAACACCAAAACAACAACAATAACACAAGATGAAACAAGTCACGGATTCAACACAAACACAAAGGAAATTGCATAGAAAATAAAGATAGATAGTGAGACCAATATTAAGACAAGAATCAGAAACCAAGTGTATATCATACACTAAACCCCTAATAAATGTAATAATAAAAACCACACTCTTACGGTGACTACCAAGGGAATGAACTCACCTCAAGATCTACCGTTTCCAAGCAAAGATCAATATTGTCTTTTCCAAGCCCTACACTAAGGATGGCTTTTCCAAGCCCTACAACTAGGGGTGTTACACTCTCAAAAGAGAGAAAATATGTCTTTCAATTCTTTATCATTCAAAATCTACTGAAAATAAGACTAAGGGGGCCTATTTATAATATATTACAAATGAAGATAAAAAGACCACTTTGCCCTTAATGAGAGGGGCGGCCATGGTGTGTAAATACACCATGTGTAATGTCCAAAATGCCCTTAATTAAGGTCCAAAACCGTGAGTCCTCAATCTTAAATCCCGTTTGCGCCGTTTAACCAACCAAACCGCCCAAAAAAATAAAATGGCCCACACTAGGCCACTCCCCAGCCTGCTTGGGGCAAACTGATTAATTTTTTACCAATATCACGCCCGAACCCAGGCCTACCCCAAAAATTATGGGATATAGCACATCGATTTGGCCCGAAAAAAGGCCTCTTCGCATCGTTTCGCCGGTTTGACAAACCAAATTAACAAAAAAAACAAAATGTCCCACACTAGGTCGCTCCTCAGCCTGCTCGGGGCATCCCGATCAATTTTGGGCCAAAATCACGCCCGGACCCCGAGCCCACCTCAAAAACCGTAGGCTATGACACACCGATTTAGCCCAAAATTGGCCCGTTCACGCCGTTTCGCTCGTTTGACCAACCAAACTGCCCAAAAAAATAAAATGGCTCACATTAGGCTGCTCCCACCCTACCTGAGGCAGCCCGATCAATTTTTTACCAAAATCACGCTCGAACCCCGGTCCCACACCAAAAACCGTAGCTATTGCACACCAATTTGGCCCAAAAATGGCCCGTTCGCGTCGTTTCGCCCGTTTGACCAACCAAAATGGCCCACACTAGGCCGCTTCCCAGCCTTCCTGGGATAGCATGGTCAATTTTTGACCAAAATCACGCCCGAACCTCAAGCTCACTCCAAAATTCGTGGGCTATATAGCACACCGATTTGGCCCAAAAATAGAATATTTGCGCTGTTTTGCCCGTTAGACCAATCAAACTGGCCATAAAAAAAATGGCCCACACTAGGCCATTTTCCAGCCTGCCTAGGGCAACTGGATCGATTTTTCACAAAAATCACGCTCATACCCCGATCCCACCCCAAAAACCTTGGGCTATAGCATACCGATTTGGGCCAAAAATGAGTCGATCGCTGTTTCGCCCGTTTGACTAACCAAACCGCCTAGAAAACCAAAATGACCCATACTAGGCCATTCCCCAGCTTGCCCAGGGCAGTCCGATAGATTTTTGGCCAAAATCACGCCCGAACCCCGGGCCTACCCAAAAAGCCGTGGGCTATAGCACATCGATTTGGCCCAAATATGGCCCGTTTGCGCCGTTTCGCCTGTTTAACCAACCAAACCGAAAAAAACACAAAATGGCCTACACTAGGCCGCTCCACAGCCTGCTTGGGGCAAACTGATAGATTTTCGACCAATATCACGCCCGTACCTAGGCCCACCCCAAAAATCGTTGGATATAGCACATCGATTTGGCCCGAAAAAGGCCTCTTCGCGTCATTTCGTCCATATGACAAACCAAACCAACTAGAAAACCAAAATGGCCCATACTAGGTCACTCTTCAGCCTGCTCGGGGCTGCCCAATCAATTTTCGGCCAAAATTACTCTCGAACCTTGGGCCCACCCCAAAAGCCGTTGTCTATAGCACACCGATTTGGCCCAAAAATAGCCCCTTTCATGCCGTTTAAACCCGTTTGACCAACCAAATTGCCTAAAAAATAAAATGGCCCACACTAGGCTACTCTACTGTCTGCCTAAGGCAGCTCGCTTGATTTTTGACCAAAATCACGCCTGAACCCCGAGCCCACCCCAAAAATCATGTGCTATATCACACTGATTTGGCCTGAAAATGGCCCATTCGCGTCGTTTCGCCCGTTTGACAAACCAAACCGCCAAGAAAACCAAAATGGCCCATTCTAAGCCGCTCATCAGCATGCCTGGGGTAGCCTAGTCAATTTTCGCCCAAAATCACACTCAGACCCCGAGCCCACCCTAAAAATCATGGGCTATAGCACACTAATTTAGCCCGAAAATGGCTCGTTCTCGTTCACGCCGTTTCACCCCTTTGACGAACCAAACTACCTAGAAAACCAAAATAGCCCACACTAGGCCACTCACTACTAGGCCACTCACCAGCCTGCTTGGGGCAGCCTGGTTAATTTTTGACTAAAATCACACCCGAACCCCAGGCCAACCCAAAAAACCATTGGCTATTGCACACCAATTTGGCCCGAATATGGCCCATTCGCGCCGTTTCTCACGTTTGACTAACCAAACCCCTCAAAAAACTAAAATGGCCCACACTAGACCACTCCCCAGCCTGCCTGGGGCAGTCCAATTGATTTTCGGCCAAAATTACACCCGAACCTCGAGCCCACCCCAAAACCTGTGGGCTATAGAACACCGATTTAGCCCAAAGACGGTCCATTCGCTCCGTTTAACCCGTTTGACAAACCAAACCACCCAGAAAACTTAAATGGCCTACACTAAGCTGCTCTCCAGCCTGCCTGGGGCAGCCTGGTCAATTTTTGCTAAAATCACATCCGGACCCCAGGCCCACCCTAATAACCATGGGCTATAGCACACCGATTTAACCCAAAAATGGCCCGTTCGCACTGTTTTGCCCGTTTGACGAACTAAACTGCCCAAAAAAAAAATGGCCCACACTAGGACGCTCTCCAACCTGTCTGGGCAGCCCGGTCAATTTTCAGCCAAAATCACGCTCGAACCCCGGGCTCACCCTAAAAATCATGGGTCATAGAACACCGATTTTACTAGAAAATGGCCCGTTCGCGCCGCGTTTTGCCCATTTGACATACCAAACTGCCTTGAAAACTAAAATTGCTAATATTAGGCCGCTCCCCAGCCTGCTTGGGGTAACCTGGTCAATTTTCAGCCAAATCACGCCCGAACCCTGGGCCCACTCCAAAATTCGTACACCGATTTGGCACAAAAATGGCCTATTTGCGCCGTTTTGCCCGTTTAACCAACTAAACCGCCCAGAAAACCAAAATGGACCACACTAGGCCGTTTTCCAGCCTGCCTAGGGCAACCCTATCGATTTTTAGCCAAAATCACAAGATCCTGAGCCCACCCCAAAAATCGTGGGCTATAACACACTGATTTGACCCACAAATGGCCCGTTCGTGCCGTTTTGCCTGTTTGATCAACCAAACAGCCTAGAACATCAAAATAGCCCCCACTGGGCCGCTCCGCAGCCTGCCTGGGTCAGCCCTATTATTTTTTAACCAAATTCACGCCCGAACCCCGGGGCCATCCTAAAATTCGTTGGCTATAGCACACCGATTAGGCCCAAAAATAGCCCATTCGCGCCATTTTTCCCATTTGACCAACAAAACTGCCCAGAAAATAAAAATGGCCCACACTAGGCCACTCTCCTGCCTGCCTGACGCAGCCCGGTTAATTTTTAACCAAAATTATGCCCGGAACTTGGGCCCACCCCAAAAATCACAGGCACACCAATTTGGCCCAAAAATGGCTCGTTCGCGTTATTTAGCCCCTTTGACCAACCAAACCGCCAAGAAAACAAAAATGGCCCACACTAGGCCGCTCCTCAGCCTACCTGGGGCAGGCCGGTTGATATTCAGCTAAAATCACGATTGGACCCCAAGCCCACCCCAAAAATCGTGGGCTATAGCACACTGATTTTGCTTAAAATGGCCCATTCGCGCCGTTTCGCATGTTTGACCATACAAACCGCCCGAAAAAACAAAATAGCACACACTAGGCCGTTCCCCAGCCTGCCTATGGTACCCGATCAATTTTTGACCAAAATCACGCTCGGACACCGGGATTATCCCAAAAATCGTAGGCTATAGCACACTGATTTGGCCCAAAAATAGTTTGTTCACGCCGTTTCGCCTGTTTGACTAACAAAACTGTCCAGAAAACAAAAATGACCCATACTAGGCCGCTCCTCATCCTTCCTGGGGTAGCCCAATCGATTTTCGACCAAAATCACGCCCGGACCCTGAGCCCTCTCCAAAAACCATGGGCTATAGGACACCGATTTGGCCTAAAAATGCCCTGTTCGCACTGTTTCGCCCGTTTAACCAACTAAACCGCCCTGAAAATCAAAATGGCCCATACTAAGCCGCTCCTCAGCCTGCTTGTGGAAGCCCAATAGATTTTCAGCCAAAATCACACCTAGACCCCGAGTCGACCCCAAAAACCATTTGCTATAGCACATCGATTTGGCCCGAAAATAACCCATTCGCGTCGTTTCGCCCGTTTGACCAACCAAACCACCCATAAAACCAAAATGGCCCATACTAGACCCTTTCCTAGCTTGCTTGGGGAAACCCGATCAATTTTTGGCCAAAATCACGCCCAGAACCCGAGCTCACCCAAAAAATTCTGGACTATAGCACACCGATTTGGCCGAAAAATGGCCCGTTCGCACCGTTTTGCCTGTTTGACCAACCAAACCGTCCAAAAAAATAAAAATGGCCCATACTAGGCCGCTCTTCAGCCTGTCTGGGGAAGCCCGATCGATTTTCGGCCAAAATCACGCCCGAACCCCAGGCCACTCTAAAAACCGTGGTCTATAGCACACCGGTTAGGCCCAAAAATGGCCCATTCACGTCGTTTCGCCCGTTTGACCAACCAAGCATCCCAGAAAACAAAAATGGCCTACACTAGGCCGTTTCCCAGCCTGCCTGGGGCACCCCGGTCGATTTTTGGCCAAAATCAGGCTCGGACCCCGGGCCCACCCCAAAAATCATGGGCTATAGCACATCAATTCAATCCGAAAAAGGCTCGTTCACGCCGTTTTGCCTGTTTGAAAAACCAAACCGCGAAGAAAACTAAAATAGCCCACACTTGGTCGCTCCACAGCCTGTCTGGTGCAGCCGTATTGATTTTCGACCAAAATCACGCCCGGACCCTGGGCCCACCCCAAAAACTGTGGGCTATAGCACACCGATTTGGCTTGAAAATGGCTCGTTCACACCATTTCGCCCATTTGACTAACCAAACCGCACAAGAAAAACAAAATGGCCCACATAGGCCGCTCCCCAACCTACCTTGGGCAGCCCGATAAATTTTCGACTAAAATCACGCCCGGACCCCGGGCCCTCCCTGAAAATCGTGGGCTATAGCACATCGATTTTGCCCAAAAATGCCTCATTTGCTTCGTTTCGCCTGTTTGACCAACTACACCGCCCTAAAAAAACAAAATGGCCCATACTAGGCCGCTCTCCGGCTTACTTGCGGTAGCCCAATCAATTTTCGGCCAAAATCACCCCAGGACCCCGAGCCCACCCCAAAAATCGTAGGCTATAACACATTGATTTGGCCCTAAAATGGCCCGATCGTGTCGTTTCGCCCGTTTGACTATCCAAACTGCCTAGAAAACCAAAATGACACACACTAGGCCGTTCCCCAGCTTGCCCAGGGTAGCCCGATCGATTTTTGGCCAAAATCACGTCCGGGCCTACTCAAAAACCCGTGGGCTATAGCACACCAATTTGGCCCGAAAATGGTCCATTCGCACCGTTTCGCCTGTTTGACCAACCAAACCGCCGAGAAAACCAAAATGGCCCACACTAGGCCATTCCCCAGCCTGCCTGGGACAGCCTAATCAATTTTGGGAAAAAATCACGCCTGGACCCCGGGCCCACCCTAAAAACCATGGGCTATAGCAACCAATTTGGCCCGAAAATGGCCCGTTCACGCCGTTTCGCCTGTTTGACTAACCAAACCGCCCAGAAAACCAAAATGGCCCACACTAGGCCGCTCCCCATCCTGCCTGGGGTAGCCTGGTCGATTTTTGACCAAAATCATGCCCGGACCCTGGGCCCTCCCCAAAAACAGTGGGCTATAGCACACTGATTTGGCCCAAAAATACCCTGTTCATGCCGTTTCGCCCTTTTGACTAACTAAAACCCCTGGAAACCAAAATGGCCCATACTAGGCCGCTCCCCAGCCTGTTTCTCGCAGTCTGATCAGCTTTCAGCTAAAATCACACCCATACCATGAGCCCACCCCAAAAACCGTTGGCTATAGCACACCAATTAACCCTAAAACAGCCTGATCGCATCATTTTTCCCGTTTGACTAATCAAACCGCCCAAAAAAACAAAATGGCCCACACTAGGCTACTCCCTACCTGCCTAGGGCAACCTGATCGATTTTTGACCAAAATCACGCCCGGACCCCAAGCCCTCCCCAAAAACCATGGGCTATAGCACACCGATTTGGCCTAAAAATGCCCCTTTCTCACTGTTTCACCTGTTTGACCAACTAAACCGCCCTAAGAACTAAAATGACCCATACTAGGCTGCTCCCCAGCCTGCCTATGGTAGCATGATCGATTTTCAGCCAAAATCAAGCCTGGACCCCGAGCCCACCCCAAAAACCGTGGGCTATAGCACACCGATTTGGCCCTAAAGCGGCCCGATCGCGCCTTTTCTCCCATTTGATAATCCAAACCGCCTAGAAAATAAAAAATGGCCCACACTTGGCCACTCCCCAGCCTGCCTGGGGCAGCCTGGTCAATTTTTGGTAAAATAACGATCGGACCCAGGCCCACACCAAAATCCGTGGTCTATAGCACACCGATTTGGCCCAAAAATGGCCCGTTCACGCCATTTCGCCTGTTTAACCAAACAAACCGCCCAGAAAACCAAAATGGCCTATACTAGGCCGCTCCTCAGCCTGCCTGGGGCAGCTCGATCGATTTTTGGCAAAAATTACGCTCGGACCTCGGGCCCACCCTAAAAATCGTGGCTATATAGCACACCAATTTAGTCTAAAATGGTCTGTTCACACTGTTTCGCTAGTTTGACCAACCAAACCACCCAGAAAAACCATATGGACTAAACTAGGCCACTTTTCAGCCTGCCTGGGGCGGCCCATTCGATTTTTGGCCAAAATCACTCCCGAACCCTAAGCCCACCCCAAAAACCATGGGCTATATAGCACACCGATTTGGCCAGAAAATGGCCCGTTCACGTTGTTACGCCCATTTGACCAACCAAACCGCCCAGAAAACCAAAATAGCCCATACTAGGCCGCTCCCCAGCCTGCCTGGGGCAGCCTGGTTGATTTTTGGTAAAATAATGGTCGAACCCAGGCCCACACCAAAATCCGTGGTCTATACCACACCGATTTGGCCCAAAAGTGGCCCGTTCGCGCCGTATTGCCCGTTTGACCAACCAAACTAGCCTACACTAAGCCGTTTCCCAACCTATCTAGGGAAACTCAGTCGATTTTTGCCTAATATCACGCTCGGACCACGGGCCCACATCCAAAATTGTGGGCTACTATAGCACACCAATTTGTCTCAAAAATGGTCCATTCGCGTCGTTTCGCCCGTTTGACCAACCAAATCGCCCAGCAAATCAAAATGGCCCACACTAAGCCACTCCCTAGCTTGCCTAGGGCAGCCTGATCGATTTTTTGCTAAAATCACGCCCGGACACTAAGCCCACCCCAAAATTATAGGCTATAGCACACTGATTTATCCCGAAAATGGTCCGTTCATGCCGTTTCGCCCGTTTGACCAACTAAACCACCCAAAAAAACAAAATGGACCATACTAGGTCTCTCCCTAGTCTATCTGAGGCAGCCCGGTCAATTTTTTTCAAAAATCCCGCCTGAACCCCGGGCTCACCCAAAAAACCGTAGGCTATAGAACACCGATTAGGCCCCAAAATGGCCCGTTTGCGCCGTTTCGCCCGTTTGACCAACCAAACCACCTAGAAAACTAAAATGGCCTACATTATGCCTCTCCCCAGCCTGCCTGGAGCAGCCCGATCGATTTTCAGCCAAAATTACGCCCAGACCCCGAGCCCATCCCAAAAATCGTGGGCTATAGCACACCGATTTGGCCCGAAAAAGGCTCGTTCGCGTCGTTTCTCTCGTTTGACCAACCAAACCGCCAAGAAAACCAAAATGTCCTGCACTGGGATATTCCACAACCTTCCTGGGGCAGCTCGATCAATTTTTGGCCAAAATAATGCCCGAACCTCGGGCTCACCCCAAAAAATGTGGGCTATAGCACATCGATTTGGCCCAAAAATGGCCTGTTCATGCCGTTTCGCCCATTTGACTAACCAAAATGCCCAGAAAACCCATATGGCCCACACTAGGCCGCTTTCGAGCCTGCCTGGGACAGCCAGGTCAATTTTTGGCCAAAATCACGCCCGAACCCTGGGCCCACCCCAAATATTGTGAGCTATAACACACCGATTTGGCACAAAAATAGCCTATTCGTGCCATTTTGCTCGTTTGATTAACCAAACCGCCCAGAAAACTAGCATTGCCCATACTAGGCCGCTCATCAGCCTGCCTGAGGCAGCCCGATCGATTTTGCAACCAAAATCACCCCCGGACCCCGAGCCCACCCCAAAAATCGTGGGATATAGCACACCGATTTATCCTAAAAATGGCCCGTTTGCATCGTTTTACCTGTTTGACCAACCAAACCGCCAAGAAAACTAGAATGGCCCACACTAGGCTGCAACCCAGCCTGCGTGGGCAGCTCAATCGATTTTCATCCAATATCACGCTCGAACCCCAGGCCCACCCCAAAAATCGTGGGCTATAACACACTGATTTGGCAAGAAAATGATTTGTTCGCGTCGTTTCGCCTGTTTGACCAACCAAATCACCCAGAAAATCAGAAAGGCCCACACTAGCCCGCTCCCCAGCCTGCCTGGGGCAGCCCAATCGATTTTCGTCCAAAATCACGCCAGCCCCCGGGGACACCAAAAAAAATGTAGGTTATAGCACACCAATTTAGCCCGAAAATGCCCTGTTTGCACCGTTTCGTTCGTTTGACCGCCCAAACTACCCCTTTTTTCAAGAAAGACCCACACTAGGTCGCTCCCCAGCCTGCCTGTGGCAGTCCGGTCAATTTTTGACCAAAATAACGCCCGGCCCCTGAACCTACCCCAAAAACTGTGAGCTATAGCACACCGATTTGGACAAAAAATATCCCGTTCGCGCCGTTTCGCCCGTTTGACACTCCAAACCGCCCCATTCTCAATAAAGACCCTCACTAAGTCGCTCTTCAGCCTGCCAGGGGTGGACCGGTCAATTTTTGACCTAAATCACGTCCAGTCCCCGAGCCCACCCACCAAACCGTGGCCTATACACACCAATTGGTCCCGAAAATGGCCATTCGCACCTTTTCGCCCGTTTGACCACCAAGATAACCCTGCCGACCCCAAAGGCCCATACTTTCTCTCTTCTCAGCCAGCTTGGAAGCTCCGATCAATTTTTGACCCAAAACACGCTCGAACCCCGATCCCACATACGAAATCATGGTTTATAACACACCGATTTGGCCCTAAAATATCCCATTCCCGTCGTTTCTCCCGTTTCTCACCCAAACAGCCCCGACGACCCAAAAGGCTCACACTCTCCCGCTCCTCTGCCTGGGAGCCCTTGGTCATTTTTTGGCCCAAAATACGCCCGAACCCCGGGCCCACCAACCAAACCATGCACACCGATTTGGCTTAAAAATAGCCCATTCGCATCGTTTCTCACGTTTGACCACCCAAATGGCCCCGCTGACCCTAAAGGCCCACACTCTCTTGCTCCTAGCCTACCTGGGAGCCCCTGTTCAATTTTTAGGCCAAAACACGTACGAACCCCAGGCCCAACCACGGAAGCGTGGGCTATAGCACACCGATTTGACTCGAAAATGGCTCGTTCGAGCTGTTTCGCCCGTTTGACCACCCAATTGACCTCGCTAACCCCAAAAGCCCATATTCCCTCTCTCTTAAGCCTTTGTGGGAGCCCCCGATCGATATTTAGCCTAAAACACGCCCGAACCTCGAGCCTACCAACAGAACCATGGGCTATAGCCCAACGATTTGGTTAGAAAATGGCCCGTTCACGTCGTTTCGCCCATTTGACCACCCAAACAACCTCGCCGACCCCAAAGGCCCACACTCTTCCGCTTCTCAGCCTGCCTGGGAGCCTCTGATCTATTTTTGGCCCAAAACACACCCAGACCTCGGGCCCATCCACGGAATCGTGGGCTATAGCACACCAATTTAGCCTGAAAATGGTCAATTCGTGCCGTTTCGTCCGTTTGACCACCCAAACGGCCCTGCCGACCCCAAAGCCCCGCACTCCCCCGCTCTTCAGGCTGTCTGGGAGCCTTCAATCGATTTTCGGCCCGAGATACGCCTGGACTCCCGGCCCACCCACGGAACCGTGGGCTATAGCACACCAATTTGGCCCAAAAATGGCCCGTTCACACTATTTTGCCCGTTTGACCACCCAAACGGCCCCGCCGACCCCAAAGGCCCTTACTTCTCCGCTCTTCAGCCTGCCTGGGAGCCTCTAGTTGATTTTCGGCCCAAAATACGCCCGAACCCCGGGCCACCCATGGAATCGTGGGCTATAGCACATCGATTTGGCTCGAAAATGGCTCATTCGCGCTATTTCGCCCGTTTGACCACCCAAAAATTACATTTTAAAAATTCGACTCGACCAAACCATTTTATCATGTTTGACCGCATATATCTAAAAAAAATACGCAAATTCAAAAAAATATCACCTCAAACGGACGTTTGAGAACAAAGTTACGAAGGTTTAAAGATTCACGAGTTTACTACTTTTTTCTATTTTCTTTCACTCTCTATTTTTGATTGACCAATTGACCTTTCTTAATTTTTATTTATATAGAACGGGCTTTCATGATACATCGATAATAATTATTAATCATAACACCCTCAAAACACTGGGCTAACATCGATCGAAAGTCGCCAAAAATGGTCTGTTCATTCCATTTACCCGCTTGACCACAAAAATGGCCCTAGTGGCCCCGCCGGACCAATTAGATATGCTCCACAGCCCGTCGGGGGGCCGCCAGTCGATTGTTGCCTAGATCGGGCACCGGGCCTCGTGCCCACCCACCAAGTTGTGGGCAAACACCCATTGAAAGTCGCCCAAAATAGCTCGCTCACGTTGTTTCATCCACAGCCCATCGGAGGGCCGTCGTTCGATTTTCACTCAGATACAACACCAAGTCCCAGGCCCATCCATCGAACCGTGGGTTAACACCTACCAAAAGTCGCCAATAATGGGCCCCTCAATGAACAGATTGCCTCAATGACAATTTTTTATCAAGTTCATATCCATTGAACTTAAATAATCACACCACTCGTTCCTATATATAAAGCAAGTCAATACACATTGTCCAAAAAATTAAAAGGAAAACCATAGAAATTAAGAACAATAGAATTCCATAAAGAAAACGTCATAGAGTTAGGTGGAAGAAAAAATGCGCAAAAATGGCCTTCACAAGTTTATGGTATTTTCTCTTTTCAATTTCGATATTGCGGTTGATTAAATTTAAATCACGTATTATAGGATTTATTTAAGTAAATTTGAATCGTGTATTGTAGGGATCCCTTTAGCGGTGGAGCTTTCAATAAATTAATTTTCAAGAGTTCGAACTAAAAATCTCCGATTAAGAATAAGAGAAATTCCAACCATTCCATCACAATATACGCTTACTATATTATAAACTTGGCTATAAAGTGTGACGAACCAAACCATGCCTAAAAAATAAAATATATTTATAGTTTATATCCATTGCTGGCTACTTTCTGCAATTGTTTGCCTTTAAATAATTGTTTTTTCAAGTATTGCTGTATTCTATTTTTTTAAAACTTAACAAGAATTTATTTATTTTCTAATGGAAAGTCTACTTATTCACTTCAAAAATTGTTTATCTAATCAAATAAAGTCAAAAATTCAGTTTTTCCTCTACACCTTTTTCTTTTTGGGAAATATTTTCCATTATTATGTGGGAGGAAAAACAATGAAAAGTAAAAATCAAACCCACACATGTTTTAGTACTACATTACTTTTACAATATTTACCTAAATAACAAATTCTACCTGCATACATACTTATACAAATATGTATTAAATAGGCATATTTTTACTACATATTATTCGCACTAGGTTTTTATATTAAATCAATATGTACATGACTAATATATATGTATACATGTACACAAATTTCTCTCACCGAATCATGTTTGATTAACCGATATTCTCATCTTATTAAATCGCTTAATCATGATAAGTTGATGCAATTTTAGGTAAACGTTCATTATGAGTAAGTTTTCACCATGTATTTCTTGTGTTAATGAGTAGATTGCTTCCTTTCTATGTTTGAATTTCATCTTTAATTAACAAAAAGTTGGGTGTCTATCGGACTTAGTTTGGGTGAACACAGTTACCTAATCTAATACATATTGTTGATAGGAGGTTACATATTGAAATTAGTAAGGTGCGTGCAAATTGATTCAATATTTATTCGAGTTGGAGGTAATAAATATATAGGGCAAATAACATAAATCCCGACAATTTGGAACTTAATTACAGAAAAATTTGATATTTTACATAATTATTGAAAAATTCAATTTTGGATCTGTCGAGATACATAATTAGCTCCCGATACATCCAACGAAGATATATTTTTCCCTTGTAAAGATACATAATTAGCTTTCGATACATCTTTTTTGATTTTGGGTCTGTCGAGATACATAATTTGCTCCCGATACATCCAAAAAAGATACATAATTAGTTGAATTTTTTGTTACTACTTTGTAAGAGTGAAAATTTGTATAAATATAATAAGTTAAGGTGTATGTTTAACTTTTTCTAAATACATATCGTAAAATTAGTTGAATCATGTACAATTAAACCGAACATCGTAATTATGGAAAGGAGAATTTATGTATGACATAAGAAATGATTATTTTTTATCCCTTCATTTTTTTTTATTTGCTTTCTTTATTTTTCGTGAATCAATTTAATTAAATTTTAAAGCTAAATTATATCACATTAATTTTGGTCAAAGGCAAGTGTAATATCTCGTGTGCATGCCATGCCGCCCCAATGAGTGACACGCACATAGAATTGGTATAAAAGTGGTATAATTCAAAGGAATATTCTCATGATTTTGAAATTCATATGTAGCACTTTTCACAATTCTCAACTTTTGTTTTCCTCATTCTTGTTGCCCAAGAAAACAATTTTCCTTCTTTTTGACTACCTTGCACAAAAAATATACTCTTTCGTGTATTTTTATTTATTTATCATATTAAAAATAAAAATAAAAATATAAATATAAATATATTTTTTTAGAAGTAACTGATAAAGTTGTTGTCATGTGACCAGGAAACTACAAGTTCAAGCCTCGAAAGCAGCTTCTGGCAAAAATACAAGATAAGACTGCGTATATTATACCCTTGTGGTGGGCCCTTCTCCGAACCTTACGCATAGCAAATGTTTTAATGCACCAGATTATTCTTTTTTTTAAAAAAAAAAAGATATTAACTTTTATTTGTTCACACTTTAAAAAGGAAAAAAAAGAGAAATAATTTACCTTTATTAGTATTAGTTATAGTAATTTCTTCAACACACTTTAAAAAGGAAAAAAAAAAGAGAAATAATTTACCTTTATTAGTATTAGTTATAGTAATTTCTTCAAGTATTAAATTTTTTATATTCAAAGATTGATATGATAAAATTATTATTTTATCTGTTATTTTTAAGAAGTGTACTAAATAAATACTGAACTAGTAAAAATAAATGAAGGGAGTAGCTTATGTATTTAGTCAAACCTAATAGCGTTGGTGCAAATTAAATAACATTATAAATGTTTATTGGCTTTACTCAAAAATACTTACTTCATTTTATTTTACTTTGTTCGTATTGACCTGACACACCTTTTACATTTTCGCTAGTAACTCACCAAGTAGTATAATTTAAAGGAATATTCTTTATTTTGATACATTGTCACACAAGAAATCAAATTTTCTTATTCTGACTACTTTGCACTAAGAATAACTTATATATTTAATAACTTTGATCCCACAATGGTAACATAACATTATTAGATTTACGCAAAAAATAATAACACAAGTATTTATTACCTCTAGCTTGTCAATCAAGTTTTAATTATATACTACAATTTCTCCAAAACTATCACTAACATTGTACTATTATGTTTTTCCTAAATAACAAGTTATTAAGTATTAAAAAGAAGTACTCCTAGTAATTTATTTAACTATTAGATTTTGAATTATTATTATTATTTTTGTATATTTGGAAAAGACAAAAATTACTAGTATTACAACTTTATTTTCATTGGAACCCACCCACCCCTAGATCTAGATGTAAACATTTCGACACACTCGAGGGGAACTTTCTAAAGCACATAGATTTGGAATAATTATAATTTGTTTACTTAATAATTTAAAATAAAAGGGTTGATAACACTTTAATCCCTCAATTATTAATAATTTTTTATAGTCCTTATATATCCAAATTAAATACATTTAACCTTTAATTAGTTGTATTGTACACTTTTAGTCCACTTGCTTATCTATATTCATATATTTTACCATAATTATTAGTCATTTTCATCGCTTAATTATCGTGTGTTATGTTAAATTTATATAATTCTTCATATCTACTAATTGAATTTAACATTTTCTTTCATGAAGTCATGAAAGGACCAAAAGACACATTTTAATCAAGTAAAAGTTAAATACAATCAATTATTTATGCAATTTTGTTATTTATAATTTTTGTTATAACAAAATAATGTTTTTATAGAGCATATAATGCAGGCATGTATTATATACACGTCTCTGAATATACACGTCTAGACATTTTAATTTGAATTCACTGTATCGGTTAAAAACTTCAACCTACAAAATGATCATCCAGCTATTTTCAAAATTTATGTATTAGATCAGCATCAGGTCTCCACAAGACATAGTGAACATGAGTTAGAATGTTTAGTTGTCAATGAAGACCAAGTCGAGGTGTCTAAATGTACAATCTTAAAGTCGACATGTTATTTTGACCTTGAAGCCAAATCTTAAAGTCACCTGAAACTATATTTCGGAAAAACTTGACGATTGTAAAAATAAACTTTATCAATAAATTGGGGGATCAAAATTGCAATTATTCCTTTTAAATTTTCTTACTTTAAAAATAAAATAAAAAATTCATCAAAACACTAATCAAGATCATAAACACAAAATCAACGGTTGTAATTAACCCAACTTTTTCTACATATACGTGCTACCACTTCACATTCCATTTACCAAACAAAAACCCAACTTTTTCTCTTCACTCTTTTCTACTATTTCATACAAAAAACAGATCCAAATGGCAACTATCACAGCAATTAAAGCTCGTCAGATCTTTGACAGTCGTGGAAATCCCACTGTTGAGGTTTGTGCAGATCTCTAGTTTTTTTTTTTCTGATTTTTTGATGGTTTTTTCATGTTTTTTTGGATCTGTTTTCAAGATTTGTGATTTTTGAGTTTTTTGTGTTTATACATGTGATGTTTTGCTAAAATTGTATGTTACTGCTGTAGTTTTTGTGGGTTCAGTTTGGATTTTTGAATGGAGGTAGTTTGAAGGTTGTTTGGTTATGTTATAGCTGTTTCAAGATTCATGTTTTTTGAGCTTTTTTGTGTGTACCCTTGTGATGATTTTGCTTAAATTGGTTATTGGTATAATGGGTTTTGTGGGTTCTGTTTGGATTTTTGAATGGAGGTAGTTTGAAGGTTGTTTGGTTATGCTATAGCTGTTTCAAGATTCATGCTTTTTGAGGTTTTTTATGTGTATTCTTGTGATGATTTTGCTCAAATTGGTTATTGTTATAATGAGTTTTGTGGGTTCTGTTTGGATTTTTGAATGGAGGTAGTTTGAAGGTTGTTTGGTTATGTTATAGCTGTTTCAAGCTTCATGCTTTTTGAGTTTTTTTATGTGTACTCTTGCGATGATTTTGCTCAAATTGGGTATTGGTATAATGCGTTTTGTGGGTTCTGTTTGGATTTTTGAATGGAGGTAGTTTGAATGTTGTTTGATGATGATATAGCTGTTTCTAGATTCATGCTTTTTGAGCTTTTTTGTGTGCTCTTGTGATGATTTTTCTTAAATTGGTTATTGGTATATTGGGTTTTGTTTGGATTTTTGAAAGGTGGTTGTTTTAGGACAGGTTTATGGAGGTAAGTTATGTTGTATCTGTTTCAAGATTTGTGATTTTGAGCTTTTTTATTATGTGTACCCTTTTGCTGATTTTGCTCAAATTGTTTGATGCTGTAATGGGTTTTATTTATATTCTTGAAAGGAGGTTGTTTTAAGATTGTTTGGTTATGTGAGATTAGGTTGTGTTATATCTGTATGTTGCTACTATGAGGTTGTTTTAAGTCTGAGTAGATGTATTGGATTGGTTTTTGCTGCATACTAGTGTTGTTACATCTGTTTTGTAACAGCAATAGCGTTTTCAAGATTCATGCTTTTTGAGCTTTTTAATGTTTACCCTTGTGCTGATTTTTCTTAAATTGTATGTTGCAACTATAATTTTTGTGGGGTTTGTTTGGATTTTTCAAAGGAGGTTGTTTGAAGATTATTTGGTTATGTTACATTAGTTGTTGATGCAGATATGTTGTGTTATATCTGTATGTTGCTGGCTGTTTTAGTTTTTGCTGAATTTCTGATAGGAGGTGGTTTTTAAGAGCTACTGGTTATGTTGGATTGGATTTTTATGCAGAGTAGTATTGTTACATGTGTTTGTTGCTACTATAGTTTATGTGTGTTTTATTTGGATACTTGAAAGGAGACTGTTTTTAAGAGTGCCTGGTTATGCTGGATTGGTTGTTGATGCAGACCAGTATTACTATCTGTTTGTATAGTATAGATGTATTGATTTAGTTGCTGTTTATATTTGCAGGTTGATGTACATGTTTCAAATGGTGTATTTGCAAGAGCTGCTGTTCCAAGTGGTGCATCCACCGGTAAAGATCTACTTGTGTTTCTTGTATATAGTGACTTTTAGACAGATCGATTAGAATGTATTGAAATGTGGATGCAGATGTGTAATCGGTCCATTATGCTATTCGTGTAGATTTTCGTGTTTGTTTGATTGGAAAAGATAGAAAGTTCCGCTCAAAAGTGTCTGTGTATTGGCTATGGGTTAAACTTCACCCTTTCTGATAGAGTTTTTTGTTCAGCTATAGATACTTCTATTTTTAAGTAAAAAAAAGTATAGTTTTAGTATCAACATGTTACCATTCTCATGTAAGAGCTTTTTTTAGCGTCAGTAGCGGGACTTCTGGAAAGTGGAAAATACTGTCTTGTTGTAGATTCTATTATTGTACATATCTGTTTGGGAACCTTTCGGTGGAAATGTGAATGTTGTCTAACATTCTTGGCAACCGCGTCTTCTTTTGTTATTACCCTTGAATTGAAAGATATTTCATCCTCTTGACTTGTTTGATAATAGGTATCTATGAAGCCCTTGAATTGAGGGATGGAGGATCCGACTACCTTGGAAAGGGTGTTTCAAAGGTTGGCCTTTTTCTGCAAAGCTTTAGTTGACGATTATTCTGATCAGTGTTTGATTAATTTTTCTTAACGCCTGTTCTTCTCTTGTAGGCTGTTAACAATGTCAATTCAATTATTGGCCCTGCTCTCGTGGGCAAGGTTTGTTGTTTTTTCCCGTTAATATAGTTTTTACTTAATAGATTATTTTCCGGTTAAGCTGATTTTACTTTTTATTTTGTCCATTGTATTTGATTGATTATCCTATACTGAAACTATTTGCAGGACCCAACCGACCAAACTGGTCTTGACAACTTCATGGTCCATCAATTAGATGGAACTCAAAATGAGTGGGGTTGGTGCAAACAAAAGGTATTATTATTGTTCATATGCTACGTATCAAGTTTACTCTTCTATTATGAGACGTTCACCTCTCATGAATTTAACTGTATTTGCTTTTCTTCAGCTTGGTGCAAATGCCATCCTTGCTGTGTCACTTGCTGTGTGTAAAGCTGGTGCTGCAGTCAGGAACGTGCCACTTTACAAGGTATACTGAAGAATTGTCTTTCGAGTCTAATGCGCACCCTAAGATTTATCTACCACTTAAGCCTTAGTAAACTGTTGCGTCATTGCCCGCCAAGATCGATTCTGCATGAACCTTTAATCGTCCCCATGTTTGAGTAACCATTGGTTATTTGAATTTTAGTTTAATTGGTAGTCATAAATTTGATCTAAAATTCAAGCATTTAATTCTCTTCTTTACTTGCAAGGCTGCTAGTAGTAGGACAATTTAGGTTCTACTTGCAATTGGATTAATTCTATTTTAATTGCCGCTTCTCTTTGCAGCACATTGCTGACCTTGCTGGTAACAAGAAGTTGGTGTTGCCGGTTCCGGCCTTCAACGTGATTAATGGTGGATCTCATGCCGGAAACAAACTCGCAATGCAGGTATGTTATTTGTCTGCTCCTTTATGTACATGACTGCTGTTTAGATGAAAGATTCTCATTACTAGTTATTGTGCAGGAATTCATGATCCTTCCTGTTGGAGCTGCTACTTTCAAGGAGGCCATGAAGATGGGCTGTGAAGTCTATCACCATTTGAAGGTTTGGCACAACTTCTATTACCTCTTAACTTGTTTTTCACGGGCAAGCAAGTATACATGCTTTTGAATTGAGAGGAATGACTGGGTTTTTTGTTCCATTCAGGCTAGCAATTTAGTTAATTTTGTTCATATCGTTCTCCGCCCTCTCTTTATCTTGCTTTTTTCGTAATGATTATACTGTCATTGCAGGCTGTGATTAAGAAGAAATATGGTCAGGATGCCACCAATGTTGGTGATGAGGGTGGTTTTGCTCCTAATATCCAGGTGAAGTATATTCTTATGATAATGTACGACATCCTGTTGAATGTTTACCGTATTGCACTTACATGATTATGGTCTCGAAAATTCAGGAGAACAAGGAAGGTCTTGAATTGCTCAAGATAGCCATTGAGAAAGCAGGTTACACCGGAAAGGTGAGTATCTTAATTACTTTTTTGAGTCGCACTCGAACCATTCTTTGGTTTCATAGCTGTTGTTAGATAATATGGCGGCTGAGATCATTTTCCGTTTAGGTGGTCATTGGAATGGATGTTGCTGCATCTGAATTCTACGGAAAGGACAAATCTTATGACCTTAACTTCAAAGAAGAGGCAAGTACTGACTATTGACTATATAGGCAATCTGAAACCGGAGAGCTTGTTTTGCTTATTTTCACGTGTTTTTTCCCGAGGCAGTCTTGTGGTCAAACTATGGATACATTATTCAAATTTTTCTCATATTTATTTTTCTTTGCAGGACAACAACGGCTCACAAAAGATATCAGGTGACCAGCTCAAGGATTTGTACAAGTCATTTGTGTCCGAGTACCCTATTGTTTCAATTGAAGATCCATTCGACCAAGATGACTGGGAGACCTATGCTAAGCTCACCACTGAGATTGGGGAGCAAGTACAGATTGTCGGTGATGACCTTCTTGTCACCAACCCTAAGGTAAGGTTGAAGCTTTTAACAACATCTATCGCTTGCTTAAGAGTCCCGTCGCCATTCAACAGAAAAAGTATACGTCAATTTCTTTAGGTGTTTATATTTACTTTGTATTATTACAACGTGTGCAGAGGGTTGCCAAGGCCATTGCAGAGAAGACTTGCAATGCTCTTCTTCTCAAGGTATCACCCAATCCAGCTTATGGATCATATATTTTGGCTGCTCTGATAGTGAGAATTGTGTTAATCATTTCTTACTCGACGTGTCAGGTTAACCAAATTGGCAGTGTGACCGAGAGTATTGAAGCCGTGAAGATGTCTAAGAAGGCAGGTTGGGGTGTAATGACCAGTCACCGAAGGTAAAGATGTACCGATCCTCCTCGATACCACTTTGCACAAGAAAAAATAAATATCGTAAGTAGCCATGAAATTATTTGCTAATGATTTTTTGACTAATTGGTACAGTGGAGAAACAGAAGATACTTTCATTGCTGATCTTGCTGTCGGATTGTCAACGGTAGTTTTCTTACTAAGCACACAGATTCTATTCATATTACTTCTCAGTTGTTAACTAATGCCGTATCCTCGTGGAAATCTTCAGGGACAGATCAAGACTGGAGCTCCTTGCAGGTCAGAGCGTCTCGCCAAGTACAACCAGGTAACTTGTCCTTCCAAATACTGCTGCAAACTCTACATCTTTGCAACAAAAAGATGTGGTCCTTCTGATTTTTCGTTCATCCTATGCAACAGCTTTTGAGGATCGAAGAGGAACTCGGATCAGAGGCTGTGTATGCAGGAGCAACCTTCCGCAAGCCCGTTGAGCCCTACTAAACTAACAACTGTGTTAAATGCTGAGATTGTGGAGTCCTTGTTCTGCCAAATAAATCAATCTAGGAAATAGCATATGACCTTTGTGAAATAACAAGCAGACTCAAAAAACAGTTTTTGTTTTGTGAGGCTTTATTAGTCTTTTCTGAACTGAGAAAAAGAGTTCTCTTTTAAGGCTTGTTAGCATTTTGATATGCATTTTGTAGTATTTTGGTATTAAATATTTTGATGGTTTTGGTTTTCCCAAATCTCAATCTTCTCTTTGTTATGCTTATTATTGGTTTTCATATTGCTTTGGTTTTGATATGTTCTGTTAGGTGGACATTTTACCCTGTGTTTAAATTGTCTCAATACTACTTGTCAGATTGAACTTTGGCTTATTTGGGCTTGAATCTTTTAATTAGAGTAGAAAAACAGCAGGAATTTGATCTGTTTTCTTACCCTTTCAACAAATGTGATGGTTGAAACTTTCAAAAATATTATTGCGCTTGTGTCGGATCTTTCAAAATGTGATACTTTTGGAGGATTGGGTACGTACTTGATATTTTTAAAGAGTTCGAGCAACATAGAAATTTCAAAAAATGACACTTCAATACCTTATGACATGAACCGAGGGATAACCGTGTAGAGGATGACCATGCACCATCTGTGTCTGCGTTGACATGAACTGAGGATAATCCTGCACCATCTGTGTCTGCGTTGATATGAACTGAGGATAATCATGCACCATCGGTGCCATAGAAATTTCAAGAAATGACACGTAACCCAATACCTTATGACATGAATTGAGGATAACCGTGTAGTAGATAACCATGCAAGAAATGACACGTAACCCAATACCTTATGACATGAATTGAGGATAACCGTGTAGTAGATAACCATGCACCATCTGTGTTTGTATCGACATGAATTGAGGATAACCGCATTGAGGATAGCCATGCACCATCTGTCATAGAAATTTCAAGAAATGACACTTAATCCATTGAGGATAACCGCATTGAGGATAGCCATGCACCATCTGTCATAGAAATTTCAAGAAATGACACTTAACCCAATACCTTACGACATGAACTGAGGATGACTATGCAGAGGATAACCATGCACCATTTGTGTCTGCATCGACATGAACCGAGGATAACCATACACCATGTGCGTCTGCATTGACATGAACTGAGGATAACCATGCACCATTTGTCATAGAAATTTCAAGAAATGACACTTAACCCAATACCTTACGACATGAACTGAGGATAACCGCGCAGTAGATAATCATCCACCATCTGTGTCTGCATCGACATGAACTGAGGATAACTGTGCAGAGGATAACCATGCACCATTTGTGTCTACATCGATATGAACTGAAGATAACTGTGTAGAGGATAACCATGCACCATCTGTGTCGGCATCGACATGAACTGAGGATAACCGTCCTGAGGATAGCAATGCACTGTCATAAAAATTTCAAGAAATGACACTTAACCCAATACCTTACGACGTGAACTGAGGATGACCGTGCAACGGATAACCATGCACCATCTGTATCTGCATCGACATGAACTGAGGATAATCGTGCAGAGGATAACCATGCACCATCTGTGTCTGCATTGACATGAACTGAGGATAACCATGCACCATCTGTCATAGAAATTTCAAGAAATGACACTTAACCCAATACCTTACGACATGAACTGAGGATAACCGTGCAACAGATAACCATGCACCGTCTGTGTCTGCATCGACATGAACGAGGATAACCGTCCTGAGCATAACCATGCACCATCAGTCATAGAAATTTCAAGAAATGACACTTAACCCAATACCTTACGACGTGAACTGAGGATAACCGTGTGTTGGGTTCGAAATCGAGAGGGCGTCATGCGGAAGCTATTAGTTGCAAACCAAAACGGTGATAATTCAGATGACAAATAAAAAATATACTATTGAATATAATTTGACCAAATGGCCTACACAAGAAACTAATATTAAAGAAACATAAAAAAAAAAAAAAACTATTGTGAGAAAATCTCCCCATAAACGAGACTCTTTAAAGATTATATTGTGGATGCTATTGTGTTATGGTATGAGAAGGGGGGTCTTCTATTTATAGATGTCCAAAACATTGTTAGCCAAATATGAAAAAGTTTTATATTTTTCTTTCAGGAAAAGTAAAAGTATTTATGGTTACTTTTATTTTTCTTACAAGAAAAAGTAAAACTTAATTTTGATAAGAAAATCACGGCAAAAATCCTAACACCATGCAACAGATAACCACACACCATCTGTGTCTGCATCGACATGAACTGAGGATAACCTTGCAGAGGATAACCATACGCCATCTGTGTCCTTTCTATACAAATATGATGGTACCATTAAACTAAACAGAGGGGATAATGTAGAACTTTCTATACAATTTTGTCATCAATATATCAACCACAACTGATAAGTAAAATAAAAAAATCAAATTTGCAGCTAGCATCACATCTCTTTCGACCTATTTTAAGATGTTATTCCTATCAATCAATTGCTTTCGAAATCATTGAGGAGTTATCGTGAGATGAATAAGATAAGATTTGTCTCTTGTCATACAAAAGTTTTTGCGTTTGAGTTGTGAAAATGCAAAAATGTTGGAGAATTTTATTTGGGATCCAAGCCTAATTATCAATCAGTTAAATAGGTCTTCGGGTTAGAGAAATGAATTTATGTGAATTGTTATAAAGTCTATATATTTCCTCGTCCGCTTTCTAAGTTCTTCATTCTGTTAATATTACCTGTATTCAAGTAATTTATGTCAGTGACTTTGAAATTATTACATTTTCTCTTTAATCGGCGTTATGTGGACAAAATTATAAGTCAAAATGAATAAATAAATAAATAATGAATGATCATGTTAAAATGTTTGAAGAGGAAATAAAAAAAGTAATTAAAAATAAATAAGAATAATTAAAAAGAATTGCTGGCTTTGAAGAGGAAATTAAAAAGTAATTTAAAATAAATAAATAAAAATGATTTAAAAGAAATGCTGGCTATGGGGTTCGAACCCATGCGCACTTATGTGCAGAAGATCTTAAGTCTTCCCCCTTAACCTCTCGGGCAAACCAGCTTATATGTTCATTCTAATCAACACAAATTTCATTTATATATGACCTCTAAATATATTTGCTAGTTCAACTTATTCTTTGGGTTCTCCACCTGTTGTCCTGTACCCACATTGGATCCCGACTAATTTGGATTCAATGGCAAGTCGCATATTGGGGATAAAGCGTTCTCTAATAAAGGCGACTCTATGCTTAGGAGGACTTGATCGAACTAGAGACCTATGGTTAAGGATGAATGAGTACTTACCACTCCAACACAACTCTTGTTGGTTGCTAATTAACTTGCTCGCGCTTCATGTAGTTAGATAGATCATCTTATAAATAAATAAATAAATAAATAAATAGGCGACTCCGTACTCAGCAGGACTCGAAATTGAGACCTATGGTTAAGGATGAAGGAGTATTTACCAATTCAACACAACCCTTGTTGGTAAGTTAACTTCTTCGCGCTTCATGCAGTCGGATAGATCATCTTATAAATAAATAATAGGCAACTTCATACTCATAATAGGGGACTTCGTATTCAGGAGAACTCAATCCCGAGAGGTCGAGACCTCTGGTTAAGGATGAAGGAGTACTTACCACTCCACCACAACTCTTGTTGGTTGCAAGTTAACTTGCTATGCTTCATGCGGTCGAATAGATCATCTTATAAACAAATAAATATATAAAACGAGACATGACCACATCATACGGGAACTCGTTTCATTCGAGAAATATACAACCTTGTCTAAAGTTTTTTCTCGAAGAAATAAAATACGAACACACCATTAGATATATTTACGTTTTTATAAATGCGTGAACATCTCATCTAAATAAATTGTTAGAGGACCTGATTTTTTTTTTTCACAACTGATTTTTTTTTTCACAAGTCAAGCCACTTCATATTTAAAAATAAAAAGAACAAAAAACTATCTACAATATTTTTATCAGAAATATTTTAGAACTTTAAATTAAACAATTCAAAATTTCATATTAATTAAAAAAAAAAATTACAACAACATCCAAGTTAATTTATTGCATACAAATTGCTAATATCTTTATTAGCTAGAATTAGTCCTTACTTTTATAAATAATTATATTACTATGTCAACTGATTATTTTAATTATGGTTGGGGTTTTTATTTGTTGGGATACTTGGTTCCATAGTGAAATTAATTGTGCAAAATGAAGCTTGTTACTCACGCTTAACAGAAAAGAAATTTAAAAATTAAACCATCCAGCCAAAACCCTAATTAACAAAAATCATAGGTGTTCCTAATTAATGCTAAGATAGTAGATGAAAATACGGGGTTACAAAAAAGTATTTGTCTACTACTTTTTTCAAGCGATCCATCGATGATTTTTAAAAAGATATTGAGATTCAAGACGTGAAGAACTTATGATTTTCTATAAACAACTGCACGGTCTATAAATTTAAATACACGTTTTAAGAAGATATTGTATTGTCTCTTGCATGGTTTCTGTTAACGTGGTTTCTTGCGCTGTTGCTCAGCTCTAGCTGCAGCTTCAGCTCAGATGCAGCAGCTTGTTGTTCCAATGTGAGAGCTCAGATGCAGCAACTTCTTGTTCCAGTGTGAGAAAAAAAGGTGGAAGATGTAATTATGAATATATCATGAGAAAAAATAGAAAATAATTTCTTAGTATTATATTTCATTAGTATTTGTCCAAATTATTACTTGTAACAAAGCTTGTTTGGATGGTTATTACGTATTGTTTTGAAATATGTTGAATATATTTTTACATATTTTGTTATTATTATTTCGAATGTGAACAAACTAAGAAAAATGTCTTATAAAACCATGTGTCCGATAGCTACATTGGAATTCGACTAATTTGAATTCGCGATGACAAGTCGCACATCAGGGGTAAAGCGCTCCCTAATAAAGATAACTCCTTACTCAGGAGGACTCGAACTCGAGACTTCTGATTAAGGATGAAAGAGTACTTACCACTCTAACACAACCTTGGGTTGTTGCTAGTTAACTTAGTCGCACTTCATGCAGTCGGATAGATCATCTTATAATTAGGAAGAGCCAAGGCCACAACCCAAGGGCGGATCTATTCATTGTGGTGGGGGTGGCACGCCACCCGCAAACTTCGACGGAAACTTTATGTATATAGGTATATATAAATACTAATATAGTCAAATATTAAATCTGCCACCCATAATACCATAGTACTATCTACTGCAAGTGGCAAAGCGTAACTTTTGTTGCCCATAGGTCGTGTGTTCGATCCCAGTTTGCAGCATTTACCTTTTTAATACTAACATAGTCAAATATTAAATCTGCCACCCATAATACCAAAGCCAACACTTTTGTTGTCCATAGGTTGTGAGTTCGATCCCGATTTGCAGCATTTGTTTTTTAAAATTATTTTCTGTGAAGCATTGTTTTGTTTTTTAAAATTATTTTCGGTGAAGCATTGTTGACTAAAACAGGGCAACAAGCGTACATTCTACCATTTAAATGAATTACGAATATTATATTATGATATTAGTAATATTATTGAAAGATCAAGTTGTCATTTTATTATTGTTTTTTTTTTAAAATTAATTGATTGATTAATTGTCCTATATATCAAAAAATGAATAATTTGATTAATTTAATCGATAAGCAGTGGCAGAGCCAGAAATTCAGCGAAGGATGTTTAAATTTTATTCTCAGCTATGTTAAGAGTGTGCAAAATTAAATATACACTCATTATGATTAATATTTAACCTCTATTCACCACATAATTTTCCGACGAAGGGTGTACATCTGACCACCCTTCATCGAAGATGACTCCGCCCCTGTCGATAAGTTTACTTGGCACCCAGAGAGTCTGAATCCTGGATCCGCCTCTGCCACAACCCTTCACCTTTTTTGGATTGCAAGTGACACCAAATCAAGAGCAAAACGAAGTATTATTGGTCCAATTATTGGCCAAAAAATTACTAGGACTTAGTAATAAGATTTTCCAATGCTAGTAGAGCTTCTTTATTTGTTTCATTTGAGGAAGCAAATGATACAGAAATAGAGTAATATTGAATTAGAAAAAGATGAATTAATAATAAGAAAATGTGATTCTCCATGTTGTTACTATGCACTGGAAATAAAATGTTTTAAGGGAATATAATTTGGTCACTTGTTTAATTTGTGTGTGAGGTATTGCCAAAGGTCAAAGTTACTCTACTATATAGCACCAAAACAAATAAAGGATAACTGGTGCATCAAAACTTTCGATATGCGCATGCAGGATTCAGAAAAGGACCCGATCACAAAAATCTACCGTAGGTAGCCTTATGTTTCAATGGAATTTGATTTTGTCATTGGGTTAAGTTGTGTGTGTGGTATTGCCAAAGCTCAAAGTGACACCACTATATAGCATGAAAACAAATAAAATATTGGAAAGGATAGACCATAATATATATTTCCAAAATGTGAAAGCAGATTAATAAGTTGGAGGAAAAATAAGTAACAAAAAAGATCAATGTGAAAATAGATTAATAAGGAGGAAAATAAGTAGCAAAAAGAATCTATCCCATTTTTCTTATTGATAGTTGATACTAGTAGTAGAAGGGGGAGTCTTGGAGTAATTGGAGGTTACGGGTTCAAGCCGTGAAAATAAAGTAAAATTATGTACAATAAATCTTTATGATTCTGCTATTCCCTAGACCCGTGTATAGCGAAAATTTTAGTATATTGAACTGTCCTTATCCTTTTTGCACTAGTGGGGTTACGTGCTTCACAAAATGAGAAAATGTGTGAGCTTCTCATCTAAATAAACGATTAGAAAAAATACGTTTTTATTTGATTATTTTTTCTATTTAAACACCCTTCACATGCAGACCTAATTTTTATTTTTCACGAGCCAAACACGCTTACATTTTTTGATGAGGCATGCATGATCGTGAGACTCAAATCAAGATTTTTGCATGGTATTAAATATTCCACGTGAGATGTTGGATGCAAAAAATTACTACTATAAAAAAAATGACATTTTTCTTTACAAGATATATTTGCATTAACTGGTAACTAGATAATAATCGTATAAACTAATCTAATATAACATGGTTAATTTACAAAATTATATAAATCAAATATGGTACTATCAAATGTACATAACCTAGCTAAATCCTATTCGGCATAATTATTTTAATTATGGTTAGGGTTCTTTTTTTTTTTTTTTTTGAATACTTGATTTCATAATGAAATTAATTGTGCAAAATAAATCTTATTACTCACGTTTACCAAAAAGTAATTAACAAATTAAACCATCCAAAGGATAAAACCTTAATCAACAAAAACAATATGGAAAGTTGGTTTTCCTAATAATTAATCCCACTTTAATCAGGATTACGAATCCTATTTTGTTTATGATTAGAATTTTTAAACAAACTACTATATATATGTGTGTTCTCCAAAGTTTTAGACACAAAAAAATATTTCTCATTCTTTTATATTGTAAAAGTTTTCATGGAAGTTTTAGGTTTAGGTTTTTGTAGAAAGGTTCAAGAGATGTTGATGAATAAAAATAAGAAGAAGAAGAAGAAGAGGAAATTTAGTGCCAAGAAATTACAAAAGAAATGCAAGAATGCATTTTTTATTGTATACTTAGGTGAAAAGAAGTTGAAATACGAGGTTCCAAAAAATTATTTGTCTTCTACTTTTTTCAAGAGATTTATCGATGATTTTCAAGAAGATATTGAGATTCAAGACGTGAAGAACTTGGAATTTTCTATAAACAACTGCACATTCTATGAATTTGAATACGTTCTTCAATTCAGCAAGATTCAACTTCACCCAATGTGGGGAAAAAATAGAAGATGTAATAAATATGACATAAGAAAAAAAAATAGAAAATAATTTCTTCTTATTTTATTAGTATTTGTCCAAATTATTACTTGTAACAAAGCTTGTTCGGATGGTTATTAAATATTGTTTTTCGGAATATGTTGAATATATTTTACATATTTTGTTATCATTATTATTTCGGAATGTGAACAAACCAAAGAAAATGTCTTATAAAAAGCAACACACACTTCTTATTGCCTAACTTGGCGTGGTTGGTAAAATTGATTCTAGAAGTCATGGACTTAAACCATGAAAACAATGTCTTGCAAAAATTTCAGGATAAAACTGCGTATAATAGATTCGTGTGTTTCCTCACCTTTCTCCGAACTCCGCACATAACATAAGTGCACCGAAACGTTCTTTAACTATTTGGAGTAAGTGGTCAATGGGCTTATTTGGGCCTTAGCCCTTACATCTCAAAATGGGCCGTCCAATCTGTAGGCCCAAAAACTGAGCCTATCCCCTTAGGAGTCGTTTGGTACATCGAATACGGCAAATAATCTGAGATAAAGTTTGGGATTAATTATATACCATGTTTGGTACGAGGTACTAACTAATTGTAGGACTATTTTATTCCATTATTTGTATAAAAAGGGTGGAATTACTATCTCATATGAAAGATGGATAAAATAATCTCACTCGGTATATGAAGCGATCCTGGAATTACTATATTATTATATGGAGGATAGGAAAAAAATATATATAGGAGGCCCAAAAACTGAGCCTATCCCCTTAGGAATCGTTTGGTACATCGAATACGGCATATACGAGGTACTAACTAATTGTAGGATTATTTTATTCCATTATTTGTATAAAAAGGGAGGAATTACTATTATACCACGTTTGGTACGAGGAACTAACTAATTGTAGGATTATTTTATTCCATTATTTGTATAAAAAGGGAGGAATTACTATCTCATATGAAAGATGGATAAAATAATCTCACTCGGTGTATGAAGCGATCCTGGAATTACTATATTATTATATGGAGGATAGGAAAAAAATATATATATGTTGAGAGTGGGATTTGAACCCACGCCCTTTCGGACCAGAACCTTAATCTGGCGCCTTAGACCAACTCGGCCATCTCAACTTGTTGCAGTCTAAATGGCCAAATCATATATATACACACAAGTACATAAGTACACATATGTCTGTGTGCGTGTGTACATATGTATACATACATGTGAGTGTGTGTGCGTGTAACACACAACTTGTTGGTATTTTAATTGTTTCATCAATTCAAATTGTCCATTTCAACAAAAGCAATGGCTAATGAAGCAAACACATTATCATCTAATCACTAAAACAGTACAATCAATTGAAAAGGAAAAGCTGATTGGTTAGTCAACATTCAGTAAATCAAAATTTACCAATTGAAGAACAGACACTATATATTACAGATATACACGCCACGAGCTGCTTGTTGGAGCAGCAAAAAAGAAGAAAAATAAACAAACAAATAGAACCCCAAACAGAACTACAATGTAGCATGATGGTTAGTAACATCAATATACCCATCGCCTATCAAGAAAGCACCAACCAGTACCGTCTTGGAAGCTCTTCCGGAGAGGAAGAGAAGTGTCGATGAATGAGGTAAACTGACATTTGAGAGGATTTGATGTGAGAAGACAGACAATTGCTTAAAGCCAAACAATGACATCCAAACTGCTAAGACCTGGGCTACGGTGGCCAACAAGCGGTCTTTCATCGTGTGCAAGGTGATGAAACATCTTCAATAGATGCAGGTCCCCTAGACCTTCATCTATATAACTGCACGTGCGTGATGAAAGAGCCCCGAGCATTAGAAACTGCAAATCAGTAAGTGTAATAGACACGACACTAGAAAAGCTTCCCTCTAGTAATTGGCTGTAGCTGACTATAGAACTCGGTGAAGTTGAGCCTAAACATGAGAAACTTCAAATCAATGTGCTGCTGCACGGGCAACTTAGAAATGAACCCTTCAAAGATGGTTGTATAATCCTTTCCAATCACGTCTATATCATTTCCCATATTTTTGAAGAATTCTCCAGCGCGTTGAGTTAAAGCCTTTCTGCCTTCACCAAGCCACGACCCTGGTTCTGAAGATTTATCATTTGATTTTCCCCGTGATTTGACTTCTGCAGTCCTGTAATTACGAGGAGATACAAGCTGTTAGAACCATTAAGAAAACTAGAAGCTAAAAATCCAAATTTGTTATAGAGATGGAGGGAAATGATCAATACCTTGATTGCAGCTCATTAATGCCTTCATATAGTCGATCCGCCAGACTTCGGAAGCGCAATATCAGGTCAAATAAAACAAAGAGTGTCTTGTTAAGCTCCTGAGAACGTTCTCCAAGCAACGATTTCTCTAAAATTGCCGACAAATATTTTTCATGTGCTGCAAGAAGATCGTCAAGGTCTTTAGATAATTCCATTTCTTTCACAAGATTAGACCACGAGACCTCCAAAACTTCAAACATGATGTAGTACTGCAAATTAGAAATAAAGTGATTCATTTCATCCCAAAGAACTTGACACTTTCGTGATGTCAAAATCAACTGCAACTTAACAGCTTGTGGCAAATTGGAGAAGAAATGGGAAGTGATACAATTTGGTTTCATTGTCTTCCAGGTACCCGTTAGCGCGTGTTCTACCCTTCTGAGCTTCCACAAAAAATTGAAGACTCTTATATATCTTGTCATTACAGACTCTGTGAAAACTGTATTCAAAGGAACACCTGCATCATATTCCAACGAAAAGACATCCCACCCTCTATCTCCAGTTTTATGTGGCATCATCTTAACCCTTAATCTAGCGCGTATATCACAACCATCATACTGTGCATTAGATGATGTGATGGCACTCTCTAACAAGGTTGCCAGCTTAAATGAGCTGATAGTATTAGCCGGCTCAGATAGCTCAGGACCAACAATATCCATTAGATATTGCACAAAATCACCTTGACCAAGAAGCAAGTAGCGCTTAATTGCAAGACAATGTTCTTTGAACTTGTATCTTTTGTGCATAAGTTCAAGTAAATGCTTATCGATTCTTTTTGCTGCTTCTGTAACCAAAGATTCAAGTGCATCAGTTTCGCCATACCCAAGACTTCCTCTCGTGGTTGTAGTTCCAACAGCTGCTGCTGCTTCTGTTGCAGCATCAGCCCAACCACGATCATCACAACAGACTCTGAGAAAGTTGATTGATTTACCGGTCCTCAAAATCTGTTTGGCAAGAGACTGAGAAATAAAAGCAGGAAGCATGGCAGCATGAAGCCGATAACCTTCTCTCCAAAGGGACTCGTCTTTTACAGGTTGACTCACAATGAAAAACTCAGAAAATATATCTTCAAGCTCTCCTTCAAGCACCCATCTCCTCACCATCTCAAAAAGAGGGGAACACACCCGACGCAATAACCTTTTCATGAAATCATTAACTAGTGGATCACCATGTTGAGCATGCATGTGAATTGCACCAGCCATTGCTCCACCCTTCAAGCTCTTACAGTTATCAACTAAAACCGCCATCAACCTCATCTTCACAATCGGCTCAGCAAACCAAACCGACAGTCTTCTTAAAGACATATAATTCCCTGAACATTCACCCTCTGAACCCAACGGTATTGGATTCATCGCCTGCCCTTCAAGCACCGCCAACAACTTATAATACTCCGATAGCTCATCCTGCAATGCAGCACAAAACGCTTGTCCAACCGTTCCTACATCTTGAGCAGGAAACTGATTCATACTCTCCGATATATACCCTTTAACTTTCCTAAACAACCAACCAAGCTCACAAAGCTTCCTAACAACATTCCTCGTAGCCCTCGGAACTTTCATCCAATCAGGCAACACATAACCATCCTCATTCTTATCATACTTCACATACTTCCCATCAATCCCTTGACAAGAATACAACACATCCCTCACTAAAACATCCTCCGATACCTCATTCTCTTCCTTCCACAAGTCCACAAACTCCTTATACGCCATATCCCTCAAATTTTCCGAATCTTTAGAAACCATCAAAACCCCTCCACTCCATCCTTTCCCTACTTCACCCTTCCCCTTCAAAACCCTAGAAACATCGCCTCCACTGCTCAAATTCCTCAAATCATCACTCACATTACCAGCACTATAACCCTTCCCCCTATAATCCTTCAAATTACTCGAACTCCGAAAATCATCACTCACATTACCATCACTACATCCCTTCTCCATTTTCCCCAATTTACCCATCAACCCTCTCAAATCCTTGCTATTATCACTATAACCCTTCTCCATTTTCCCCAATGTACCAACCAACCCCCTAAAATCCTTACTATTATCACTATAACCCTTCTCCATTTTCCCCAAATTACCAACCGACCCCCTCAAATCCTTACAATTATCCTTATAACCCTCTAAATTACTATCATTTCTAAGCCCTAATTCGGGCAAACCACCACGGGACAACGAGCTTAAAAACGCGCTAGCTGGAACATTACTAGGCATATTTTTTTGGTTTATCCGATCTTCGGAGACAGTTTTAAGCAAATAAAGTACTGCCCATTTGTTTTTTACACTACCCGGCCCGATTTTCGATGAAAATTTCGTGTATAAATCGGCGAAAGTTAAGGCATCGGAGGATTTACCTTGTGTAGCTAAGTTACGTTTGATTGATTCGACCATTGCGGCTTCGTTAGGGGAAATTGAAGGGGTCATTCGGCTAGAGAGAATGCGAATTGCGTAATGGAGGGATTGGGGGTAGTGGGGGGTAGGGGTGGGGTGGGTGGGGGTAAGGGGGGTGGGTACGGGGGTGGTTAAGCGGTGGACGAGTTCTTTGACGAGATCTAAAGTGCGGTGGTCGTCGCCGTCGTTCATGGTGGTTGTTGCGGCGGAGATGGGTGGAAGTGAAGTGTAGTAGAAGTTTGGGGGGTAAAAGGAACTGTATTTGGTGTATTTTGTTTAATTTAATTTTGATTTAATATGGGCGGGGAAATGAGATTTATTAATTAATTATTTTTTTATTTTATTTTTTGGGTAAACAACATAAATTTCGACAGTTTGAAACTTAGTTATAGAAAAGTTTTTCAGGGGTCCGGGCATGCTGCGGGCCGAAAATTGACGGTGACGTGTCAGGGAGACTGTGAGCCGGCCTAGTGTGGGTTGTTGGTGTGGGCGGGTCCATTTGAGTGGTCAAACGGGCGAAACGACGTGAACGGAGCGTTTTCAGGCCAAATCAGTATACTATAACCCATGATTTTCTGGGTGCGCCTAGGATCCGGCCATGTTTTGGGCCGAAAATCGATCTGGGGCTGCCAGCCGGGCTGTGGATCTGCCAGAGGTAGGTCGTTTGAATGGTCAAAGTTAATTATTTTTATTTTATTTTATTTTTTTTGGGGGGGGGGGGGAGGGGGGGATAAGTAGTTGTGGCCAAACCAACCCTTTCGTTTTTATCACTCCGGATTCCGATCTATATGACCTCCAGGCGGTACAAAGTAAACCTCTTCCCTTAAAGCTCAATCTCTCCTATAGTGGAAATGCCATAAAGCGCAACCCAAGATCCATGATACGAAAACCAAAATCGAAATAACGAAGAAAAAGACATTGTGATGTGAGTCTGTTATTCTTTGCATTATAGGTGTTGTTGCGTCTTGAGATCCTAATTGCCATGGTTCCGCTGCATCTCACAGATTTGCGCGAAATCCATGTTATTTTCATTGAACCGCTACAAGATCAATAATTCCATAAGCTTGAGCTTCTGTTGCTGACATAAAAACATCTCTTAAATTTCGACAGTTTGGAACTTGGTTACAGAAAATTTTGATATTTTGCATAATTAATGAAAAATTCTATTTTGAGTCTGTCGAGATACATATTTAGCTTCCGATACATCCAATGAAGATACATTCTTTTGCTTTGTAAAGATAAATAATTAGTTTTTGATATATTTTTTTATTTTGGGTCTGTTTAGATACGTAATTAGCTCTCGATACATTCAATAAAGATACATAATTAGTTGAATTTTTTATAATTACTTTGTAAGGGTGGAGATTTGTGTAAATATGGTAAGTTAGGGTGTATGTTTATGTTATTTTTCCTTTTTTTTTGCGTTCTACTCCTATTACCCATTAGTATTTGCGATGAACAATCCCCTGCTAAGTAGTCATGCATTACGATTCAAATGACCATTTCTGTAGCAAATACAACGTTGTGACTCTTCTGATCATTTCTTCACGCGTACCTGCAGTAGCATTGTCGTTTCGTTTTAGTATGAGATCGCCTCACACATGCTTACACCTCTCGCTTATCGAAGTTTCATTCAAAAACCTCATTCGAAAACTTATATAAAGAAGGATTTCTCGTGGTGCAGTAGTTCTTCTACACCAATTTAGTCAGTGGCGGAGCCAGACTTTTGGTTAAGGGTGTTCATATTTTCCCTTGGGCAAAGAACTGCTTAAAAAACAAAGAAAATAAAGCATTGTTACACCTGTCAAGGTTCGAACCCGAGTTGTTGATGCGGAAATGCACACTCTTGACCAATGGACTATGCTTCTCTAGCTTGTCAAGGGTGTGCAACATGTATATAACCATAAATATCTATATTTAACCTATATACTCGAAAAAAAATTCCAACGAAGGATGTTCATCTGACCACCCTTCGTTGGTTGTGGCTCCGCCACTGAATTTAGTTGTTTGATGCTGCTATTGGCATAACACCCAAGGTTTCAATACATTTCGCAATCGAGAAATCTCTACTGGTGCAAGTGATATACTAGGTCAATGCATATACTAAAATTCCATGTGATCTATTGTTGTTGTTGTTGTATGTTTTTAAGTTTTCGAAACTCAATTCTAAATTTGAGCTAAGATTCTATTTCAAGTATTCTAACAAGATTCGATGTTGCCGGGGGTCTATCTAAAACAACCTCTCTACTTCTTCGGAGGTAGCGGTATGGTCTGCGTATATCTTACGCTCCCCAGACCCCACTTTGTGGGAATACATTAGATTTGTTGTTGTTGTTGTAACAAGATTCAATGTTGCATCCATTTTTCATTCTTATCAGATAGCATACTCCTACTTTGTCTTCCACTTAATAAATCTTCAGATTGATGCATTTGTTCTCCCAATAGTACAAAGGACAAAACACAAGTCATGGAGTTTAAGAAAGAGCATAGGAAATAAATATTATAAATCAAAAGTCGATTATAAGGAAAAACTTAACATTTCAAATATATAGAGATTTTAAATTCTATCTATATTGCTTATTAAATTCAATATAGATTTTCTTTTTTTTCACATTGATCTAGCAAATAAAATCATAATCTAATCAAAGATATGTGTTCATAACAAGGATGAAACAATATAAACTTATCTAGAATTTAATTAAATTTGCTCCACAATTGATGGTAGAAGTGCAACACTTTGTAAAACAAGTGTTACACTAAGTAACATATCTAAAATAAGATGCATATAACCACTAGAGTTGGCATAGTGGTTCAGCACTATGTCCCTTAAGCAAGAGGTCGGGAGTTCGATCCCCGCTTCTGGCGAATGGAGCAAACTCTGAGGCCAGTTCCCTACCGCTTAGTGCGCTGACCGAGGAATGAAGGATTAGTCTCACGGCTGCCGGTTGTGGGGATACCTCGGGAAACCAAAAAATAAAATAAAATAAGATACATATACCTATGTATACCAATTTCTTACAGGAAATTTGTAGATTGTAAAATTTGAGTGCAAAATGGTTTAATACTTGACATTGAGAGCAAGTTGGTCAATGGGCTTCCACTCAAGTAGTAATGGGCTACATGACAGAATGCTTTGGGCCCAAAGTTTAAGTCCATCAATTTGCAGATTGGGCTGGTTCAAGTAAGGTAAAAAGCCTATCTACTTGTATATTGGGCTGGCCCAAAAAAGGAAAAAAAAAACATATTGTTGAGAGTGGGATTTTAACCCACGCCCTTTCAGACCAGAACCTTAATCTGGCGCCTTAGACCAACTCGGCCATCACAACATATTAACAAATTAACGTAATATAATTTACTAGTATTTTAAATTGAAATTTAGTTTCCCGTCCGATGTCTAATACCTTCATTGATCCTTGACTAAATACCTATTCGCTCTGAAAAGTTCATATTGAGGGGTAAAGCATTCTCGAACAAATGGTTAAGTCATACGAGACCTAGAACTCGAGACTTCTGATTAAGAATAAAAAGGTACTTAATTACCACTCTGCCACAACTTTTGTTGGTAATGTTTTTAATCTTCTAGTTAGGAAAGAGGCTCTTGCTTCGGTGTAGCCATGCTAGTAGTCGTAGAGTTGTGCGCGTAGGTTGAAGTTTCTTGTTCAGAGGTTTTGTTGTGAGGTGGGTGATTTCGATTAGATAGTGTATAGTACTACTCTCACCCTATGGGTGTCTCATTTTTGTTGTTTCATCTTGTTTTATTACGGCTTTGTTTAATATCTTTTTTGTTCTGAACCGAACGTCTATCGAAATCAGTCTCTCTACTTCTTCAGATGTAGTGGTATAGACTGCGTATACTTTACCCTCTCCAAACCTTACTATGTGGAAATATATTGAATATGTTGTTATTATAGTTAAGAAAGAGGCTCGAATTATTACGGTTCATCCGTCAATTCAAATTACAGTCACAATGACTCGAAAAAATATATATTAATTTCGAACTATTTAGTGATAGATTAACGATAGATTTGTATTTAATTCCTTTTTAGGTGAAGTATAACAAATCAAAAAGAACTACTATTTAAATTTCAGCATCAACAATGAATAGATTTACTAACAGGTGGAACGACTATTTTAAGCTTATCCAAAAACACCAAAAATAAGAAAAATGACATTTCATCAAAGTAGGTAGGAGGATTTTATTTTACATTCTTTGTGTGGTGTGAATTTCTCCAATTTATGTTATATAAATAAAATACAATTTGATTTATTGAGCATCCCGCATTCATGTAGGATTCTGAAAAGAGTCATAGTCGTGCTCTAACGAGATATGATATCGGCAATTTATTCTGGCACAAATATTAGTGAATGATTTCACCACTCGAACTATGCATAGGGTTACGGAAAGGGCCCCACCACAAGCGTAGACTGCGTGCAGTTTTACCTTGCATTTATGCTCGAGAATGTTTTCAAAGCTTGAATTGGTCACATGGCAGTAACTCTATCAGTTACTCCAAGACTTCCGTCTGTGTAGCACTAGAAATACATTTAAAAAAATAAAATAAAATAAAAATCTTGGATTACATCCTAATTATACCATTATTGACCACTCCACTAAATATGGAAATCATGAATAAAACCAAATCTCCATTTTGGGTTCATCATCATTTTATAATTTTCTCTATAAAGCTCAATTATCAAGTTAGGCTCATTAGCACTAATTTTTCTATCAGACCAAAAACAAGAAATAATTATATATATTTTCTGTATAAAAAAATTACTATCTGGATATTTGAATTATGACCAAAGTCCTAGTTCTTTATGTAATGATGTAGTCAACATGAGAAGTATAACTAGAAAACAAAATGAAATTCATTACAAAAAATAAAATATGTTGAACTTTACAAACTTCTTTGAAATGTAACAAAATAATCTTGAGCTTGTGTGACATATATATGACCTCATTGTTAGAAAATGTTGCATCATTGGTCTTTCAAGGAAATTTTCAAGGATAATAAATAATGAAGAATCTAAAAAAAAAAAAAAAAAGTGGAATATATTTATTGATTCGACATAAATATTAAATATGTGTGTGTTTTACTTTGGTCAAGTATTTTTCATCAACAATAACATATTTCAAGGTAATCCTAGGCATATTCTACACCACAAGATAGAGAGATTGTTTCTAATAGACTCTCGAGTCTTTAGGTGAGATAGTTATTCTTCAATATCGTATCAGAAGATGCAGAGGTCCCAAGTTTGAGTTTGGGTATCGATTATTGTGAAGAAAAAGAACCACTTATTTAATTGCCTCGAAAAAAGAATCACGAATCAAGTCCGAATGTGAGGAACACCATATGGAATACAATCAAGTAAACAAAAATATGTTATCTCTAAAATTAACCTCTCAATTTAGATTATCACACTTTTAGGTTTAAGGACGATGGTATGTATGCATAGTCGCATATTCTACCACAAGGTAGAGAAGTTGTTTCTAATAGAACCTCGAGTCTTTAGGAGAGATAGTAATTTTTCAATATCGTATCAGAAGATGCGAGGTCCTAAGTTCGAGTTTTGGTATCGACTATTGTGAAGAAAAAGAATCACTGGCTTAACTGCCCCGAAAAAAGAATCACGAATCAAGTCCAAACGTAAGAGACACTATTAAGAATATAATATATTAAGTAAATAAAAATATATTATTTCTAAATTTAAACTTTTAGTTCATATTATCACACTTTTGAACGTTTAACACAAAATATTTTATGAATCGAAGTATCCTAGTAATTAAAACCACAATTTTTCTCAAGTTTATCAGCTTGATATATATTTATATAATAATCATAAATTCATAAACAATTTCTTCCCATGGCATGCAAGTAATTTAATTTCTTCAATTAATTTGATGCATGTGTGGGACATTACAATACACATGTCACTCACAATGTGTTTCACATATTAATTATATGGTCAAATAAATCAGACAACAACACTATGAAAAGATCTTATAATTATTTTTTTTTACAAAGAAAATATTTTATTTTATGTAACATCATTTTCAAATACTTCAATTACCCTTGCCCTCTTCTATATTCTTTCCTAGTTGTGGCTATAACATTAAGGATCACTCTTGTATTGTCTATATATACGCATTTTGAGAGAATGGAATATTAATTGAAAGATATAATTTTTCATGGTGCAAAATTGAGTACAATTAATTTTAGAAATTTAAAAAAAAAAAATCTAATATTTTTAATTGTGATTCATGATAAAAGATTACAACGTGTTAAGATTCATATTGTGATTGATTAGGGAAAAAAACAGTCTGGTATATTAAAGCTTTCGCTATTATATACAATCTCACCTTACATTTCTCAGGGGTAGACCGATGATAATTTTTTTGGTGCTTTGGCACCCGTTAAATTTGAGGCAGACTGGATATAATTATATAACAAATGTATAAAATTGGTATAAGACTTAGAAAAACATAGAAAAACACCCAGTATACCAAGAAGATAGCCGGGTGTTTTAATTTTTACGAAGAACTTTAAAGCTTTTGGCATCAATATACGCGTTTGAACCTCCCGAGCACCCACGACCCCTAAATCATGGATCCGCCACTGATATTTCTATAAGAGGTTGTTTTCGAGGAAAGGACCGGACAGCAAGAATCTATTGTATGCAACCTCACTTTACATTTCTGCAAGGGGTTGTTTACACGATTTGGTATCCCGTGACCTAACTAGCCACATGACAACGACTTTATCAGTTACTCGGGTGCTCCCCTTTAATATCATAACGTGTTAAAATGTTCATATTGTGATTTAGGACAAAAGGTTTTAATGGGTTAAGATCAATGTTCGAATTGTAATTTAGGTCAAAAAAAATTTGACGTGTTGAAATTGATGTATCAAATTGTGCTTCAGGATAAAAGATTATGATTTTCTATATTATCATAGTTCTACAATTAAAATTTATCTTATTATAAATTAAATAAAAATAAAAAGTAACAAGAAGATCTACGTAAATGTAGGAACTATGAGGAGTTCGGTTGAATTCAATAATTTTAATTTAGTTGAATTAAATAATTTCAATTGAAACTCTGAATTTGTATTTAAAAATTCATTAAATGCATGTAAAATCGAATTTATAATCTACGAGTATAATATTTGTATCACCTAGATTTGTCATGAATTTCCAAATATTTACAAACAATAACATACCCCGTATACTTTTACAAAAGTCGAATTTGAAAATGATAAGTGCACACTCCGTACGACTACCTCAACTATGAAGTAGAGAGGCTGTGAATTTTCAAATATTTATGGACAAAAAATTTAAATAATTTTAGAAAGACTAAATATTTCTTTTTCTTGGATTTTCAAAGCTAAATAAGAAGCTTCTAATGACAAATTATTATGATCCTTTGAAATTGTACTGCATTTTGACTAAAGCCACTTAGAAATATTCTATTACTTTTTTTTTTCTTCTAAGATTATAATTTAGTGTTTCATATTTTTTTTATTTTTTTTTAAATATAGAATGGAAATAAATGTACATATCACTTGATAAGGCATGAGTGGTGAGAGAGGTTGTATTTCTTTGGTAGGTGGCAATATTAAAATATTATCATTATATAAAATTAAAAAAAAAAACATTAAAAATTAATCTAATAATACTACTCATTCGTGAGTATAACAATAACCAGAAGTGTGGAGTATTATACACAGTCTTACCTCTATCACGTGAGATAGAGAGAATATTTTCGATAGATTTTCGACTCAAGTAAAGTACATCAAATAATAAATATGTAAATCAAATACAAAAGCGAAGAGAACAATAGGCAACACAAATAATACGAGGAATCTAGATGCTAACCTTCTACCCTGATATTCGACCTCCGTACTTCCTATCTAGAGTCATGTCCTCGGTAAACTGCAGATGAGGCATATTCTGTATAATCACCTCTCCTCGATCAACTCCTCCGACCAACCTCTACCTCTCCTCATAGTAAGTATAATTTCTCGCACACCTCTTCATTATATTGAAGCATCTGTTCATTTTCGCCTCACATGTCTGAATCATCTCAGCTTTACCTCCCGCATATATCTATTTCACCACGAGGTTATTCCCACTCAAGGGCGAAGCTAGCCTTTGGATAGGATTCATCCGAACCTCCTTCGACGGAAAAATGTACCATTTATATATACATGATTAAAACTATTTTTTTATGTATCTATTGTAGGTGTTGAACCCCCTTCGACTATTTTTTTTTTTTTTCAATTATTGAACCCTCTTAGTTGAAATCCTGGCTTCGCTTCCGTGACCCACCTTATTCGGATAACTTCATTCTTAGTTTTAGTTATCTCTCCTAGTATTCTCATATATCTATCTCAACATCCTCGTTATCACTATTGTCATTATAACTACAAATAAGAATAAATTAATCAACTATATCTCCTATATAAATTATTGAAAAGATCATACGAAAAAGTCAAACCTGATCAAAGGCAAATTCATAAAAATTCAGAATTTTGAATTTATGAATTTTAATTCTAGAATTCTGAAAAAATCATTACATATGAATTTCTTAAGTACAATATAATTTTTTTGTCAAAGCTATTAAATTCAGATGATTCCCTATTAATTTTGATGTGAAACAAAACTAATATTTATTTTTTGGAGGATCAAAATTTAGTGTTCCATATTTCTTAATTCACTATGTAATAATTAATAAAAAGGGAATAAAATGTAGATTTGATAAGGTATTTATGGTGTGAAAAGAATGAGACATGGCCCTATGTCTTATCTCTTTAATTTTCAAAAGCATTTCTTATTTTCAAACTTTATAATAGTTTTTTTATTGTCTTCATCACATTAGAATGATATGTATGTCTATTCCATATGATAAATAAAGCTCTTAGAAAAGACCAAATGTTCACATTTTCAACATAGAACATTTAAGAGGAAGACCCTATCAATAATGTATTATTTTGTAATTTTTTGCATGAATAAAAGGGGTCTTACTTTTGACTTTTGAAAATATTTCCAAAGTTGATGAGGTGATAAATGATTTGATGACACACAATTCATAGAACCTAGAAAGTAGTAGTAGTAGTACTAAAAATAAAAAAAAAATGTAAAAAATAAATATATATATATATATATATATATATATATATATATATATATATATATAGAACCTCAGTTATTTGCATCTATAGAATTTCATTTATAGCATCTGCAGTGTTACTAAATTTACTACGATACACTTTATCTTCACGAGAGTTTTATTACTTTTTTGAATTAAATTTTAGTGTATTTTTATTAATTTTTTTAGTTGACGTGACATTTTTTGTCGATTTATTTAGCTGATGTAGCACCTTTAATGTGGACCTCATTTTATATAATAAAGGTGCAACATTAGCACAAAAGGGTGACAAAAATATTCTAAACTTGAGTTCATTGGTGTAATAGAACTCTTGTAAAGTTGGAATGTGTCATAACAACTTTGATCATAGTTCGAAGATACTGAATGCTTATTAGTAAAGTTTCAGTGCCAACTTGATATAAAAAAAAATAGTAGTAGTTAAATTGAGTTGATGGCGTAAAAAATATTTATATTTTTAATATATGATCAATGATGCTTTTTTCTTTTTTCAGTTTACTCTCGTATAGAAAATGAAGCTGCTTGAAAGTAGATTTCAAACTTACATAGATGAACATAAAGATTATCGGTGTCCTACTCTAGATGAAGCTAAGTAATTATCGTCTGTATAATAACAAATTGATAATTATACTTCACCTTCTAACAAGTTGGAATCGACTATAAAGATCGTTGCCATTCCATTTAAATACAATATTCACGCAGTACTAAGTTAATACGTTTTGATAATATCTCTATTATGAAAAAAAAAAATTATCATGAATTAACAAATTTTACGTTAATAATAAATTATGTCCCATCATGCTATATATAAGTTTTTTTTTTTTATGCTATAGTTATATATACTGTATTATAATAAAGGTACTAATTAAATTATTGTTCCTAATTTCCACGCCTAGTCATGTTGATACCCTTTTGTAAATTCTTTTCTTTGACAAATGAAACAATTCCAAACAAATAATTACAATATTTAACAACCAAACCCACTAAACAAGAATGTTTACAGTCAAATCTTGTTGAGTAAAAATTAATTTCCTTTCATATATATATTTCCTAAAAAAAAATAAAAAATGATAGCAATATATAATCATGCTCACACTTCATTTTCTAGGTTATCGTATCAAAGGTTACATATTTTTGTAAGTCAACTTAATCTGATAACGTAAAATTATATAAAATTTTATGCTGAGTCACAAAAAAAGATTGATTTATATTGCATGAAAACGAAGGCTTGAAGATCATGTTTTCTTTTTTGATTAATGAAAAAGATTGAAACGAATTAAACATTTAAATTACACAAGGATTATACTATCAAACCTTTTTATATAATTGTGTCGTAACTTATCAAGGTAACTTTTTGGTGCTATATATATATTTTTTTTTAAAAAAGGCAGTTTGGTGCACTAGAGCTATCGCTATGCGCGGTGTCCGAGAAAGGGCCCCACCACAAGGGTGTATTGTACGCAGTCCTACCTTGCATTTCTGCCAGAGGTTGTTTCCAAGGGTTGGACCCGTGACCTCCTGCTGCTATATCTAAATGTTATTATAAAAAAACATATAATATAACATAATATAAAGGAAAAATGATTTGTTTCCACCCTGAACTATGCACGAAATTGCCGAGACACACCCGAATTTTACGAGGGTCCTATTACCCCCTAAACTAATTAAAATCGTATTTTTGTCAACCTTAGTGCACGTACGTGGCACATTAGTGAATCAACACACTGAAGATCTACGTAGGCACACGTATGTGCCATATAGGCATTAAGATTACAAAAAGATACGATTTTAATTTATCCAAAAGGTAATAGGACGACCCTCATAAAGTTCGAGTGTATCTCAATAATTTTGTGTATAATTCAGGATGAAAACAGTAACATCCATACGTGTGAAACTATGTTAAATGAAAAAAATAAAGTTTAGAAGAAAGAGTTCGTACGACTCTTCTAAATTATTCATATGGTCCTATGTTAGACTTTTGGCAAATAATTTTAAAAAAGTTGTTGTTCTTTTAATTTGTCTGATGATATATACATATACTATAGTTTGATCTTATCGATATACTATATACTATATATTTACAAATATCAAGGTCTTGTTTGATTTAACTTTTTAAATAAAAAATAAAATAAAACATGTTTCTCGATATTACTACAATTATGTTTTCAAACAGTAATTAATATGCATGGGTAGCTCTTCTCAAGGAAGTCAAAGCTATTACACAATTTAACAATTAGGGGTGTACGATATGATACGATATATATCGAATTATTATGTTGAGTTAAAAATTTAATATAGTAATTTTAATATTATGATATATGTTATACGGTATTTATAAATAATATGTCGAATATTAAATATCATGTCGAAGTATATATTTACGGAATGATTTATGGACTGTATATTATTATACTAACAAATATATAACTTAGTATAAAACTAAATGTTTAGACGTTTGAACTTTGACTATTTTATCTTATTGAAATAGTTTTTTTTATGTAATTGATTATCAAAAGAAATCATTTGTACTTCCTTTTGAATATATATTTCTACATGTATAATGCGTTAGTATGATACAAATGAGATATTTCTTTAAAAACATCGAAGTCATAATACTCTATCATACAAATATATATTGTGAAAGTTGAACAAATTAAACTATAATTACCGATTACCATACCGATGTATTCAAAATCAGGGGCGGCTCTACACTGTAAGAAAATAGGCAACCGACTTAGGACCCCAAATTTGAGGAGCCTCATTTTTTTCAATAATATATATAGATTTAAAAAATATATATATTATTTATAAAAAAAATAATTTTTTATATAAAAAGAAAGAATTATTAGAAGAAGTTTGTATATCTAGAGTACTATGTCTCAAATATGCTTAAGCTATCCCTGTTCAAAATGGAACTTCAAAAGACCAATCAAACCATACCAAATTAACTCGATTTAGTAAAATGATATAATATTTTTAAAACCAAATACTAAAATTACCATAATAAAATTTCAAATATCATACACTATACCATACTCACCCCTAACTTCAATAATGGAGAAGTACTAGAAATATCAAGTTAGTATTAGAATTGTTTGTTCTCCCTTCACTATTTTTATGAAAGTTGACCTCACAAATAAAACTAGCTACTTCATTGTATCTTAACAACTTTTAAGTTTGGCACCCACCCCCCCACCCCCACCCCCACCCCCACCAAGAATATTTTTCACCTTTAAAAATATATTTTGTTAAGAATAGATGAAAAAGTTTTCCAAAATAAAATGAGTTCACAATCAATATCACAAGAAGCATAAAACCTCATCCTCACTACTTATTTATAATTGTAGTGATTGAGTCAGTTTATACGTATTTTAATTAATTTCGTCAACATCACAAGAAAGTTAAACCTTCGTCCTCGCCACTTATTTGTAATTGTAGTGATTTAGTCAGTTTACACGTATTTTAACTAATTTCATCAATATCACAAGAAGCCTAAACCTTCATCCTCTGCACATATTTTAACTAATTTCGTCAATATCACAAGAAGCCTAAACCCTCATTCTCACCACTTATTTGTAATTATAGTGATTGGATCAGTCTGCACGTATTTTAACTAATTTCATCAATATCACAAGAAACCTAAACCCTCATTCTCACCACTTATTTGTAATTATAGTGATTGGGTCAGTTTACACGTATTTTAACTAATTTCATCAATATCACAAGAAGCCTAAACCCTCATCCTCACCACTTATTTGTAATTATAGTGATTGAATCAGTCTGCACATATTTTAACTAATTTCGTCAATATCACAAGAAACCTAAACCCTCATCCTCACCACTTATTTGTAATTATAGTGATTGGATCAGTCTACACGTATTTTAACTAATTTCATCAATATCACAAGAAATCTAAACCCTCATTCTCACCACTTATTTGTAATTATAGTGATTGAATCAGTCTGCACATATTTTAACTAATTTCGTCAATATCACAAGAAACCTAAACCCTCATTCTCACCACTTATTTGTAATTATAGTGATTGGATCAGTCTGCACATATTTTAACTAATTTCGTCAATATCACAAGAAACCTAAACCCTCATCCTCACCACTTATTTGTAATTATAGTGATTGAATCAGTCTGCACATATTTTAACTAATTTCGTCAATATCACAAGAAACCTAAAACCTCATCCTCACCACTTATTTGTAATTATAGTGATTGAATCAGTCTGCACATATTTTAACTAATTTCGTCAATATCACAAGAAACCTAAACCCTCATCCTCACCACTTATTTGTAATTATAGTGATTGAGTCAGTCTACACGTATTTTAACTAATTTCATCAATATCACAAGAAATCTAAACCCTCATCCTCACCACATATTTGTAATTATAGTGATTGAATCAGTCTGCACATATTTTAACTAATTTCGTCAATATCACAAGAAACCTAAACCCTCATTCTCACCACTTATTTGTAATTATAGTGATTGGATCAGTCTGCACATATTTTAACTAATTTCGTCAATATCACAAGAAACCTAAACCCTCATTCTCACCACTTATTTGTAATTATAGTGATTGGATCAGTCTGCACATATTTTAACTAATTTCGTCAATATCACAAGAAGCCTAAACCCTCATTCTCACCACTTACTTGTAATTATAGTGATTGGATCAGTCTGCACATATTTTAACTAATTTCGTCAATATCACAAGAAACCTAAACCCTCATTCTCACCACTTACTTGTAATTATAGTGATTGGGTCAGTCTGCACGTATTTTAACTAATTTCATCAATATCACAAGAACCCTAAACCCTCATCCTCACCACTTATTTGTAATTATAGTGATTGGGTCAGTCTGCACGTATTTTAACTAATTTCATCAATATCACAAGAAGCCTAAACCATCATCCTCACCACTTATTTGTAATTATAGTAATTGGGTCAGTCTGCACGTATTTTAACTAATTTCATCAATATCACAAGAACCCTAAACCCTCATCCTCACCACTTATTTGTAATTATAGTGATTGGGTCAGTTTACACGTATTTTAACTAATTTCATCAATATCACAAGAAGCCTAAACCCTCATCCTCACCACTTATTTGTAATTATAGTGATTGAATCAGTCTGCACATATTTTAACTAATTTCATCAATATCACAAGAAACCTAAACCCTCATTCTCACCACTTATTTGTAATTATAGTGATTCGATCAGTCTGCACATACTTTAACTAATTTCGTCAATATCACAAGAAGCCTAAACCCTCATTCTCACCACTTATTTGTAATTATAGTGATTGGATCAGTCTGCACATATTTTAACTAATTTCGTCAATATCACAAGAAACCTAAACCCTCATTCTCACCACTTATTTGTAATTATAGTGATTGGATCAGTCTGCACATATTTTAACTAATTTCGTCAATATCACAAGAAACCTAAACCCTCATTCTCACCACTTATTTGTAATTATAGTGATTGGATCAGTCTGCACATATTTTAACTAATTTCGTCAATATCACAAGAAGCCTAAACCCTCATTCTCACCACTTACTTGTAATTATAGTGATTGGATCAGTCTGCACATATTTTAACTAATTTCGTCAATATCACAAGAAACCTAAACCCTCATTCTCACCACTTATTTGTAATTATAGTGATTGGGTCAGTCTGCACGTATTTTAACTAATTTCATCAATATCACAAGAACCCTAAACCCTCATCCTCACCACTTATTTGTAATTATAGTGATTGGGTCAGTCTGCACGTATTTTAACTAATTTCATCAATATCATAAGAAGCCTAAACCCTCATCCTCACCACTTATTTGTAATTATAGTGATTGGGTCAGTCTGCACGTATTTTAACTAATTTCATCAATATCACAAGAACCCTAAACCCTCATCCTCACCACTTATTTGTAATTATAGTGATTGAGTCAGTTTACACGTATTTTAACTAATTTCATCAATATCACAAGAAGCCTAAACCCTCATCCTCACCACTTATTTGTAATTATAGTGATTGAATCAATCTGCACATATTTTAACTAATTTCATCAATATCACAAGAAACCTAAACCCTCATTCTCACCACTTATTTGTAATTATGGTGATTGGATCAGTCTGCACATATTTTAACTAATTTCGTCAATATCACAAGAAGCCTAAACCCTCATTCTCACCACTTATTTGTAATTATAGTGATTGGATCTGTCTGCACATATTTTAACTAATTTCGTCAATATCACAAGAAACCTAAACCCTCATTCTCACCACTTATTTGTAATTATAGTGATTGGGTCAGTCTGCACGTATTTTAACTAATTTCATCAATATCACAAGAACCCTAAACCCTCATCCTCACCACTTATTTATAATTATAGTGATTGGGTCAGTTTACACGTATTTTAACTAATTTCATCAATATCATAAGAAGCCTAAACCCTCATCCTCACCACTTATTTGTAATTATAGTGATTGGGTCAGTCTGCACGTATTTTAACTAATTTCATCAATATCACAAGAACCCTAAACCCTCATCCTCACCACTTATTTGTAATTATAGTGATTGGGTTAGTTTACACGTATTTTAACTAATTTCATCAATATCACAAGAAGCCTAAACCCTCATCCTCACCACTTATTTGTAATTATAGTGATTGAATCAGTCTGCACATATTTTAACTAATTTCATCAATATCACAAGAAACCTAAACCCTCATTCTCACCACTTATTTGTAATTATAGTGATTGGATCAGTCTGCACATATTTTAACTAATTTCGTCAATATCACAAGAAACCTAAACCCTCATTCTCACCACTTATTTGTAATTATAGTGATTGAATCAGTCTGCACATATTTTAACTAATTTCATCAATATCACAAGAAACCTAAACCCTCATTCTCACCACTTATTTGTAATTATAGTGATTGGATCAGTCTGCACATATTTTAACTAATTTCGTCAATATCACAAGAAACCTAAACCCTCATTCTCACCACTTATTTGTAATTATAGTGATTGGGTCAGTCTACACGTATTTTAACTAATTTCATCAATATCACAAGAACCCTAAACCCTCATCCTCACCACTTATTTGTAATTATAGTGATTGGGTCAGTGTACAAGTATTTTAACTAATTTCATCAATATCACAAGAACCCTAAACCCTCATCCTCACCACTTATTTGTAATTATAGTGATTGGGTCAGTTTACACGTATTTTAACTAATTTCATCAATACCACAAGAACCCTAAACCCTCATCCTCACCACTTATTTGTAATTATAGTGATTGGGTCAGTTTACACGTATTTTAACTAATTTCATCAATATCACAAGAAGCCTAAACCCTCATCCTCACCACTTATTTGTAATTATAATGATTGGGTCAGTTTACACGTATTTTAACTAATTTCATCAATATCACAAGAAGCCTAAACCCTCATTCTCACCACTTATTTGTAATTATAGTGATTGAATCAGTCTTCACGTATTTTAACTAATTTCGTCAATATCACAAGAAACCTAAACCCTCATTCTCACCACTTATTTGTAATTATAGTGATTGGATCAGTCTGCACATATTTTAACTAATTTCGTCAATATCACAAGAAACCTAAACCCTTATTCTCACCACTTATTTGTAATTATAGTGATTGGATCAGTCTGCATATATTTTAACTAATTTCATCAATATCACAAGAAACCTAAACCCTCATTCTCATCACTTATTTGTAATTATAGTGATTGGGTCAGTCTACACGTATTTTAACTAATTTCATCAATATCACAAGAAATCTAAATCCTCATTCTCACCACTTATTTGTAATTATAGTGATTGGATCAGTCTGCACATATTTTAACTAATTTCATCAATATCACAAGAAACCTAAACCCTCATTCTCATCACTTATTTGTAATTATAGTGATTGGGTCAGTCTACACGTATTTTAACTAATTTCATCAATATCACAAGAAATCTAAACCCTCATTCTCACCACTTATTTGTAATTATAGTGATTGGATCAGTCTGCACATATTTTAACTAATTTCGTCAATATCACAAGAAACTTAAACCCTCATTCTCACCACTTATTTGTAATTATAGTGATTAGTTCTTACTAGTTATATCATAAAAATATGCTTATAATTGAATGATTTAATTATGTAACTATTTTAAATATTGTTAATACATAGAACCTAACCTTTTTATATTATTTTATGCACTATTTGATTCATGAACTTAATTAATAGCATTCACATTTTATTATTTAGACATTTAATATTCTATCATATTGGTAGTTAGAAAGTCATCAAGCATATATCTCCCAAATCTTTTTATATGATTCGAATAGTATATACTTCTCTAGATAGAGTTAAATAGTAAAATAACAAAACAAAGAGACAAAATCATATAAAACTTGATATAAATATTAGAAGTATATAACTTTATAGTGGAATTAAAATAATTATACGTCTACCTTTATGCTTAATTATGTGTAAGTCAAAATTAAAGGTCTTTGATTATTATTTTTTTTGGCATATCCCACACATGCATAGAGATATATATTATAATTTTTTTATGTATAGTTAATAGGAAAAAAGAAATGTTGAACTAGAGAATCTTTATGAAGGTTCTTTTATTCCTAATTAATTTTTATTTTTTTCCAAATGGGATGAACTTTATATTTGTAAAAATATTACACATGAGTTCAACTCAATTTCAAAATTTAGTTCATATAAGCAAATTATCAGTTATTTTTCAATGTGGACTTTAACCCACTCTCGAACATTCTCCCTCCCGATCATGTATAGTCCTGATTGAAACGTGGACCAAGAGCTCAAACGGAAAAGGATCTTGATCTGATATCATGTTGAAATGTTTGACTATATCACCTAAAAGCTATTAGAGATGAGATGGTCACACACGTCAAATGATATTAGATCAAATTGTCGCTCACTTCAACATAATAATCAAAGGAGACAAAGACCTTAAGATCGAATCGCAAAATCATCCATAATAAAAATAAAAATAAAAAAAATTCATGCTTAGCCTATGAAAAAAGAATCAACATGAAGGGGCATACTGAAAATATAATTAAATAACAAAAATATATTTTTTAAAATTATTTAAACTTTTAGATAAGACGATCATACACTTTAACAATACTGGAGAATGGACAACATTTTCCTTTACATGGGTTTTACATTGCGCAAATTTAAAATTATCTTTCTCTCAATATGAATATCGAACACCAAACACGAATCAAAAGGAAAAATAGTCATAAATATACTTAAATTTTGACAAAATTTGTTGTAACACATCTCAACTTTGCTGGGGTCCTATGGCCCCCTCGACTATTTATTACCGTATTTTTGTCCAGCTAGACCACTTCAGACCGTTACGCGCTCAGTACGCGTGTATTCACATAGTGATTTAGCTGGACAAAATATGCTATAAAAATATGATAATAAATAATCAAACGAATCATAGGACCCCATAAAATCGAAGTGTGTTCAATAAATTTCACTCAAATTTAGCTATATTTCAAACTTTTTTCAGAAGAAAAAAAATTGTATTTTGGGGAATATAGATAGTTGAAAACAGCTGTTTCTGCCTAAGTCCAAAGCTTTGACTAGTTGACTCCCTTTTATGTAATTAATTACCACAGTAAATATTTGACTTTATTAATTCTTTTTTCTAATTATTATAATATATTTTTTTCTATAGCAGAAAGACCCACAGTAAACTTTGTTTTTTTATGAAATATGAAAAAGAAAATACTATATAATATGGACCAATTGATAATGACAATCTGGAAATTACTGTTTATTATATGGCCCCTGCAGTGTTCACATGATTTTTCTTATACTATCAAACAACAATTGTTTGGCCCATTTTGAATTTTGCAAATCTGTTTTAATGAATTTTGGAATACAATATATGTTTTTTTTGGTATATTTTATTATTATAAATATGTTAAAAGTATCACATATGGGTGGAAATTAAAATATAAGTTTGTTACCAACATGGGTTGTGGTGCAGTGGATGAGACTGTTCCACCCTTAATCAGAGGTCGAGGGTTTAACTCTGGATATGGAGAAAACTATGTTGGGAGCGCTGCCACCGTAATGGGCCCTGCAACGCGCGATCCGGATTAATCGAGGCTCCAATGCGGGCACCGAACACCGGATGGGAAACAAAAAAAAAATACAAGTTTTTTATGTTTTTGAGAAATGTGATTAGATAATAATAATGTTAGTGTCTGATTCAGGATTTAAGAGTTGTAGGTATTCGAGAGATTCGTATTAGAAATTAAAGTACTCAGTTATCTTCTTGATTTATTGAGTACTTTACTAAGTCTTATATCATTTTTTATATATTTTTTTGCATTAGTATATCTAATCCGCCTCGAATTTAATGGGTGTCGGAGCACCAAAATAATGGTCATAGGTCTGCCCCTGCATGATGTAGTTGCAGTTTATCGATATATGGACTTTAGATAGGAGAGTGTGTAGGACATAGACTCGAGTAGAAGGGTAATAGGTAATGGTGCATTATCTCGTTGTCCATTGATATTTGTAGTCATCGTGGTATTGTTCTTATAGTTTCTTGTCCTTAATTTCTATTATTATTTGTTGTTTTCTGTACTTTTATTACTGCTTTATTTTTTTTTGAGTCGAGGATCTATCAGAATCAGTTCTGTATACATTATACCTTCCTAGATTCAATTTTGTGAGATTAACTGGTATGTTATAATTATCGTGTCTAGACCAATTTACGCACACTTTGACTAATTTTATGAAGTATCTACTCTTTACTATCAATTCGTATATCGAATAACTCTGTCCATTAATCAAAACTCAGACATTTAGAAAAAAAAAATCTCTCGTCATTACTCTCTTTATTTCTAGAGGTACCAGAACACATCCCCCCTTTTATAATAAGATTTTACATATAAAAAAGGTCTGTTGAGAGTCATATTACAACAATAACAAATTCAGTGTATTCCCACAAAGTGGGGTCGGGAGAGGATAAGATGTACGCAGTTCATACCGCTACCTCCGAAGAAATAGAGAGGTTGTTTCCGATAGACCTCTGGATAGAGAGGCATATTCATAAATGAAATTTAAATTTAAATTTTGAATCTGAAACTTCATAATTCTCGAAAAAATATGATCTTAAAGCTCAAGTCGAACTCACTCCTTTCTAATGTCGTTTCCCTAATATGAGGCAATATCACAATAAGTTATATTATTCACGCTCCAATTGCTAGACTAAATGTGTAAGGAAACATAGGAATGCAGTGGTGGCTGTCTAACTGCAATCTTTGGTTTAGTCTGGCCTCGACGAGAAGGAAATGCGAGCATCCCTCCTGGCTCGCGTTCTCTACTATGATGTCCATTCCTTTCTGACTTTCCTGGGCAATCAGTCGGAGACAGGGACTTACCATTTGCTGTTCTAGTGGGTACGTTTTTCGACTCATGTTATAGCTGCTAAAAATCTATTTCGCGTCTATTAGAAAGACACAACAAGTCCAGACTCTTGGTCTTTAGTGACCCGAGTGAGAAGCTCTTCTAGCTCGACAGTAGAATTAGCTTAGCAGTTAGCAGTGGGAAGAGCCTATTCTATAGAAAAAGAAAAAAAAAGCCTTAGTCCAATTGGCCTTTGGTTGGAGTCTTCCGAATCTCTATAGTCATCTGGTCGTTAAGAAGAAGCAAAGTCTCTTGACGCTTAAGTAAAAAGTCGACCTTCCTATAGAAAGAATGAGGAAAATCCCTATACGAAGTGATCCCTACGCTTGGATGCCCCCGTAAGAGCTATCTCAAGCGGAAAAGACCAATATCTGAATAGAAAGACGTAGTATGTCATATCGTTTGAAAGATTTAAGTTATACAAAGTTGAGAATATATATCTTAATGGCTATAGCCATAGTATTTAATAAAAGTTTTTAATGTTTGTTTTTAAGATTTTAATTATTGTCATTCTATACATGAGATTAAGCCACAAATATGTACACGTGTCAAATTCTTATAGGCGTATATTTAGATCCATACATAAAAATGAATGTGTTTTTATTCTAAAATTTATGTACAATATTAGATAGCAACTAATAACTAATTTTGGTTATAAGTTCTTTTCACTTTTTTTGTTTTTACTTCACGTGACCTTTTGACTTTTGTTTACGTATGGACAAGAAGAAGTTACTCGAATAATAAATATTTTTTATTTTAATTTTGAAAATTATGAATTTGAGTCACGAGCTAAAGAGGTGGGAGTTCTTAAGAAAGATAAAAAAAAAAATCATGTATGGATGACAAAGTTATTTAACGAAAATATGATTTAATTCGCTTAAGTTCGAAGTTTTTGTGATTTTATTTTAACTTAGTTTATTTGATTTGTTCAGTTTGATTCATGAAAAAGTTAGTTGATTTAATTTAAATATGTAGCCTACGTTTACCCACATATTATCAAATATTTTTTTTATTTTTTTATTTAATATGTTATGAATAATTATAATAAAGAAAAAAATTATTACATAATTAAATAAATTATAATAAAATAATTATTATAATTTTTTTGGGTACAAGTAAAATAATTTTAAGAAATTGGTGCAAACTAAATAGTGGTAATAGTTGCTAAGATCATTTGCACTTTTCCTCCTATTTTATGTTGATCTTTAATTTTTTTCGAATATAAATTTGTATTTTCATATTATAGTATTTTCATATTAGATATAAATTCGATTTCCGATCTATTTAAAAGGAAAACCATACAATTATTCGAGTTGATATACCACGTGAATTTCGCTCGTTTGTTTACTATTCGAGTTGATATACCACGTGGTATATCAACTCGAATTATTCGATCCGCTCATTTGATATCAGACTAAAATTAATTTTAGATCAAAATTTAATTCAATCCGCTCATTTGATATCAGACTAAAATTAATATTATTGGCATTCTCTCAAAATTCTTGCTATTTATAGAACTCCCAACTTGCTATTTTCTTCTATCCCTCAAAAATCTCTCTCTCTCCTCTCTCTCTCTCTCTCTCTCTCTCTCTTAATTCTCTCAAACTTATATACAAAAAATACACACAAGGGCAAAAATGGAACAAAAAAATATTTTATTTCTTCTTACTCTTATGGTTTTACTTATTTCCCACACAACCTCAGCTCGTCTTCTCTCTACAACTACTTTACAAGGTAAGAAATATATTTTTTTTCGATATTTTATGATTAAATATGATTTCTAAAATTCAATTTTTTTTAGATTACTTAAAAAATATTCATGACTAAACGGTCACTTAAAGTTTACTAAGGCATGTTGATTTTCACAAATAAGTATTTAAGTTACGGAATATTCTTTTTTCTAAAATTCAGTTTTTCGAAAAAAAAGTAAAAAATATTCATGACCAAACGGTAACTTAAAGTTTACTCCAGGCATGGATATTTTTACAAATAAAATATTTCAAGGTACTGGATATTTTTTTTCCAAAGTTTTATGATCAAACATGCTTTTTGAAATTCAATTTTTCGAAAAAAAATAAAAAATATTTATGATTAAACGGTCACTTAAAGTTTACTCAAGGCATGTAGATTTTCACAAATAAATATTTCCGAAGCTTTATGGCCAAACATGATTTCTCATCAATAATTTTTTTACTAATTTTTACTATTAATTAATTAATTTAGTTATTTATTTATTTTTCAGTGAATAAGAAAATTTTTACTGGGGCTAGCAATCCAATTTCCTCATCACAAGATGAAGACTTCAATGAAGTAAGTTCATTTTTCTTTATTTATTTCTTATTTTTCTCTACTATATAAATATATCTATGCTTAAATAGAGCGATATGATTATTGAAGATTTATTTGTAATAAAGTTCAAAGTTTAATAATGAGGTTCAACTGAATTTCTTTAGTTTAATAACTATATTATATAAGTATGGTAAAAAAAAAAACAAATTTTATTTGTTTATATATAAGTTATTTGAATATCCTTCATTAAATTACAAAAGAATAAACATTATTTATTTATTTATTTATATAAATTATTGAATTGTTTATATATCTGACCTCAACTTATTCAGAATTGATGCTTAGTTATATTTGTTTATGAATTTAGCTTTAAGTTCCCATGAATTATTATATTTGTATTAATTCTCTTATTTTTATTTTTATTTTATTTTTAACAGCTTATGGGAGCAGAAGAATGTAAAGAAAATGATGAAAAATGTTTAAAGAGAAGAATGGTTGCTGAGGCTCATTTGGATTATATTTATACACAACACAAGCCAAAGCCATGAAGAAATTTAAATTAATTTATTAAATTTGTAACTTCACAAAAAGAAAAATTAAATTAAAAAGCTAGTACTACTTTTTTTTCTTCTTCAATGTATCATAATGTTATGAAATTAGTCGAGGGGTGAACAAGTTGATCGGATGGCAAAATAATAAAAAAAAGTTTCATAAGATTGTAGTACTTTGTTTATGTGAACTATATAAAGCTAGTCAAAGTTTAATTAATTAATTAATAGTTAAATGCTCCCTGGGAGCAATAATACTTTGTATTTGCACACTTTTTTTTTAAGGATACTTTGTCTTAATTAGTTATTTTATTCAATTATACAATGGTTCATCTAATTGTCACTAAACTAAATATATTACTACTATTATTCTCTCCGTTTCATATTAGTTAACTCCTATTGACTTGACATATTTATTAAGAAAATATTAATTATGAGATTTATTTTACCAAATTAATCTTATTAATTATGCTTTGAAAATATAAATTTAAGTAAATGCACTTTATTTAGTTATTTAATGTTAAGGACAGTATTGAAAGAACATAATAAAATTATTTTGATTTCATTAAAGAGATAACTAAATTAAAATAAATATTTTTAAAAAGAGGACCAATTAAAACAAAACGGACGGAGTATTAAGTTACTTTGACCATATAAATCTCAAGTCCAAAATAGAAAAATTCTACTTTCTCTCTTTCATACTATAAAAGGCATTTTTTTTAGTATTTAAAAATAATTTAACTTGATTTTCTTAATTTTATGCTTAATGACGTGTAAGGCGAGGGTCTATCGGAAACAACTTCTCTATTTCTATGAGGTAGCGGTAAGGTTTTCGTAAATTCTATCCTTTTCAGACTCCACTTATGGAATTATACTGAAATGTTATTGCTGTTGTTTGCTTAATCACGTGTAATTTCATATCACATTTAAGATCACAATTTTAAAAAAAATTTAAGTCCGAGTCTAATCAAATTATGCCTTTAATCCGTTGAGCGAAAATCCTTCCACATGACACTCCATATACACAAGATTATCGATCATCTCTACTTAATTTTTTAAGCTGAACAAATATTGTTGCATATCTATTTCTTAAAATATGAACAAGTAAAAATGAAAGAAAAAATTAAGATAGAGATTGACCTTGATGTGGATTAAAAACACTTTTAACTATCAATATGAGTTGTGGCGCAACAGTGAGACTACTTCATCCTTAAATAAAGGTTTCTGTTTTGATGCCTGGGTATGGAGAAAACCCTGTTGGAAGCGTCACCCCCAAAATGAATTCCGTAATGTGCGGTCTGAATTAATCAGGACTTCAATACGTGTACCGAATACCGAGTGAAAAAATACTTCCTCCATCCCATTTTACCCGTCCCAAATTGGGATGACACAACCATTAAGAAAACAATGATTGTTAATATAACTTTACCATTTTGCCCCTCTTAATTGTGTCTTGTTATTAGTTCCAATATTGATGGATGACTAATAACAAGGAGTAATCAGTTACACTAAGGGTATAATGGAAAAAAAAAATTATTTTGTCTTGATAAATAGAAAAGGACAAGTAAAATGGGACATCAAATTAGGAAATTTAGGACGGATAAAATAGGACGGAGAGATTATTTTAACTAACCACAAAGGCTCAATTCCCAATGTCCTTATTTAGTGTGGATTAATTATTTTAAAAAAAAATCTTTTTTTTTTTTAGGTGAAAAGAAAGAAGAGAATTGTTGACAAGGGGACAGGAGCATGAGAAAGGGGGTCAATTTTCAAATTCCAAAATTAAGAGAAAATTGGTAGACCCACAGTTGACCTTTAATAGATTCCTTCAATAATTTCACCTTTTTTCACTTCTCTTTACTTTACTTTAAAGACTAAAAATGAATCAAACAAAGTTAGCGTTGGTGTTGGTGTTGGTGTCTTGTCTTTTAACACAGCTGTATGATTGAACCATGCTAATTAATACTTTCTCCGTCTCAAATTACTTCACATATTTATGAGTAAATATATTATTTTCATCCGAACTATAAATGAAATTATTGAAATACACCTCAATTTATAGGGGATCCTATTTTCTCCTGAACTAATTAAAACCATATTTTTTACAACCTTAAGTGCCTACGTGACACATACGAGTGCCTACGTGGACCTTCAGCATGTTGATTCACGTAGTGTGGCACGTATGTACTACGTAGGCCTTAAGATTATCAAAAATACGATTTTAATTAGTCCAGGGGTAATAGGACCCCCTTTAAGTTGGAGTGTATTTCAACAATTTTGTTTATAGTTCAAGATGAAAGTAGTGCATTTTCTCCATATTTATTGTAAAAAAAATTATCTCAAAATAATTATGCTCAAAAATTCAAGAGATAATTAATCACTTTTATCAATTATATTAATATTAGTAGGCATTTAGCCATGAAATTTTTTTCACCTTTTTTTAAAAAATTATTTCACTTTAATAAAAAATAAAATAATAATGATGTTTGGCCATAAAAATTATTTCACTTTACTGAAAATTATTTTTGACCTATTTCTCTCACAAAATTTTAAAAACACCTTCAATTTATATTTATGATCAAACATAACACCAAGACACCAACTCCAACTCCAAAAAAATATTATTTTCATGGTCAAACGAGCCTTAATTGAAAAAGATTCATCTAGTCAAGATTAAATAAGATCGCATTAGTCAATTTGTCACTCCTTATTAATTTCTCCTTAAAAGTTATGCAAAAAACGAACATGCCAAGTAATTTGAGATGGAGAGAGTAGGGGTGTGCATCGATCGATTCGGTTCGGTTTTACATATTATCGATTCGATTTATCAATTTTCGTTTTTAAATATGCTAAATCAATAACCAAATCAATAAGATATTTTTATCGATTTTCAATTTGTCGGTTTTTAATTCTTAACTGTTCGATTTTTTATTTAACCGATAAGAAAATACTCATAAAATAGAAATAGTAGTAACTAATACGAAAAAATCGAATTTTAATTACAACCAAAAATCCTACATAATGTGTTTTAATTTACAAGAATCTTTAAGTTTGAACTAAATGTTGTTAGGAGAAATTAAAAGTTTGTATAATTGAAATAATAGATTTGTTAACTTGTTAACGCGGTGGGGGTGACAGCCAGAAATGAGATTTGGGGAACGAAGTCAATCGATGCGCTCTCTGAGGGAGAAGGCAGGAGCTTTGCGCTTAGAGAAGTCCCTTGGCCGGACAGAGCGCATCTTCTTTTGCTCATTTTTCAGGGCCTTGCCTTGTTGGCCTCTGTAGCTTACCCGAGATAGGTAGAGGAAGAGGAGGCAAGAACTTGCTTGGCATGAGACTTCTACGGCAATCCCATGTCTTCAGGCAAGGTAGCATTTAGGAGGATCTGTTTGGGAAGTAAGAAGCCCCTTTGACATCTCTTCATCTGCAAATAATTCTCGATGTGAAAACATAGAGCCAAGGGGCTGATCTTTGAATAGGAAAAAGAGTGGATCTGCAGTGTCCCAAATGAATTGGCTTATTCGAAAAAAGTCTTGTTCTTTGGAAGGGATGGGAAAAGTACCGGCCTGAAACTCAAAAAAAGAGATAACGATCGGGACCGGTACTGCTACTAGATTACCCTCTGTAAAGTAAACACTTTCAAACTAGCCAGCTGGATCTCAAACTGGAGAAAGAGAACTCCCCAACTTACAATCGATAGGGGGGCTAGCCACAGAAAGTTCAGAAATCGCTTGATTCTCTTCTTAGGAAAATACATCTTTTTCATGTAACCTAGCCCGAGAAAACATCGTGGATAAAGTACGGCTGGGTAGCAGGCACAGCCAAACCAAAGTTTCATGCCATTCTTGAAAGGACAGTGAAATTCCGGATGAATTTATTTTCGACTACCTAGTAGTAAAGCAAGGAATATCATGAAAAAGAATAGATGATTTTGCCTTTCTCCGGACATTTAGTGAACCAATCTCAACCGGTTCTAGATATTCTGGAGGTGTGGCTCACCTAAACGTTAACGTTCAGAAATGATAGGAAAATTCTTGAATCAAAAACTGAAACAAAAACAAGTCTTCTGTTCCCTGCTTTGACATTATCAACTGATTGAACAGACCATCAAGACGCTAATTTAATCATACTTATATGATATATAAACACTTAATAATTTAGTGGACGTTTGATAGATGATTAGAGTTACGCATGAATTAGTAATGTAGAGATTAGTTATGAGAAAATTTATGTATTAACTTAATTCAATGTATTAGTTATGTATTGGAGGGAGTCTCAATCTGATCTTTTTTCGGGCTACAACTTTGTCGAGCCAACTAGCATCCCTTTCCACCTGCACTTTTCGAACAAAGACGACAACTATAGGATCGTCGGCTTCTATGGTAGAATCAAACGCGATACTTGAGCAGCGATAGTTTACCCCATGGCTGATAGTGCCTCGAATATTGAGCTGGTTTACCCGACATAGCGCATGGTAGAGCGCCTCAAACACAGTGTAACTGATTTACCCTGTATCGAATGTCAATTTTCAACAACATACCCAGTGTATTACCACAAAGTAGGTCTGGAGAGGGTAAAGTGTACGCAATGCAATGCAATCCATACCACTACCTCAGATAAAGTAGAGAGGCAGTTTCCGATAGAGCCCCCAACTTAAGACCATTAAAATTTTCACTAGGAACAAAATGAAAAGTTCAAACTATAGGTTTATAGTGTCAACCCTTTACAATCGCTTTGAAACAAATCTTGTTGACACAAGAAGTTTGCTCATAAGAAGAGGGATGACAATGAGGCGGAGCGATGCACGATCAATACGAGTTTGATCCCCTTTTTCTCTTCCTAATGCCACGATTCCAAATTCGCGGTCATTTAATATGCAGCAAGAGAAAGTAAAATGAGGATTATAGTGTTGAGCATAAAATTTCACAATGACAAATTCCACAGAAGTTGGTGTCTGTAAAGATCCTCATCAGCTTGAGCAGCAACAAGCGCGAATGTGCTCAGTCGACACCTTCAAGAAACACCTACTTTATACTAGAAAGTAAAAACTAAGGACTTACGAAAACATACAGGCTATGAATTACACATCCCGATAAACCAAGAACTTCCATCAAAATCTGGAAATACCTATCATCTAAGATTAGCCCAACTGTCCGAGAACTGAAAAGGGACAACACTGCTGACGCTAGATAATTGGTAAAAGTTCTATCCTTTAATGTACTTTAACCAAACCTAAAAGAATCTCAAGATAACAAACTGATGCACGCTCAGTATAGCTTGCTGGATGATTTTTGTTCAACAGCATCAGTAACTGAAACTGAAAACATCGCTGAGGATAATGTAAGTGGACAGAAAATATCAAAGTGTGGAACATGTGACGCGCAAACTGTTCTAGCATCTACAATTTCCATTTCATCGTCATTACAAACAAAAGTATGGAAGAGAGGCTTTAACAAGAAGATGTATAAGCATTACAAGTAATTCAAAATGAACCTGGTTATCTTCGATTAACAGAACAAACATCAAGCATCCAACACCTAACACCTGAGAAATAAAACCATGGACAATACCATATACAACAAGTCAGCAGTGGCTACTAATGAAATAAAGGAACTGAAAGGAATGTATAAGTACCAACATACAAACTATCAAGGATGGCAAGTTGACATATTCGAGCATGTAGGCTCCCAAGGAAAATCAAAAAGAATAGTGCATCTCTAGATCTCGTTTCAGAACTTCAGCTTCCTCTATTTATCGCCAGTCCAAAAGTTTCAACTTTCACGGGCAGCATAACTTGTCTAACCATTTTATTGCCAGCCCAAATCAATTGAATTAAAAGCACTTCAAAAATTTGAAAATTTTACAAAGTGCTTTTACGGAAAGAATTTAATTCTCAAGTGCAATGCCCTCCTAAACGGGCTGTCGGACAATTAAATCCATATTTTACTTGAGGCACCAACAAGTAACTTGTGTTCAGTTTTCAAACACATCCAGAGATCAAGGTCGGGTAAAAATATATTTGGGGGAATAATTTAAACGGTAAATATCACATATTTGTTTTTCATTAAGAATCGATGGCAGATTCTTATATATGAAAAACAGATGCCACCCATTTAACAGTAGCACCAGCGTGCCCACATGAAAAAGTTTCTTTGATCATTAGTATCTAGTGTAGTATTTAAAACATCTAAAATAAAGTTTAACACCATATAACTTACCTAGGCAAGCCCCAACTCTTGACAGGAAGTTTCTGAAATACAGTTCTTGTGGACTATCGGACCCTGACAATCACTCTCACTTGGAATACTCATGTAAACAGCATCTTTGAACATCCATTCGGCACTTTCTTCGTTGTAAAAGTCTTCAAAAAACTCACCACACAAAACACACACACATTGACTTTCATCTGCAAGAACCATTGCCTCAGTACATTCTGATGCTTCACTAGAACCTCCATCTGGTTCTTTGCACTTATCACCACAAGGGACGCCACCAAATCCAGCAATCCATTCCCCAGAATTCAAATACCACTTCCTTGAATTATTCAACAGTTTGACGTCTGGATTTCTTGATGAATGCCACTCCAAGTGTCTATCAAGTTTCTCTTGAAGTTTAAGTCCAAAACCGCATATGCCACACTGATGTGGAATGTCATCAAGAAGTTCACTGATCACAGCAGGATGGGACTTCCGAATCACATCTGGCTTAAATGCAAGCCCAATGAGATTTTTTACGTCTTCCTTCACGGACTGAAGTAAGGCCTTAGGAGCTTCAGCGGGTGGTTTTGAGAGAGAAAGCTCATCCTTGGAAGCTGAGGAAGGAGCAGATGAAGCAGGAGTTGAAATGGATCTTGCAGGTGGAATAAGGTTCTGAATTTGAGGAGGTGTATCTGAAGGAGCATAAGTAGGTGGCTCCTCCTTTGATGCAGATATCAATCCCTTCGCCACCAATGTACTCAAAATACTTGATAGAGGGCTGGAAGCAGTATTTGGTGCATCTGCAGGCAGCAACGATGCACTCCCTCCAAGAGTTGGAGGTGGCCCAGGTGGCAATGGTGGATGTTCTACATTTCTCTGGGAATAATTTGGAGGCTTTGAGGCATTTCTGTCCAACGATAGACTAGAATTAGAGGCCGGTGGGATCCTGGGTCCAGATGGGGGAAACTGGGTGAGAGGAGGCTGTGCACTGGCTAGGGATGACAGAGCACCCTTATCAAGAGAACTCGGTGTAGTACCAGAACTTGATTTACTACCAATGACTCCGCTCTTTAAAACAGCAGCCAACAAACTGCTAGTGCTAGAGGAATCAGGAAAACCTGAAATCTGAGGAACTGTTGTCTGGGTTTGACCAGAATATTCAGATTCCAGGCTTTCCTGCTTTACACTATGTCTCAACTGATGAGAAGAAGCCAAGGCAGACGAATTCTGCAAACCTGGAGGCTGTTGTCTTTGTGAATTAACTGATACCGTATTCCGAGGTGGCATTGCCAGAGATTCCTGGACAAACTGATTACGGGGATCTAAATTTGACCTCCTTAAGAATTGGGATAGTCTTGGATCAGAACGAGAACTGGTTTGCGTCTGGTACTGCTCACCAAGATTGTTAACTATTTGATTAGTGTTGCTTGTAATGAGTGACGGGGATGGAGGACGCTGATGCATTGGTGACTGAGCAGAGGGAGAGGCAGCTCTGAGAGTCTCTCCCTGTTGCACTATGGATCCCCTGGATTCCAGAGTTGCATTCATCGGCACAAAATTTGGCGCTCCAACATGGACTGAACCTGTCTGTAACTTGTAAGATGCCCTACCCATTGAATTTGTAGCTTTTGGCAACCCACCGAAAGAAGTTTGATAGCCTTCTGGATGAACTGGAGCACCTTGAACAGAAGCTGAATGCCTAGCTCCATCTAAAGAAGGTGATTCTCTGGACCACATTGCTGACATTTGATTCCCAAAAGAAGCTGACCCTCTCTCTTCAGCAGAAAGAGAATCAGCTGAGGCTTCACTATCAGCCCTTAACCCAACCTCCCTGGTGCTTTGTGGTCTCCTTCGTTGATTTTCTAAGTCCTGTAGAACAGGAAAATAACAAGGTTATTCTATCACAAACAGCATAGGAACATTTTACATTCACAAAAACAAACTGGAAAGTAGCTTCTAGAAGAAAATACGGAAATAGAGCAATTAACAAGAGCCAAAAGTATTTGGAAATCATCATTTATCAAAAGAATCGCCTTCAACTAGATTAACCATATTAGAAGTAACCTATTCTTTATAAGAAATTACTTTTGCAGTACTTGAGACATCATAAAGCAAGCTAGTAGTAGTTACAATGATAAATAGAATAGAATGGTACAGTATACAAAGTTGCCAAAGGGGCTATTGAGATGTCAAGAAATAGGTTTTTGAGAGAGAAGCAGCTAGGAACAGGAGAATATGTTAATCCATGTTGAAGGGCCAGAAGTTGGTGCACAAATAGTAATTTCTATCAAGAGCAAAAAATGATCTTGATGAGCAGTAAGCCTGCTGGTTTTATGAGAACTTTTACAAGTGTCATAAACAAAAAAATTCAAATGGAAGAAAAACTAAATAAAAAAAAAAAGATTGGACGAAAAGATAATGGGCTAGACACTATTAACTTTAAGGAGATTTTTCCTGTCCAGAACTAGAGCTACAGTGGCTGCTAGAAAAGAATCCAGCACTAATACTTGGAATAAATATTGGTTAAGCATTCTCTTACAGATTTATCTGAATCCTCAGATGCCCACCGGTCTTTAGCTGCACTATTTACATCATCCCACATGTACTCCTCTTCCTCAGAATTCTTCCAGCTCCTATTTGGTAAGGACTGTATCAGTTGTGGATGTGCATCAGAGGTTGAAGATTTTTGGGCTATACTTTGGAAACCATGCTTAATGTCCAACCCACTTCTTTGGCTCAATATTTTACCAGTTCCAGAATCATACCAAGGTTTATCAAACCCCTGTTCTTTAAATCTTTCACCTCCTCTTCCTACTCCGAAGGCAGAACGTCTTGGCAGATCAGAAACATAATCTGAATCTCCATACGCTGCAGTGATAGCTTTCTCAGGAACATGCTCATTCAACTTTTCTTTCTGGGCACGCTGCCATATTTCAATATTAAATAAGTCAGATTCATTAATGATAAAAGTTCAAGCATGCATATCAGCAGATGTTTAATAGTTAAAACATATTCCATATCACTACCTTAATAGAAGGATCAATCCATGATGTTCCAGAACTAACACTGGTTGTTCTCTCTGGTCTCTCTACATCCTCATTTACATTAAGAGTGCTGTTGATGTCACTGACTGCTCCTTTTGGCTTCATTATAACAAAGAACATTGATAAAGATCAGACTGTTTGCAGGAAAAATATGATTTACAATGAATAAAATAGTGTTCCTTCTTAACAGTTCCAAGTTTTAGATGAGGTGATTCACATAATCAAATACAGGTGATGATGAAAATTACGGGAAATGTGACTTAGTAGAAGCATCACTTAAGGTGCTCAAGAAAATAGATTCAAAAGAAAGCACCATCATAACTACTCTCACTTACCCTGGTTGATTGCTGTAGGCGTTGCCGTGCCTCCAGATATTTCGGATTTACATGAATGCTATGTGCAGGTCGTTGAGCTTGTGGATCAGGCCTAGATGTCCCTGACGAAGAGCCATTGACACCAGTAGTAAATCCGAGCTCCTTCTCAATTAATTGGAGTTGTTGAGGGGGAAATACTCCTTTCCAAGTTCCAAAAAGATGCCGCATCCCTGGATGTACTGAAGGTTCAACCTGTTTATATGCTTTGCAGAAAACCTAAAACATGCGAAAAAAGACAAAATATTGTCAAGTACATAGAAGCTAGTAATGATGCAGCCATCTTCCTAAACTAGAAACATCAACCCAACTACAATTGATTACTCAAGGCAACATATGATTTCACAGTGTTCGACATCATCGTCCACTCAGAAGGATGTCACATCCACGGGACAAAAAGAAACTGAGAAGAGTTTGTAACGGAATCTCTTTTTTCAAGTAAAATGAGAAGATTTCATCAACATGAATGTCAATGGTAACAACAGCGGCAAAGTATGTTACGGAATTACGGAATTTCTTTTTCCTCTAGAAAAAGTAAACACGAGAAAATGTGAAGGTTGCAAGAATCGTGCTCACAAGAAACTACATATAGATGCAAATCTGACCTCAGGTAGCCTGGTGGCAAAATACTTAATATAATCCCGCCCAATGTTCTTCACAATACTGTCCAAAAGATATAGAGATGGCAGTTTTTGCTCGATAGGAACCTGCAAATGATTTCCAGGCTTGTAAAATCCATTGACACTAATTGATGCAAACTGTATGCCAAGGGAACAACGCGAAAAACCAAAGTTCCAAGTGGGAAAAGGAATAGAGACAGAAACATTACTCAAAGCAGCAAAGCAAAGACTATAAGCACCATTATGTCTGTCTGACATCTTTGCAAACCATGATAGCACATGCAATACTGCTCTGGTGTACTTATTTAAATATTCAGCAGACAAACTGAATAATAAACTGGGTTGTGGAAGTATCAACATAGAAATCATCTTTGCAAAGCTAGTGAACAATTTCAAAATAGAATAAACCAGTAAAAGGAAGGGAGCTATTAACATGGGAAGATCGAATCTGCCTGCACTGCACTCATCCATTTCACCACCTCTTTATACAAGCAAAATTTCTTTGACAAAATCTAGACAGAAATCAGTTACACCTATATCGCGTCCACTGATATCATAAAACAAGTATAACCATGGACATCTTTCATTTTAGCACAGCAAAATTATATATTGTACAGATAGCAAAACCACTCGGTTTAAAGGACAGAAGACTTTCAAAGAGAAGTGAAGAGAGGTCTTTCCTTTGTCCATTTAAACAAAAGCATCTGCAACTTCGTTCAGATTTTAATTTGGATTTAAATGATGTAAAGGGAGATTCACAATTCAGACAACATAGTGTGAAAGTGATTCTTTCTCTATCAACAACAACAATATAATCAGTGTAATCCCACAAGTGGAGTCTGGATGATTATTTCACTATCAGGTCGGAATTGATTGCAGTTTGTTTAAGTGAATCAACAGGTATCCACAATTTAAAGAAGCAGAATACGGATAAGTTATTTGAATAAAGTGGTTGCCAGACCTTTGATGTCTGATTATTCCAAAAGCAAATGCTCAAGATCAGTATATCATAACTATCAAAAATTGCGTAACTGCAGGAAATAAGATTCAGTGTAACAGTATGTCTTGAACTTGACATGCCTTGAATACTAGAATTTGCAGAGAATACAATAAGATAAGAGGACGCATCCTTCATTTGACAACAAATGGAAATAGTGAACCTCTACAATGCTGAGTATCCGTATTATGCCGTAGATGTAAGCCCGACAAAGTCAATCGCCACAAGTTAAGGTGCATGTTAAAAAATAAACTGCCTAGCAATAAAGGAATTAGATCTTCCCTTCACCATTCAAACTATAGAAAAACTGGAGTAGGTAGCCTTTCGGAAACCAAAAAGGAAATGTGAATTGAGTCTGCATTGGCCAGACATTAACCAGCCACTGAATGCAACTGTTTGAATCATTTTTTAATTGAATAAATATGATGCTTTGACATACATCAAGAAGAAGGCTTGAAATTGGGTAGACAAGTTCTTTTTTCCCCAATCGCTCACAAAATCATTCTCATCAATGCTGTGGAAAAACTGTGACTGCACTTTGGAATTGCTTCACAATACTATTCGAAGAACTTTGAATGGAAAATTCTAACAGCTAAAGTTATAATCATTGCATCTCCATCACCATAGCAAAGCAACTACATAATTTAATCAAGAGACAAAATTTCTCACTAACCAAGAAATCTTTTGCACTATTTCAGCTTATAACGCAGCTGCACTAATCTAATGAATCATAAATCTAAAAACTTTATCTTCTTTATCAAATTTCTCTTCAGTACAACCAAGCAGTAGTAAAACACTAAACTACACGAAAAAATCCACAACATTGAGAACGTAGCATTTAAAACCGGAAGCAAAGTTATAATCATGACATCTCCATCACCATAACAAAGCAACAACATAATTTCATAACGAGAGAAATTTCTCACTAAACAAGAAATCTTTTTACAAAATCTTTACGCTATTTTCAGCTATAACAACACAGCTACACTAATCTAATGAATCATAAATCTAACTTTACCTTCTTTATCACATTTCTCTTCTATACAACAGAGTAATAATAAACACTAGATTAAACAAAATCAACAACATTGACAATATAGTATATAAAACCGTAAGCAAAGTTATAATCATGACATCTACATAATTTAATAGAGACCACATTTCTTCCGAATCCATCAAATTTCTCACTAACCATGTAATCATTACAAAACCTTTACACTATTTTCAGATATATACAAAGCTACACTAATCTAATGAATCATAAATCTAAGAACTTTACCTTCTTTATCACATTTCTCTTCTATATAATCAATTCATAAAACACTAAATTAAACAATAAAATCAACAACATCGACACCATAGCTCAATAATGTTACCATAGCAATTTCTTCCAAATTTCTCACTAACCAAGAATTCGTTTACAAAATCTTTACACTACTATCAGCTATAACAACACAGCTACACTAATCTAATGAATCATAAAATCTAAAGACTTCACCTTTCTTTATCACATTTCTCTTCTATACATACAATCAATTAATAAAACATTAAATTATACAAAAATCAACAACATCGACGCCATAACTTAATAATGTTACCGTAGCAATTTCTTCCAAATTTCTCACTAACAAAGACATCGTTTACAAAATCTTTACACTATTTTCAGCTATAACAACACAGCAGCTACACTAATCTAATGAACCATAAATCTAAAAACTTTAACTTCTTTACCACATTTCTCTTCTGTACAGCCAAGTAATAATAAACACTAAATTAAACAAAAATCAACAACATCGACACCATATCTCAATAACATTACCACTGCAAAGCAACTACATATCCATAAAGAGACCAAACTTCTTCCAAATTTCTCACTAACCATGTAATCATTACAAAATCTTTACACTAATTCAGCTATATATACAGCTACACTAGTCTAATGAATCATAAATCTAAATACTTCTTTATCACATTTCTCTTTTGTACAACCAAGTAACAATAAACACTAAATTAAATAAAAATAAACAACATCGACACCATTTCTCTAAAAAATTTACCTTTCTTTATCACATTTCTCTTCTATACATACAATCAATTAGTAACAAAACACTAAATTAAACGAAAAAAAATTCAACATTTAAAACCGGAATCATCACCTCAATAATATTGTTGCAGATAGTACCAGCAATTGCCTTAGCAGCTTGCAAATTCTCACCAGCAATAATAGTCAAGTTTGTTATTATTGGCTTCGAATTAAATGTCAATTCAGCTAACGCCGTCTTATACTGATTCACTAACTCCTGGTGTTGTTGAGCTGCTGCTGCTACTGTTCGTTGAGGAATAAAACTATTACGCCCATTAGAACCGCGTTCGCGTTCATTTCCAATTTGGGGGTTTTCGATTAATCGTGGTTTTTTAGGTCCCGGTTCCAATCTTGATCTATCAAATGGTCTTCTAGAACCCTCCATTTCCATCACTTGGATAAAAAATCTTCGATAAAACAAACTAGAACCGTAACCCTAACCCTAAATTTGAACTATTTTACATGGGTTACATTCAAAAATGCTTTAAAAAAAAAAGTAAAAAATACAGAAAAAAAAAAAAAAAATCACTAGTTATTGCTAATTTCATGTAGATTTCAAGAATAAATGTGCGAATAATAGAAATAAATCTGATCTTTTACATGTATGAAGTAAAAAAATATACACACATACACACAAAAATTGAGCTGGGTTTTTTATTTTGGGGGATTTTGGAGGTGTAATTTGAGAGGGGGAGATAGGGTTTTTGATTGATTTGGGGAGAAGTGTAGGTGGTATATATATATGGGTCGGGGCAGTGAGGGGGATGGGTGGGGGTAGGGGTTACGGGGTGTTTGGTAAATTGGTTAAAGGGAGAGGACAGAGAAGATTAGTGGATGAAGAGGGAGTGTAGTATATATGGGCCTTAGATGGGCTTTCTTTGTTGGAGACCAAGAGTTGAGTTGGGCTATAAGTAAGATATGTGGGTCTTAGATGGGTTTTTTTGGTGGAGTCTAAGAGTTTTAGTTGGGCTTTTTCTTAGTTGCTTGTGAAGGTCAAAGTGAATGAATACTCATTTTTGAGGTCCAGTATAAGTGAACTAGATAAAACAGATACGTGTTTTAAAAGAATTTTATGAGTTTCTTCTCTTTGAAAATTACTTTAGATGTACACGCCTGAAGTTGAAAAATCGTATTTTTGAAGCGTGACATTTTAAAGGTATATATATGGGTCGGGGCAGTGAGGGTGGGAGTGAGGGGTAGGGGTTACGGGGTGTTTGGTAAATTGGTTAAAGGGAGAGGACAGAGAAGATTAGTGGATGAAGAGGGAGTGTAGTATATATGGGCCTTAGATGGGCTTTCTTTGTTGGAGCCCAAGAGTTGAGTTAGGCTATAAGTAAGATATGTGGGCCTTAGATGGGCTTTTTTGGTGGAGTCCAAGAGTTTTAGTTGGGCTTTTTCTTAGTTGCTTGTGAAGGTCAAAGTGAATGAATACTCGTTTTTGAGGTCCAGTATAAGTGAACTAGATAAAACAGATACGTGTTTTAAAAGAATTTTATGAGTTTCTTCTCTTTGAAAATTACTTTAGATGTACACACCTGAAGTTGAAAAATCGTATTTTTGAAGCGTGACATTTTAAAGGTATATATATGGGTCGGGGCAGCGAGGGTGGGAGTGAGGGGTAGGGGTTACGGGGTGTTTGGTAAATTGGTTAAAGGGAGAGGGCAGAGAAGATTAGTGGATGAAGAGGGAGTGTAGTATATATGGGCCTTAGATGGGCTTTCTTTGTTGGAGCCCAAGAGTTGAGTTGGGCTATAAGTAAGATATGTGGGCCTTAGATGGGCTTTTTTGGTGGAGTCCAAGAGTTTTAGTTGGGTTTTTTCTTAGTTGCTTGTGAAGGTCAAAGTGAATGAATACTCGTTTTTGAGGTCCAGTATAAGTGAACTAGATAAAACAGATACGTGTTTTAAAATAATTTTATGAGTTTCTTCTCTTTGAAAATTACTTTAGATGTACACGCCTGAAGTTGAAAAATCGTATTTTTGAAGCGTGACATTTTAAAGTTATATATATGGGTCGGGGCAGCGAGGGTGGGAGTGAGGGGTAGGGGTTACGGGGTGTTTGGTAAATTGGTTAAAGGGAGAGGACAGAGAAGATTAGTGGATGAAGAGGGAGTGTAGTATATATGGGCCTTAGATGGGCTTTCTTTGTTGGAGCTCAAGAGTTGAGTTAGGCTATAAGTAAGATATGTGGGCCTTAGATGGGCTTTTTTGGTGGAGTCCAAGAGTTTTAGTTGGGCTTTTTCTTAGTTGTTTGTGAAGGTCAAAGTGAATGAATACTCGTTTTTGAGGTCCAGTATAAGTGAACTAGATAAAACAGATACGTGTTTTAAAAGAATTTTATGAGTTTCTTCTCTTTGAAAATTACTTTAGATGTACACGCCTGAAGTTGAAAAATCGTATTTTTGAAGCGTGACATTTTAAAGGTATATATATGGATCGGGGCAGCGAGGGTGGGAGTGAGGGGTAGGGGTTACGGGGTGTTTGGTAAATTGGTTAAAGGGAGGATAAAAAAGATTAGTTGATGAAGATGGAGTGTAGTATATATGGGCCTTAGATGGGCTTTCTTTGTTAGAGCTCAAAAGTTGAGTTGGGCTATAAGTAAGATATGTGGGCCTTAGATGGGCTTTTTTGGTGGAGTCCAAGAGTTTTAGTTGGGCTTTTTCTTAGTTGCTTGTAAAGGTCAAAGTGAATGAATACTCGTTTTTGAGGTCTAGTATAAGTGAACTAGATAAAACAGATACGTATTTTAAAAGAATTTTATGAGTTTCTTCTCTTTGAAAATTACTTTAGATGTACACGCCTGAAGTTGAAAAATCGTATTTTTGAAGCGTGACATTTTAAAGGTATATATATGGGTCGGGGCAGCGAGGGTGGGAGTGAGGGGTAGGGGGTAGGGGGTGTTTGGTAAATTGGTTAAAGGGAGGATAAAAAAGATTAGTTGATGAAGATGGAGTGTAGTATATATGGGCCTTAGATGGGCTTTCTTTGTTAGAGCTCAAAAGTTGAGTTGGGCTATAAGTAAGATATGTGGGCCTTAGATGGGTTTTTTTTGGTGGAGTCCAAGAGTTTTAGTTGGACTTTTTCTTAGTTGTTTGTGAAGGCCGAAGTGAATGAATACTCGTTTTTGAGGTCCACTATAAGTGAACTAGATAAAATGGATACGTATTTTAAAAAAAATTGTGAGTTTCTTTTCTTTGGAAATTACTTTAGATGTACACGCCTGAAGTTGAAAATTCATATTTTTTAAGAGTGACATTTTAAAGGTATATATATATGGGTTGGGGCAGCGAAGGGGTGGGTGGGTGAGGGGTAGTAGTGGGTGAGGGTGGGGGTGAGAGGGTAAGAGGTGGGTGGGGGTGAGGGGTAGGGGTGTTTGGTAAGTTGGTTAAAGGTAGGATAGAGAGATTGGTGGATGAAGATGGAGTGAGATACATGGGCCTTAGATGGGCTATTTTGTTGGAGTTCAAGAGTTTTTTTTTTTTTTGGTTGTTTGTGACGCTCGAAGTGAACGAGTACCCGTTTTTGCAATCGTTATTTAACTTGTGTATGTTAAGTTCATCTGTTTTCAGATGTACGTGATTGAAGTTAAAATTTGAAATTAACTTCAAATGTATGCTACTGAAGTTGAAAATTCACATTGAGTATGAAGTGTAACCTTGTGGAGGTCCAACATCAAACATTTTTATCTTCACTGCGAGAGTGCAGCCTAAGTAGACGTTAGAACATAAAGGATCTTAAAATTTAGATTGCAAATCAAACATTTTATCTGTAGAATGTTACTATTTGATAGTGTTTTTTTACTTTCAATATAAAAAAATTGGAACTAACTTCAAATGTATGACAGACAGTGAAGGTAAAAATTCACGTCTAAGTATGAAGTGTAACCTTGTAGAGGTCAAATATCGAACATTTCTATCTTCACAACAAGAAGAAGATACAGTCTAAGTAGACGTCGGAACATGAAGAATCTTAAAATTTAAATTGCAAACCAAATATTTTATCTGTAGAATGATATTATTTGACAGTGTTTTTTTACTTTCAATATAAATAAAAAGTGATAAAAATTGCTAGTAACATTTATGTGTAAAAAAGAAAATGCAACAAGTTGTATTTTCTAGAATGGACTAGAAAAAAATAAGAAAGAATCCTTGGTTCTACCAATGATATAAAGCCATAATTTGCAGGTAATGTTACCAAGTGCACGTGCATCAAAGTTAGGGGTCGTTTGGTATGTATGGAAAAGTGAAATATTTCAGAATTAAGCCAAATATAAGATTTATATTATATTTTATAAATTTTATTTCATAGGATGTCTCATTTTATTCCATCCGATTTGAGATTATTTTATTCATCTCTTAGGTGGAATAAATTAATTAAAATATTTCAGAATAATTTAATCAGCATAGCAAACGATCCTTTGATGAACAATAATAAATTCAATGCTAGCTCACACGAGAAGTCTAGAGAATAACAACAGCAACATACTCAGTTCTCACAAGCGGGACTGAAGAGGGTAAAATGTATACAGTTTATACCACTACCTCAGATGAAGTAGAGAGACAAATTTTGATAGCTCCCGAGCTTATGACGGGTAATAGTATAACAAGTAAAAAATATAAAAGCACACAATAAGTTATAACACACTGCTAGATAATAAATGAAATAAGACGCCCACAAGGTAATACTATAAACTATCTATTCAAAATCATAAACATCACCGATACACCATGAAGAAGAAACTTCAGGCGCAGATACAAACCAAACACTCATCCTTACCATCACGATCGAACTCCTACCCACTAGCTCTTTATCTTAATTCAGATTCTTCACATCTTCCCATTAAGGGTCTGGAGAATCGGATGTATATATACAGTGGCAGAGCCACTTTTATTTCAGGGATTTATTCGAATTTTCTTCGACAACAAATTATACTATTTTTATACTTTTTTTACATAGTTAAAAATATTTTCTATGCATATATAGTAGATGTTAAACTCGTTTGACTAGTTCGTATATATACTTCTGAACCCTCTTGATAAATATTGAGACTCCACCATTGTATATATATATATATAGCCTTATTCACATTTTATGAAGATAGAGAAACTAATTTTTACATATTTTAATTGAGAAAATGCACTGTTTTCATCCTAAACTATACACGAAATTACTGAGCCACACTCGAACTTTGGGAGGGTCCTATTATCTTTGTACTAATTAAAACCGTATTTTTGACAACCTTAGTATCTACGTGGCACATACGTATGCATACGTGGACCTTCAGTGTGTTGATTCATTGATGTACCACATATGCGCCACGTAGGCACTAAGATTGCCAAAAATACGATTTTAATTAGTCAAGGAGGATAATAGATTTCTTCTAAAATTTGGATGTGTCTCAATAATTTTGTATATAGTTCAGCATGAAAACAAAGTATTTTTTCATTTTAATTTATGTGTTCTGTCAATAGTGGACAACTGTGAGCAGTGACGGATCTACATACAATTTAGGGGGTTCATTCGAACCTCCTTCGTCGGAAAATTATACTATTTTTACATGGTCAAAAATATTTTTATGTATATATAGTAGATGTTGAACCCCTTTCAACTAGTCTATATATTTACTTCTGAACTCTCTCAGTGAAAATTCTGGCTCCATCACTAACGGTGAGGGGGTACTGTATTAGTCTTACTAAAAAATTACAACAAATGTTTTCTTAAATGTTTTCTTAATGCATAAGACAAGACAAACAGTGAACCCCACTTGTCTCTACAATATCTCAATTTCTATTGGACCAAATCATCACACTATCATTTTTTAATTCAATTACTTAACACTTAAATCTCTCTCCAAAAACTTCACAAAAAAATATCTACTTAATTTTCTTAAGTTGTTTTCTGTACATAAAAATAGACCCCAATTGTTCTTCCTGAACAAGACCACAACATTTAATCCACCAGAAACAACCTGGTCCTTATAAAATCTTTTGAGTTTATTAGGTAATTTGACTTGCTATTGCAGATTACCTAATTATTTGAATAAAAATTTTAAAAAAAAATGAAAATAATAATAATTAGGTTACCTGCAAATACAAGTCAAGTTTACTCGATAGTGTAGAATATTTTGTACACTGACGGTGCACAAATCTTAAATTCAATTTTTTTTTCATTTTCTTACACAAAACAATTCAAGAACCTAAAACTAATGGTTGATCGCAAAAAATTTAAATACAACTTAAATTTGTATTTCACTTTTTTTACTTTTATTTTTTGATAAAAGTTCAAAACATAACTTCAATTTATATTCATAGACAAACGCAGTTTTAACTTCAAAAAGTTATGATTTCCTTGGCCAAAAGTCTAAGAATCTGTTTCAATTTATATAATTTTCGTTTAAAAAAAAATTGAAATATTTTTCTAAAAGACAATTTGATGAACTAAATTTTTTGTTATACAAAGGATTGGAAAAAAAATCGAACCACAATAGCACAACTTGGTCTCGCATTTTTCATAAAAGGTTGTTTTCACGGCTTGAATCAAAATAACCTTCTGGTCACAATTCTATAGTTAGTACTAATTTAAGTTCAAAATATTCACTCCTTCCGGTTCTGTTTTAGTTGCACACGTTACATTTTATATGATAATTAAAAAATCATAATTAAATGATAATTTTTTATGTATTTGACCATGAGAATTTTTTCATTTTTTCTTAAAAGTAATATTTCACTTTAATGAAAAAAAATAAAAATTTGATCATAAAAATTATTTTACTTTAGCAAAAATTATTTTTTGAAAAATTGATTTCTATTTCTATTTTTTTTTTAAATTTATATTTATAGTCAAACGAGTCATGGCCAAACAGTGTAGTAGTATCCACTTTCTTGTACCCCACTTGTTCTTCTTCCTCCTCCACAACATAAATCCCCCATGAAACATCTTACTCCTTTCCTCATATATAAATAAATATATTTTTCCATTTTCCCAGTAATAAACCATACAACAACACACACACTCAAAAGAAAATAATTAAAAATAAAAATGGCGGTTCTTCAGAAAAATTCCACCGACTTAGCAGATTTTTTTTGGTTTTTATGTCGGCGTTACCTATATAAATCTCCCTTAAACTCCTTTCTTCATTTTATCACTCACCCTTTTTATAATTTGCCTTTTTTATCCATAAAACTATAAATTTTACTATAAAGTTTTCATCTTTGATGCAAGAAAACTATAATTTTCCAATCTTTTGAGCTAAAAAAACCTTAAATTTTCACTCTTTTGGTCCAAAAAAGATTAAGATTTTCAATTTTTGATCCAAGAAAACTATAAAGTTTCAATCTTTGAGCTAAAAAAACCCATAAATTTTCGCTCTTTTGGTCCAAAAAAGCTTAATATTTTCAATTTTTGATGCAAGAAAAACTATGAAGTTTCAATCTTTGAGCCCAAAAAAACATAAATTTTCAATCTTTTGATTTTAAAAAAACTATAAATTTTCAATCTTTGAGCCCAAAAAAACATAAATTTTCAATCTTTTGATTTTAAAAAAACTATAAATTTTCACTCTTTTAGTCCAAAAAAGCTTTAGATTTTCCATCTTTGGTCCAAAAAAGCTTAGGATATTCAATTTTTGATCCAAGAAAACTATAAAGTTTCAATCTTTGATCAATTTTATCAAACACCCTTTTCTAAATTTTCCATCTTTGGTCCAAAAAACTACAAATCTTGAAAAATAAAAAGGAAAAATAAATAAATCATATGAACCCATTTGATAAAAATCAAGAATCTAATACAAATACAAATACACTGCCTTTTTCAACTGAAATGGAGTCTGAATTTGCTGCATTTTCACCAGTTTCACTTCCTTTTACTGACCCTTTTATCAGTTTTGAATCTTTTTCCAACCCTTTAAGTCAATCAACTAAGGAAGAAGTATTGAGTGTGCCACAGCCTATGGAGTGTTTACATGGGACACAAATTCCACCATTTTTATCAAAGACTTTTGATTTGGTTGATGACCCTTCATTGGATAGTGTTATTGGTTGGAGTAACAATGGTGAAAGCTTTGTTGTTTGGGATCCAGTGGAGTTTTCAAGATTGGTTCTTCCTAGGAATTTCAAGCACAGCAATTTCTCAAGCTTTGTTCGACAGCTTAATACATATGTGGGTATCACTTTAGCACACTTAGCCAAAAACAAATAACAAGTGAGGCTAGTGTGTTACTCTTTTTCGTCTCAATTTATGTGGTACTTTTTCGAATTTCGAGGTTCATTCAGAGTTCACTTTATGTCTTTTTAATATTCCCTCCGTTCGCTTTTACTGTTAAGAAAATAATGATTGATAGAGTGAGTTTACGATATGGTCCATATTTATTGCCCCTTACTACATTTTTCAAGGCCAACTCAATGCTAAGTAGTAGTGTAAGTTAAGGGTATAGTAGGAATATTTCTTTTGTTTTTTCGTTATTTGTTAAAAATGACAAGTAAAATAGAAATCAAATTATGAAATTAGTGACAAGTAAAAAGCGAACGGAGGGAGTATCTTGAACTTTCATTTATTATGACTTACTTACAGTACTGATATGTAAATGTTATTTACAAAAACTTAGTGGGCGTTTAACCATGTTTCATTGTGAAATTTGAAGAATGTAGTTTTTGTTATCAAAGTGAAAAATGATATTTGAAAAATTGGATTCATGTTTGGAGATGTTTTTTAAATTTTTTGAGTGATTTGGAGTGAAAAAAAGTGAAAATAGCTTTTTATTGTTTTTCAAATTCTTGAAATTTCGAATTTTCCCGGGAAAAAAGTGAAAAATTTCATGGTCAAATGCCCACATTCCATGTCCAAATTCACGGTCAAAAGTAAAAAGGTTCGACTCTCGAAATTCGAACTATGCCACATAAATTGGGACGAAGGGAGTAAGTCTCTAGTTATTCAACTCTTGCCTCCCCTCTTTTTGTGATTTTTTTTCTTGTATGTAATTCCTGTTGTAGATTTTCATGTATTTTTATCTTTTTCCCCTCTTTTTTCTGTATTTGTTTTGATCTTATGTTGCTAATGTAATTTAACAGTAGTTCGTTTTGCTCTTATGCTGCTGATGTAATGTAAAGACGATGTTGTTTTAGGATGCAAATGTAAATAGTTTTGTCGCGTTGTAAACAATATAGGCTGCTGCAATTGTAAATAAACATTAGAGAACGTGTTTTTTTTCCGATAGCTCGTTGTTTTTTGTACCTTGTGTAAACGATGTCTTTGAGATCCTTAGTGGATATTTGAGTGGTTGATTCTTAAGGAAAATGATAAAGAGGTGCGCTGTTCGTGAATGGGCTTGTAGATAAAGCTCTCTGCATTGATGCATCTGCTGAATTTGGGAGGTTCATCAAATTCTGCAGGTAGAATTCTAAGGTTCCGATTAAACAGAAATTGTTTAAGCTTTCCGTAGTTTATATATGGCTTTACTGCAAAGATCGACTGATTGTGTATTTCTACTTTTCTAGTGTAATGCAGCTCGTGGAACTCATGAAAATTTGACAGCTAGCATCTGGTTTTGTGTGAAAATTTCATTTTGTTATATGAATCATGACTTATTGTGATATTGCATGCGTGATGGTTTCTACAATTTTCGTTTCTGAAATACTTTTGGGCAACTTTATTCAGGGATTTCGCAAAATCGATGCTGACAAGTGGGAGTTCGCGAATGAAGGGTTCTTGAGAGGGAAGAAGCATTTGTTGAAGAACATACAGAGGCGGAAATCACATCAGGCTGGGAGTTCTTCGGGATCATCGGCTGAAGCAGGGAAAGCTACAGTAGATGAGATAGAGAAACTCAAGGAGGAGAGGAGTTTGATGATGCAGGAAGTCGTTGAATTGCAGCAGCAGCAGCGTGGGACGGTTCAACAAATGGAATCTGTTAATGAAAAGCTTGTGGCCGCAGAACAGAAACAGAAGCAGATGGTTTCATTCTTGGCGAAGGTGTTTCAGAATCCCACATTTTTTGGCCGTATTCGGCAGATGAAGGAGCAAGGAGAAATTAGTTCTTCAAGAACAATGAGGAAATTCATTAAACATCAGCCACATGATTCGAGTAGAGAGGAGTCATCCATGGAAGGGCAGATAGTCAAGTACAGGCCTGATTTTCAAGACCTTGCTACATCCTTTGAGAGCCCACCCTTCAATCCAGTTGTCGATCAACAACTTCCAGAAACTGTTGCATCTGAGGGACTGGCGACGGCACATGAATTTCTCAAAAGTCCAGATTGGGCTATAGAAGGAGCTTCAGACTTTAACCCCGATGACTATCATTTCAAAGGGAAGAATGTAGTTAGTCCTCAATTAGAGGTTATGCCTGAGTACTTCTCTTTCCCAGAGGAGTTGGAGGAGGAGAAGAACGTTTCAGGATTTTCACCAGGTATCGAAAGTATGATGAAAGAAGAGGAAGTTTGGAGCATGGGTTTTGAAGCCAGTGCCGGCATGTCAAGTACCGGCACCGAGTTATGGGGTGGTCTTGGCAACTATGTCCCAGACTTTGGTGTTAGCTCTGGTTTGTCAGATTTGTGGGATCTAGATCCCTTGCTGGCAGCTGGAGTTTCTGGTGTCGATAAGTGGCCAGATGATGAGTCTCCTTTTGGTCAGTCTGAGAACCAAGTCAACCAGCCTAAGAGTGATGATAGTTTTTAGGGAAGAGTTCCCTTCGGCCTTCGTATGCCTTTGGGATACTAGCCATAGTTTAGTCGATGGGACGTAATATTGAATGAGTGATTATAATATTTTTAGTTGATATTTACTTTTGACTGATTCTTTTCTTTTATTCTCCCTGGTCTGCTAATTGTGCTAAACTGTTGCATATTTGATGGCATAATCTGTAGTTTCCTGCTAACATATACTCTTTTAAGTTGTGAAATGTGCAGGTTTGCAGTGCTCGAGGTTGTGTGTGTGGGACTTATGTTGAGAATTCGGGACTAGAATGACTTTGCTCGCTCGAGCCTTTCTCGGTAAGGAGACCTTATGGTGACTTGTCATATGATTGCTTGATGAATTGTTACTTTACCTGAATTCTTTTACACGAAGCTATTAACAAGTGTACATGGTGTGTCATTTTTGATTGTTACCTTGGGGTTGATTTTATCTCAAAAGCTTAGCTCACGAGGGGACTATTCTCCAAGACTACGACCCATTTCCTCAACCAATGTACAGATAGTATTAGAGTCGGACCTATTTCAATTCTTGGTTTATCCGATGTTAGACCCCATGGGAGTTTCTTCCAAGTTTGGGTTATTCAGATACATAAGTTCAATAGGTATGAAACCTCGAGGTTAGACTGAACCCCGAAGGATTTGGAAGTTCAACGGGAGACTAAGAGGAAGTGAGTTGAGTGATGGAGGAGGAAGATGAAGTCACGGCTCTTATACCAAGATACATTCGTGTATTGCCTGTATCTTTTCCTATATTATCTGTTCTCCTCCTCGTTCAAATCATACATACATCCAAAAAATCAGCGCTAATGTTATGATTCACAGCGCACATTCCTTTCAGGGACACGTTAAAGACAACATCTTTTGCTGATCAAATGAGGGGTTGATGTCAAACGATCCCATCTGTGTCGTGTTGAGTATGTTGACCTCTTAGAAGTGTTTCATGCTTAAATAGCTTACATAACTAGTGTCTACATTTTTGAACCCTTAAACTTTTGTGTTATTCTTTTCTTTCGGTGCAACAATCGTTATCAAATGATTGAACAACCGGGAGCAATTCACTTCTTTTGTATCATTGTACCGTCAGGCCTCAACCAAACCAGCTATTTTCGTGGAAACTCTGCCTAGGTAAGCAGTGATGTATCGGAAACAGCTAACAAGTCCTGCTCAGGGCTTAGCTCAAGTGGCAAAGGTTGAGGGATGATCGAGACTCGCATCATGTGAACTAAGCCTGATATTTAAGTGGAGAAAGGTAGCGGGGTGGGCCCATTACCCCGAGTTTTGAAGGTTGTGGTTGTGACCCAGACCGATTTTTCGGTCGTAAAGAAAGATCTTGCTCAATGATTTGGATTTCCTCCTGTCTTATTTATGATTTTGTATATGTGTAGGAAGTTTTTCAGGGGCAATCTGTTTAATATTTTGTATTTTGTATTATGTAATAACTGAATAGGCAATCCCAGCAAACCATTTGAGAATTATCTCTGGCATATATTTTTTGATATATGCCAGGAAAATAAATTGAATGTACTTGCAAGCATTTTGTTGTAATTGGTGAAAAAAATGCTTACCGAGAGAGGTGATTAGACATGATATGGAACACTTGCAGTTTATCAAGGCCATGATCGTAGATGGGAGAAAATAAAGGTCGAGGGTTAGAGTTGAAGTTTAGTAGTTAGCCGAGCATTGTCTAGTTTCTGTATCAGTATTGTTATTATTGCTCTTCCAATTTTTCTTTAGTTTTATTATTACATTTTTTTTTTCGTTTCGGCTACCGTACTATTTGCTATGGTTCTCTTTTCTTCTCTACTATGTTCTGTTTCAATACTTGATTTTGATATGCTTTATTTGAGTCTCTATCAGAAACCACCTCTTTACCTTTGCAAGGTAAAGGTAAAACTGCGTACACACTCACTCTCTTCCGACTTCACTTGTGGAATTATATTGGATATGTTGTTTTGTTATTATGAAAAAAATAATATTATCATCCAAAAGTTACTTCAAAGTTTCTTTCATAATAGTATTATCATCCCAAGTGGTTGTATGATTCACATGCTGGTAATGTTATACAACATTGTGTTTTAACTATTCATAAGGCATGTGAATTATATATCTGAAGCTTGCAGGTATACAACATACCTAACCATGGCATTGTAATCTTTTATCGCGCAAAGTCTATAAACTAACGCGACAACATACCCCGCGTATCCCACAAGTGAGGTCGGGATTTGGGGTTGGGGTGAAGATAGGATATGCGTAAAACATCCAATGTAATTACGCGACAACATACCCTGTAGGGATCCATCCAATGTAATTACGCGACAACATACCCTGTAGGGATCCATCCAATGTAATTACGCGACAACATACCCTGTGTATCCCTACGTAAACTATCCAATGTAATTCCACAAGCGAAATCCCGAAGGGAGAAACACAGCATATGAAACAAAAGCTACATGCATGTGAAAGCCCATACTATAAGACAACTTCCCATACAAATTCTTATACATACAAAATCATGAACTGTTATTGCTTGGCATTAACAAAATCACATGGCTGAACAATATTTCCAAGGAGGAAGCATACAAGCCAATTGCAAATGGTCTTCTGGGAGAAGTTGCAGAAGTGGAAGCTTGAATTTGTTTGGAGAAAAAAGAAAAATACCGGCTCTAGACGGGCATTCTGAACTACTATGTACAGAACAAAAGCCTGCAGAAAAGCACGTTGAAGGTAGAGATCAAACTTCAGTAGCCTGAACAGAAAGTTGTATATCATGTAGTTGCTACAAAGCTAAGTTGCTCGGACTCTTTGAAAATGACAAGAGGTGCGTGTTGAATCCTTCAAAAGTAGTGATTTCGGAGGATCTGACACGGGTGTGGCAACATATTTGGAGAGTCCGAGCAACTTAGGCTACGAGCTCATATACCATCAAAAGAAACAACAAAGAAGCTAAGAGGTGACTCCTCTTTGGGATATAGTCGCTACGATCACCCAAAGGTTAAAGTAAAGACTACCATTACAGCAGTCAGCAGCCCAAGCCACATATCCATACGAATCATTTCTCTATCGTTTTGAAATTAAAATAAAAAAATAGTGAATTATTTCCCTATCTATGTAAATATAAAGGAAAGTTCCATTCTTCCTCGCTACTAATAGTGGAATAAATGGCATAGAGTCAAAAAGAATGAAGTCTATTAATAAACCAATCCAATAAAGCCTTGTTTTATAAGAAATTCTTATATTATTTCTAATCGGGAAAGATTAACCACAAGTAAAATCCGCAATAACATCTCAAGGGGATGGTACCAATGGAACATGTAGGAGTAATAGGTGCACCGACTTAAATTTGGAGTAAAATGTGGGTTCACAAGGCAAATGTAAAATTTAGCTGAATGAAGGAGATACACGAACCTGAAGTAAGCGAAGATTTGTTCCTCCCAGAAGATGATTAAGAAAGAATGCCAAATATGTGCAGAAATGATACATCTATTACAAGCATTCACAAAAGCAACTGCATGTCCGTACGACCTCATTGAGGAGGTGCTACAGGAGGTTTAATTAGTGGTCTCAGCATATCCATGATTGCAGCAAAGGAGGGACGTTTCCATGGTTCTCTGCAACATTATCACAAGTAACTTAACGAGCACGTCAAAGCAAACCAAAAGTCCATATGACTGAACTATGGAAGAACATAAGCAACATACTTGGCCCAGCAAGCCTCAATAATGCTTGCCACTTGAGGAGTCACGTCACGTGGAATTTCTAGTCTTCTCCCCTTGAAGCCAACAGCTGCTACAACCTACAGGTTCAGATGCATTTAACCAATACAGAATTTGCAAGAATCGATATACATCCCCCTCTTATCTCATCTCTTAACGATGCAAGTACCAATAAATTGGATTATTCTCCATCCCCTGGTACGAGTCATAACAAACATAGAAGGAAAAAGAAATGACTTGAATCAACTCCCAACACAAAATTGAATGGCTCCAGATGCAGCCCATTGTTCATTCTTTACACTAAATTAAGTAGTGCAACATAAAGGTCCTGCTTTTGCTTTTCAGTAAACACAGTGCTCGGTATTCCGTGGATGAGCCATTTTAGATTTAAGAGGAATAAAATGACTCCTTGTGCAACTAATGTCAAATTGGAGTGTTTCCATCCCCGGTAAGAGCCTTCGTACAACAATTCATTTGCACCTTTCAATAGATAGCTTTACGTAATTTCACCTATACACAGTTATTCCTCTGGACTGCATTCACAAACATCAAGATTTCTACCTTAAATCCCCCAGCTGGACAATAGAACATAAAGATCAGAAATACAAACCTGTGCTGGGTTCAAAGTAACCCAAGGTTGTTGCCATGTTGTCAGCTCCCACAAAATGACACCAAAGCTGTATACATCAGATTTCTCATTTGATGGTTCATCACGGAGAACTTCAGGTGCCATCCATTCCGGCTATCACAAGAAGAATCAGATAACTTTTTTCATTGATGAAGTCCAGTGCCAAAGAATAAAGCATATGTTGAATCAAGAACTTACAGTCCCAGCAGCCGACTTTGATGAGAGAAATGTGTTTGCTTTTAAACGAGAAAGACCAAAATCACAGACCTGACGAAGACATCAGACAGGTGAGGGACGTGCAACATCTTTGCATAAAGAGATAGCTTTAATAAATATACGAGTACAGAATATGCAATAAACATCTTAACAGAACTCAATTATTTATCATAACCAACTTTAAGACTTGTTCCAGAATGCAGTAGAGTCAGTAGAGTCCGATTGTACATCTGAGATTGGATTCAGACCTCTGCTTAGACCACTACTCTGACAGTGCAAGTCTAGAACTATATCAATAGAAAAAAAGATGGATTGCACCGTTACATGTGCCGTAGAGGTTATTACTCTCACCTTCACTGTGTATTTTTTGTCAACTAAAAGATTTGGAGATTTTAAATCTCTATGAACTATGGGAGGATTGCGCTTATGTAGATAATTCATCCCCTTTGCCTGCACAAGATGATATGACGAAATTAGCCCCAGATTTAATAAAATAAAATGAGGCGGAGTAGGAAAGCATCCATACCACATCGTACGCCATAGACAACCGACGCCTTTCATCCAAAACCTCCTTAGCACCGGGTTTATGAATAAGTCTATATAAGCTACCTCTGAAATACATTGCAACACGGGCACAGTCAGCTAAACTGAAAAATCAAAAGCCCAATTATTTGTAGGGTTTTACCAGGATAATACCTTGATAAATATTCTGTAACTATGGACAAGTTTGGTCGCTGAGTAACAGCACCCATAAAAAGCACAATGTTTGGATGTCGCAACCGCTTCATGATTGCAACCTAAACAAACCGAAAGGAAAGCCAAATTAGTGGAGTTGGTCAAGGGAGAACTGATGATAAAACTGGCATCCACCCATCCTCATTTTAATACACCCTTTCCACTCTTTCATCCAGTTTGTTTATCAATAGTTGAGGAGTAGAGAAATCAGAGTTACCTCCCGCAAAAATTCCTTGAATCGCTCTACATGAAAATCTTGTTCCATGAGAATCTTCACAGCAACATCCTAAAATAAGTGCAAACTTCCATCAGCATGCAATTATGAAGGAATAAAACCAGAGAGAGTAATTGAGAAAGATATATCTCAATTTTTGACAATTACTAACCAAAAAAAGAAGAAAAAGAGTGGGATGAACAGATAAATCAACAGCTTTTGTTCAAGAAGTGGATAACGCCAGAAACAAAATAGAAATAAGCAAATGCCCAAATATTTTAAATACATTACACTGAATAAATGCCTCTCCGAAGTGCTAAATAAGTTAACAGATATAACCCAAATGAATATCAAGAACACAGAATTAAAAGAAGGATATCTTACAGAGCCATTCCAATCAGCTCGGTGAACGGTACCAAAAGACCCTGAGATACAACAAACAGCTTTAGGTACATGAGAAGAAGATATTATGATACTATAGCATCCCACTATCACTAACACGTAATGAAACGACCATAGCACGAGACTTAAAAGGAGGATACATATGACAGCAGGTAAGGATTACCTGCCCCAATCCTCTCCTTTAGAACAAGATCTTCCCAGGGAATATCAAAATCTTCTATATCAAGGTCAAGTTCTCTACTTGCTTTAGCGGGAACAAACTGACTTCCTCCCTCAAGAAATCTCATATCATTCCCTATATCTCTAGGAGCCATGTCCCTGTCCATGTTCATTGAGCTTAAGATATTTTGAGGATTACATATACCAGTAATTTGACGGTCTTTGTCATGACCCCTTCTCCTATTTGGAGGCACAGGTGACTCAGAAATTTCATCAAGGTTACTTGGACCAGGAACTGCCCTTTTTCTCTCTGTGTTATTTTGGTCAGTTTGTCCTGCGTCTCCATCAACAGCAGCTCCTGTGACAAACAATATTAATTAAGAACCTTGGAACATGTTTGGGTATAAAATTCAACAGATCAAGGGAATTAGTTTGTCAAGATAATCATATTTTATTTGCTTGGGAAGAGGAGAGACTCTAGATAGACATGCCAAAAGTAACTAAGATCAGAAAAACTCCCATCTTCGGGACAAGGCGACAACTGTTAATTGACTTCTCTAAGTATATTATAAAGTCTAGTTTGTGAAAGAAATGAAAAAACAATAACATTAGAAAGTCATTTTTTCAAGAAATTCTGAATCAGTTTCAACATCTTACTAACCATAAAACTACTCGTACCCACGGGACGCCATTATTGTTCAGTAAGTTTCTAAAACCATCTCCATTACATAGGTTTGTTTATGTAATGGGACACCATAGAGTGAATAAAGTCATGAAACCAGTTGTCAAGAATGCCCTTCAAAAATAAGCCAAATAAGTACAACCAAAACTATTAAGGAAATTCTAATATCTTAAATACTGTTAAGATTGCCATTTTCTAGTATATGTTTAGAGAAATCAAGGGTAAACCTTCAGATCCGAAGTAAAAAGAGTTGAAACTTTTTTTTATGAACAAGGTAAAGAAGGGTTAATTTAACACGGGGAAATAGGAGATTTCTTCTTGGCTAGGGACCGAGCAACATCAGTCTGAAGCCATTATAAAATTATGCGTGAACTGAACATCTCTCATCACATCATCTCAGAGTCTTAGCTTAACATCGGGAAAACAACCAAAATAACCATCGAAGATGTATTTGTTCATGCAAGCAGGTAGGATTTAGAGGATAACCTGCTGAAGAATCCTCAAACACAAGATTAAGTGATTGACAATCCGAGAAATACTGTTTGGCAAGTGACCTGTAATCAGTTGTTGGTTCAACTTCTCTGAATCTCGGAAATCGCAATGGTGAAGAAATTGAGATAGAAGATGGGCCGTTGAGCGAGGAATCTGGTTCACATAAACATCCAGGGCTCCCAATTAAATCAACCAGGTACTCCCTGAATGGTGAAGAGTGAAATGTCAAGATTGTGTCCTCCTTAACAGTCAATAGAAACAGCATATATCTAACTGTGTACAGAAAAACTAACACTAGCGTTTTTTTTTACGAGGACCAACATTTTTTCATGTCAAATCCAGTTAAAAGTTCCACAGGAAAATAATCCTGTTGTTCGCTACACAATATGCCTTGAATATCAAATTTTATTTGCCTATACCTTTTTCCATTTAATTTCTTCTTCTCCACATTTTAGGGCCAAGCAGAAGAAAGGAGGACACCTCTTTGCAATTGAATCACGAACTTCAGAATCTATTATATTACAAGTGTATAAGGTATTCCTTTAACAATGCTGATATTAAGATTCCCATCACAACTCCTATATACTCCTCCTTAGATCCAAAAAGAATGGCACCATTAATATTTGGAGGAGTCGAACAACCTTTTCTTTGACTACGATTCATGTAATCTTTTTTTGAAACAATTTTAGCTATTAAAATATTTTATATATAATACTCTTGTGCAGTCTCTAGATGTGTAAGTTTTCATTAGAAACCATTCAAAAATTCATATCTGAATTCATATTGAATGTAGTGATCCACATACTCCAAGCACCGCCGTTCCTTTTCGCACTGAGGCTGCAGTAGTTTGTATCGTAAAACATGAAATAAAAATGGTTTTTCCAAAAAAAAACACTAGGAGTAGCAGCTACCAGGGCGAAGGAAAAACTTAAGTTGGTACTAACATAGGTCACGAACTAGACATAGTCATACAGTGATTGATCTTTACAAATGTCTTGCAGCATGAATGCAGAAAGACCAGACAAAATATGAGAAACATCGTCATTGTCATTTTTCCAGATCTGAATATTTTGAAGCATCGTTTCTACACATATACCAGCTCTATACATTTCAAAAGAAAGCATAAAACAGAAAGATTAAGAAATATAGAAGTTGACCATATTATGCACTGATACGAGGTAAGATTTAGGCAACACAATCAAAGTCCATATATATTGCACATGATGATTAGAGTACGGAAGTGAAAATTGATTATTGCAAACAAAATACGTAGAATGGTTTTTGAAACAAATGAAGTCAGAATATCAATTTTCATCTATCATAGCTTTAAATTTTTAAACAAACATGGCTAACAAAATAGAAGATATTTAGCATTAAGGTGTTTGTTGGTCAAAGTGGGCTTCTCATTACCCTTTTCCCTAAATATGCAAGTTTGGATATGAACTAAACGAAAACCCCATAGATCATTTACAATTTGGATTTGTACCTGTCAAGTCCAAATCGAACAAGACACGAGGAAGCATCAGCTCTGTTACAATATTTACATCCTTTGGCAATGCGACATGGTAAATCAATGACGTCAGCTAGCACCTGCAACAATCATGTGAAATTCATGATAACACATCAACCTTCCACAGGTCCGCCAAAACTAAAAGAATCCTAATTGAATGTAGATTTACTCTTGAGGACAGAAAAAACAACAATTTGCGAAAAAAACATTATTTTATTTAAAAGAACACCATTCATCAGATACTGATCTGAAAATTCCTGCGTAAGTATATCTTGAGACTAAAACAGAAAATTTAATATCAGTATATCACATCTAGAACATACTTTAAATAGCAAAGCTCGATGCCTACAAAGGCCAATAGACAGGCTACCAATGGGAAGCACCGTGGATCCTAGACAATCCTTCAGGTCATCACTGCACTCCTTCCACAAAGGAACCAACTCATCTTCTCCAGCAGAAGCTGCGCCCCTTATAAAGCAAATAAAACCTAATTACAAAAAGGAGAAAATGCACAAAGAGTGATTGATCGGAGTTCCTAATAAGAAGTTTCTGGTACTCACCCCATATGATTGCAGACCAGGTTAGCGAGCTGATCAACTACTTCTTTTGGTGTGATGCAACTAGGCGAGAGATAATGGATCCGATTCTGTAGTTCTTTCAAGCTAGGATCGGTACGCCGATCAATCAAAATCACTTCGACTGATGGTACTACAGAGGGATCAACAGCTCTCAATGATTCAATAGATGGAATGCGGGCATTTTCTTGTAGATCTGAGCAGATAATCCAGACATACGGATCCATTCCACGAATCAAGTAGAATCCATCAGGCACTTTGTCAAAGTACGACAAGCATCCATTTACCTGGTACAGAACAAAGATTCAAAGCAGAAAATGGCGTTCAGCGAAAATCTGGGAAGTCTGGGAAGAATGATTTAAGCGACCATCGAAAGAAAGATAATAAGAACATAAGCAAATAACATAAAAAATAGTATCCACAAGCAGAGTAAATTCTTCTTGCTGGAAAGAATGACAAGATTCAAAATCAACACTGAAGATAGTTATCAAATTCTTATTGCTGGAAAGAATGACAAGATTCAAAATCAACACTGAAGATAGTTATCAAGTCATTCCTATTGGCACCGAAACACAATATAAATGCTGATCTTGGCTAATTCTCAAGAAAAACAAAGGTGGAAGGTCAGAAAAAACATAAACCCCCGATTCTTGAGATAACTAATCTCCCAATATCTCCACTACTCAGAAACTCAAGCAAGATACCAGGTAATCAAATATATAGGACGTTGTCATACGCCCTACTATTTTAGTGATTATTTTATCAGCTTGAGCTATAGATGTATATTGGTTACTTTAACAAATGTCCACTCGCTACTAATTTTTCAATTAATATAATTGGCTAAAAAATAAATCAGTATATGTGAAAAGAGAACTTCTAATGATGAAATGATGAGCTAATCCCTTCATCTTCCTTCTATGCCTCATAGCGCTCATGTTCCTAACAACAATGGCACATGACACAAAACAAATAGCGTAAATGATTCTATTAATGTTGCAAGGTTTCATGTATTGGTTGTATACCAAAATGAAAAGAACCGTCACCAATAAGGTTACATGAAGCAGGAACGCAACTTTCTTCATTATTTTCTTTCCCTTACATGCTTCAAATCATATCTCCAATATTAAAAAAAAAAAAAAAAACCTCCGAGAAAAAAGAAAATTGTACCAAAAGGAGCCAAATGAATACACTCAGGTAACCTTTTTTTCACCAGTAAAACATAGTGAGAGCTCCTCGGTGAGGCTTCTAAATCAATACCTAGGTCCTTCATCTCTATTCTTAATTCCGTAAGAAAGAGTCTAGTATTGGCAAATAGATTTTACTAGGACTATCCACGAGAATCGGCTTATGAGATACTATTAATGAACTTAGCAAACAAGGCATAAGCAATGTATCAAATCCCGATTGCTTGTCAATTTTTAATTCCAATCGAAACGGCACGTTCTTCTCTAACCCAAGTGAGGCCTAGCAGTCAATAAAATTGAAATCCATTTAATACCAATCGCCTCGCATATGGCCCACTTAAAGGGGAACTGCTCCCTACCAGAAGTTTCTCTATTCCAGAACTCGAAGTCGAGATCTCTAATTAAGGGTAGAGAGATGTTCTTCTCTATTATTACAAGCATCTCCCGGGTTTTTTTGCTTTGATGGGTAGAGAAGGTCCTCCCTACCTTATCATGAAAAACGTGAAGTCATCAATGTGCTAACTTCTACCTCGTTTTTTTTTTTTTTTGATAACCGTGGGGTTCGGGCCAGTCTTCGCGCACCTTGACTAGATCCACGGAATACCTGTCACCTCCCACCAGCATCAGATACCAGATGACTCTGTCCACCAAAGCTAGGACAGATGGGAAGAATCACCTAGTGTTTTTGTCTCCACTAGGATTTGAACCTAAGACCTCAGGTTCTCAACCCACTTTATTGACCATAAGGCCACAACCTTGGGTACTACTTCCACCTCGTTATTACATATGTTTGTTGCGATGACACCTGTGAATCCGCTACCAACTACTTCTATTATATGCTATCAACATTTTGGTCTAGATTCAAGGTCAAACGTTAAGCCTATGGTTAGTAGATATTTGGCATCCGTAGGATGACAACAATATTTATATTTTTCAATAGTTAATGGTTGTTTCTTTGTTCGGCATTTAATCTTGACTTGAAGAAAGAAATTGAATGTTCTAATCTTTATGATAGAGCCACTAATATGAACATTTAATTTAGTAAATAACTTATAGAGTCCTAAAAGGAAAGTTAAACTAATTATTTACAATTCTACTTTCATCCATCTTAAATTTCAAAGGGTAAAAAGGAGCTACAAACTCAACATGCTCTTACTTGATATGGTGAAAATTCACATTTTTACTCACTTCAATATTTTGTAAAAACTAGGCATTCCACTTCCCATAAAGGTAATAATGTTATATTCCACTTCTTCTGTCCTAATTTAACCACAAAGTAAAAGGCGGCTTTTAACTAAGCATGTTCGCAATTGATGTGTAATAATCCACAAGTTCTACTCTCAATTCGGTCCATGCCAAATTAACTAGACATGCAAATAGTAAGCTAGTTTTTAGAACACGGCGAATTGAAGTGGCAGCAGGGACACCACTAATTCCTTATTGATGTAATCATTAGGATACATGTCGTGTTGTGGAAAGCTAAAATCAAAAACTCAATCTTCCATTCCAAATAATTGACCTTGTTTCAAGAGATTCCGCGACAATTTTACTTTAAAAATGACTCACCCTTTTTTAGGAAAAAAAGATGACTCGACTTGATTAAAAAGACTCTCAATATCTTTTTCTTATAAATATTGTATTATGTTAAACTTTGAAGTTATGTTCCAATGTATTCATTATTTTTGATATTATATTGACATGTGATCCAATAGAAGCTGCCCCATGGTTAAGTAGGACGATGATTCTCATTCTTGTTTCATGAGTTGATAACAACCTTGCATATTAGGTGGTGTTATCGAGTTTATTAATAAAAGGAGAATATTATTTTACTTCCATTCAAGGGAATAACGTTTTACTTCCAATCCAAAAAATTCTATAAATAAATTTAAAAACAATGTGTCGTTCTTCTGATTTAGACTATGCGGAACCTGAACCACAAACAAACCAAGGAAGAATGGAAAGAGGACACTTTCTGAGAACCACTTCGGCTTCACTCTGAAGCAGCATTCTACATCAGAAGTCATCCATCTTGTGAGGAAACAAAGGGAGGAAGAGGGACTTACATTTGATGTTCACTGACCTAGAGAAGGCATACGATGAAGTCCCAAGGGAGGTCCTTCAGAGATGCTTGAAGGCTAGAGGTACCTATGGCATACACTGGGGCAATTAAGGACATGTATGATGAAGTCAAGAACCCTGTAAGGATAGTGGAAGGAGACTCAGAGCACTTTACAGTCATGATGGGGTTGGACGGGGGATCATTCCTGAGTTTGTTTCTATTTGCATTGGTGATAAATATATAGCCGAGTCATATCCAAGGTGAGGTACTATGGTGTATATTACTGCATATAACATAGTACTGATTGATGAAACTCATGGCGAAGTTGACACTAGGCGGGAGGTTTGGAGACAAAAATTGGATTCTAAAGGTTCATACAGGGCGGGACCAAGACTGAATATGTGGAGTGCAAGTTCATGTAGGAGCCTGGCGTGGAAATAAGGTTTTGTACACAATTCATCCCCAAGAAAGAAAGTTCCAGGTATCTTGGATCTTTAATCCAAGGAAATAGGGAGATCGGTGGTGATTTCACACATCATATCGAAGAAAGATGGACGAAATGAAGGCTCGCCTCCAGAGTTTTGTGAGATAAGAAGGTAACACTCAAACTTAAAGGCAAATTCTACAGAGTGGTGGTTAGGCCATCCATGTTGTAGTGGGCTAAGTGTTAGCTAGTTAAGAACACTCATGTTCAGAAGATGGGGGTTGCAAAATTGAGGATGTTAAAGTGAATGTGTGCACATACTAGGAATGATAAGATTAGGAATGAGGGCATCCGAGACAAGGTAAGAGTAGCCTCCATGGTGGACAAGACGAGGGAAAGCGAGGATAAGATGGTTTGGACATATGAACAAGCTCTAGTTAGGAGGCATGAGAAGGTTGACAAAGGTGGGTTCAAGGAAAGATAGAGGTAGGTCGAAGAAGTATTGGGAAGAAGTAATTAGACAAGTTATAGTGCATCTTCAGCTCACCGAGGACATGAACTTAGATGAAAAGACTTGGAGGTCACGGATTAGGGTAGAAGGTTAATGGATAATTAAGCGTTGTCTCGCTTTTTGCATGTTCGGTTTGGTGGTAGTTTGGCGCCCCGTACTTGTTTCTCCTTTAATACCAGTAGTTTGGTGGTGCTTGTTTCTCCTTTAATACCAGTACTTGGTGGTAGTATCGCTGCCGATTGTGATTGGTGTTTTGGTTATTGCACTACTTTGTTGCTGTTACTGTTTCTTTTCGTATATGCACTATGTGATGCTTCCACTAGTACTTTACATAACACAATTTTCACCTAAGTTGCTCGGACTCGGGTGCGGGTGTCCGATACGGGTACGGATCTAGAGGTCGGATCCTTCACGATTTCAATTTAAAGATTCGAAGATATGGATCTAGGGATGGATACGGGTGCGGGGATTCCGCAAAAAGTAATTTAAATATCTAAAATAGAATTGTAAAACATAAATTATGAGATGTCACGTGGAAAACTTGAGGAGAAAATATTGTTCAAGAAGAAAATCCTGAAAGGAGATAAAAGGTAAAGCATTAACATAGAAATTTCTATATATAAGGTATTCCATTTTCTTCGATTCCACCTTAGCTTTTGTTTTGACTAAAGAATTTCTTAAATCTGTCGGACTTACCTAGTCAATTTTGGTCAAAGTACCCAAAATTGGTTGACCAGATCGGATACGGATCCCACACCCACACCCATGTCGTGTCGACGCGGGTGCGGCACCGAAACTGAAGAGTGAGTAACTTAGATTTTCACAAGGTGTTAATGAAAATCTTTTGCTTATTGATTAAAAAACATGTTATCATTGTGTGAATGAAATATTTTGCTTACTAACTTAAAAGAAAACACATTTATGGAAATGGAGAACAATTAAAGAGAGCAGATTAAAGTTTCTCTTTTGAAGAAGTGGATGAGGTTTTGGATAGGCGAAAAAAGAAAGGGCTTTTATTTTAGCATCGAAAGAGTAGAAGATATCTAAAAAATATTATAGTGGATGAGATTGTTTGTTTGTTGTATTGCATCTAATACATAAATATTCATTTCCTTTTCGGGTGTCCATTGCCTAGGCTCCTACGATGGATTAATTCAAGTCTAATGACATACATTTTAAGATTACAATTTTGATCACTTCTCTTATTCTAAACCTAGAAGCTGCATGCTCCAAGCTTATATTAATTGATAGGTTGGCCTAGTAACAATGTTTGCGGGAATGGCAGGGTGAAATGGTGTAAAATCTAGACAAAATAAGATAATAGAAGAAAACGGAAAGAAAGATTGTTTATTGCCCCAGATGAATATGCAAAGGATGTTGAAGGTCACAAATCACATTTAAAACAACGCGACAAACCTTTGTGTTCCTTTTCAGTGAAGAATTATAGAGTCGGTCAACGATATTTTGAATGAAACACTTTTCACATTCATGTCGCACTTAAGTAGTGATAAAAGAATACTAAATACAAAATGAAGGTTTGAAAAGAATCCATTCCATATTGATGTTGCATTATATATTGAGAAAGAAAACTGACATACATGCTTACACAAAGAAACTTCGAATTTCTTTGTGAAAAATAAAAGTTGGGCATCCGCTGTTCATCGGCTACAACACTTCCAGAGTAGCTTAAGATGTTAGAAAACCTCAAAGAGACTAAAAGCATGAATTTCGTTCTTGAACTCCACATTACTTGACGCATTAGTCTCGACATACTCTAGTATTCAGGAAAATGAAAATACCGGATGCAGTACTAATAGAAGCTACTCATCTCTTGGAGTTGTGAAAGGGTCTTGTAGTTAAAATATATCATAACTGTTAAAGTGCACTTCATTTGAAGAAACACGATCATTTGTCGATTCTTTGGTGCGACGGGATATGTTTTCCATGAAAATATCACCTTACATGGTAAAAATGTTTACTCGGTAAGTAGTTTCGCAGGAAATAAGAAGATGACTTCCCTAACTCTGAGCGGGAGTTATTTTCCCTCTTACTCCACACCAGTGGCGGAGCTAGAAATTTTAGGAAGGGTGTTCAATAAAATAGGAGCTCCTTCAAAAATGCTAAAAAGGTAAAAATATTTAGCAGCCGCTGGCATTTGAGAACCCATACACGCAATGCCCTTGGCCTTTGATGATCACCTTCTACCACTGAGCTATTTCTTTCAGATTTGTCAAGGGTGTTCAACACATGATATTTAACCAAATAAAGCAGCATTTTACTTATATATAGAATGTAATTTTCCGATGAAGGGTGTTGCCTGAACATCCTTAATAGGCTGTAGCTCCGCCCCTGCTCCACACTAATACAGTCCTTTCAACCTTTAATACTCAGAAGCATCACAAAAGCACTACCATAATACCCTATAGTCCACGTTTTGCAATTAATCTATGGATGTTTTTAGTATGGTCGTTGGTTAAAAAAATTGAAAAATATTTTCCTGAGGAAAACAAGCTCCTAGAAAAAAAAGAAAAAAAAAAAGGGAAATGCCTTTCTTATGAAAGTAGAAAAAACAAGTGGCATTGTCTCCTCCCACCCTCACAACCTCCCACTCCACCACCAACCGCACCCTGTACCCAACCCTACACCCCACACAACCCCAGCACCCTACCCCACTCAGCCATCATCGGAGTTTCGTATTAGATATATACAAATGCTTCTAGAATAGTATTTTTTTATATACATACCGAACATAAGAAAATAAGTAAAAAAACTATTAGTTTTCCTATGAAATGTTCGCTTTGAAGAACATCTCCTCCCTACCGAACACACACTTGTGTCACCTACATTTATACCAACGCAAACATCCCTAGTTGATCCACGGAAACATTTTCCTCCACACCGGAAACATTTGTACTCTAAATCAATTCTTGGTTTTTCTATGTACAATGCTAATTGTTCAAACCATTCCTTAAGCATAATAAGCACACATTTCCCTCGGTTGCAGCTTAAATTCATAATGGAATTAATGCAACAAAAGCGTACCCACCGTGATCCCACAAGTGGAGTATGGAGAGGTTACAATGTATGCAGACCTTACCGCTACCTCGTAGAGATAGAGAGGCTGAGAGGTTGTTTCCAATAGACCCTCAACTTAAATAAAGTTTAGAAATTTCTAAAAAAAATTATCAATTCAACAAAAAAAAATTAGCAACTTGTACAATGCTAATTGTTCAACACATTCCTTAAGCATAACAGGCACACATTTCCCTCTTTTGCAGCTAAATTCATAGTGAGATTAATGCAACAACAACATACCCAGTGCAATCCCACAAGTGGGGTATGGGGAGGATAGACCGTACGCAGACCTTACCTCGGCCTCTTAGAGATAGAGAGGCTCAGAGGTTGTTTCCGATAGACCCAATTGGACTGATACAAGTGACACACAAAAAAATTATAGACATGGAAGAAAAAAAGATCAACACAAAACAATAACCCAGCCATACCCAGAATCGATGGGAAAGAGTCTCGACTGAAGCAGCTGAAACACACATCTCCTATATTGCAGCTAAATTCATAATGGGATTAATGCAACAACAACATACTCAGTATAATCCCACAAATGGAGTTTGGGGAAGTTAAAGTATACACAAACCTTACCTCTACCTCGTAGAGATAAAAGAGGTTGTTTTCGACAGACCCTCAGCTTAAACAAACACAATGGGATTATTGCAAATGACATCCATACAAACAAAAATATAGACATCAACCATACCCAAAATCGATGAGAAAGTGTCTCGACTGAAGCAGCTGAAGCTGAAGCACGCGATGCAGATTCATCAGGCACAGGATCCAAGAAGTTCGGATCATCAGCACAGGTTGCTTCAGCAGAAAGCCTTAAAGCCAAAGCTAACTGCAGCTGATAACTCTCCTCAGTCTGCTGTGCCCAGCTCTTCGAAGACGAACCGCCACACAAATTACTTTCCACTTGCTTAATCCTCAATTCAACCCCACCAAGACCACCTCCTCCACCTCCACCTCCACCTCCACCTCCACCTCCACCACCATACGTAGTGACTTCCACTGTCGATAATGATGACGGTAAATAATACTCACCAGAGATCGAACTCTCACCAAAACTACTCCCACTTGATTGCCTTTGCAATCCAATCGAACCTGGAAATGCCGCCATTGCTGCCGCCGCCGCAGCACTCCCACCACCGATCCGATTCGGATCCCAATCATAAACTCTATCAGCTCCTCTACCTCTATTATTATTGTGACCATCCGAATTACCAGACTCATAACTAGCTCCGCCCACTCCTCCTCCGTATTTAGGAGGAGGAAGGGGAAGGAAATTATCATCAGGTACTTGACTTAACAAAGTATAATTTGAATTTGATCGTCTACCAAGCATTTCCATATCAAATAAAATTTTATCAATTCAACAAAGATAGAAAAATCGCCATGAAATAAAACATAGTATATATATGAACGATTTTCTGTCACTAGAATATTTATTTATTTTCTCTTCTCTACTTTGTTCTTTGTTCTGTGTACTTTGTTGAATAAGAAGAGCAAGAGAGAGAGAAAAAATAAAATGGGGGATGTTTTTGTTTACTCGTAATATTCCTGGAATTTTCGGCTTTAAGTTGCTACTTTGACTTAATTATATTTATCTCCCTTATACTTTATAGTTCTTTCAAAATTATCCCGATAGTTTCAAGAATTTCTCTTAGCACTTATTTGGTCATAAGAGAATTATTATTCTTCGTTTTTTATTTAGTAGATCGAGCGTTGTGTAGTTTCTCGTTTTCATTATTGTAAGATTGTTGTATTGTATTATTGTTTTGCTGCTACTCTTTAGGACTTGTTTAGTCGTAGAAATTACTCCTTTCATCTATGTATTATTTTTGTGGTTTTATCTTGATATGAAATTTAAAAAATTAAAGAATATTTGTAAATTTTGTCGTTTTAAACTTGAGATGTAGAATGTATTAAAATGGTGTTTAGTCGTGTGATTTTCAACATATCATTATATAAATTACATTAACATCCCTTCTTCTTATTTTTTTTCTTAAATCAATGCTTGGGGCATGTTTAGATTAGTTTATTGTAAATTTTATGTGTTGAAAGTATTGAAATTGATTTTATGAATAGATAAATTACATAGACTCAAAGTGTATTCTTAAAAACAAGTGGATGTGTTTAAAATATGTAATAAAAATTAGAAGGATTAGCCTTTGTTGTAAATAATTTAATATAAGATTGTTTGTAGGTGAAACGGTGGATTTTGATTTGTTGTGAAGAATTCAAAGGAGTTTGCTGTAATTTTGGACTGGCTTTTAATTGTTTTTTTGCTTTTCTACTTATTATAGAAAATACAATGGCTTTTTGTTTAGGATGCAGAGGAACGGTTACAAGAGGTAAGAAGAAATTTTGAATCTTTTGACAAGTGTTGTTAAGTAAAAAAATATATGATAATAAATATAAAACAATACATGTTATGCTACTTGCATGAAGTGTTTATTTCAAACTCATCAACTTACTATGATTAAGTAATGTGATGAATTTAATAATATACGGTAAACAATGCTCAAGTAAATAAGCAAACACATGTCATGCATCTGTAGATTTCACAACGTAAATTGATAGTTTTCTTATAATAAATTAATTCAAATTTACGTCCCGTTATGCCAATAAAGAAAAGTATTATGTCGCATACTCAAAACTTTTAATTAAGAATAAGCTTATCATATTTATTCTATTACAGTTTTTGATTGTTTTCAATAATTAGTTATGAGTAATTGTTAGATGGAATAACTTTTAATGAATATAAATGACCAAAAGAAGCTGTTTATGTGTAGCAATATGAAATTCCATTATATGGAAAAAAAGATAATCATAAAATTTTAAGAAATATATAATTAGAACATAACTTCAAAGTTTAACATAGTATAATATTTACAAGACAGATCAATATCCAAGGCAATATTGTTAGATTGTATAGATTAATAAATACACAAGGATTAGAATTAATAACTTTTGTCTTAGAAAAGGTAATAATCATTAACCTACTTGTTTATAATTTGTTACGTTTAATAGCAAGATAAAAGATAAATGGATGTATTATAATTTAATTATACTGAGTGACATTATGATCTTATAAGAACTTAAGGCATTTATCATGTGTATAGACAAGACAAAAAATATTTATAAATCAATTTGATCAACTTATAATAAACTTGCCAAAACTTTCATCTTAGTATCGCTACGTAAATTGAGAGCAAATAAAGTAAAATAGACAGAATTAAGTGTAATTTTAGAAACAATTGGATGTATTTTGAATTATGAAAAAAATAGAAGGATTAGTCTTTATTGGAAGGAGTTTCATATAAGATTGTTTGCAGGTGAAACGGTGGATCTTGATTTGTTGTGATGAATTCAAAGCAATTTATTGGTAATTTTGGACAGACTTTTTTATTTATTTATTTACCCTTTTACTTATTTTTAAATAAATGATGTTTTTTTGTGTTACATTCAGAGAGCGGTTACAGGAGGTGTGAAGAAATTTTAGATTTTTGACACGCAATAATAAGTACAAAACATGTGATGATAAACATAAAATAATTTTTTAATACTTTTGAAACCAGGGGCGGATGTTGAGGATTGTATACGAGTTCACAAAAATCCAATCTAAAGGTCATTTAGTTCAAAGACACACATAGTAATGCAAAGATGATAATTAATAAACATTTATTCATGTCGGATGTTTATATCAAACTAATTCAACTTACTATGATTAAGTAAATTAATGGCATCCACTAATAAATCGTGGTTAAGTAATAAAAGTAACAATATGACATGCAACAATTAATTTCACGTACGAAATCAGTGATTATAATCTATTTTTATAATCCAAATTCACGTCGCTCGACATTCAATAAAGAAAAAAAAAATTATTTCTCATATTTTGAATTCAAAATTTCTAATTAAAAATAAACAGATCATATTTATCCTGTCATAATTCTCAATTCTCTTTATTAGTAGATCATGTATAGTTGTTAGATGGAATAGTGTTGAGTGAAAATAAATGAGCAAATTTTGTGTAGCAATATGAAATTTCCTCACATACCTCATGGTAATATTCAATGCAATTTCCCTTAATTGCTTTGATAGTCAAAAAGTTACAACTAACACATTGTTGAATTGCTTAGACTAAAGAGGTCTTTTGGTACACACATGCAATAAATTATTTTGGAAAAATAATTACTTTCACATGGAATAAAATAATTTCATGCTAGATTTATCATGTTTAAAACTAAGTTTGGTACGTATTAGATTTGTAACATGTTTGGTTATTGACATAAATATTCTTTGTATAATTTTATATCATCAACTAAGCATGATATAAATTTAATATCGAATTTAATCATGTGATATTTTACCTTATTTGCTGTACCAAACCATCATAAGAGATTAACGTGGATCATAATTAATATCTTTAGCCCCATTACTTTTTATGGGCAATTAATTATATTTATGAGCGGGGTAAGAAAAAAAAATAGATTAATCATCAAGAAGATTATATATAATAACTATAACTATAACTATATATATATATATATATTAATTTTGACATTGTAACTTTATGTTATTTAACTTAGTTAGGACTAATAATAATCATATAAGTATTCAAACTTTTTATGACTATAGTGTCTATTATATGGAAGCAATGTGTCCTAGTGGAGGTTGTATCACTTTGATTAGTTGTCTCCTTTGTTGGAAATGAAGTGACTCCAATACATAGGAATAATTTGTTGTGTTATGGATTAGTATTAATTTGTCAAATAATAATCATTGAAGTACTTTCTAAGGGATTTGAAGTTTGGACACATTACCAACTTGGGTTGTAGTGTCCAACATTGGGTTGTGATGTAGTGGATGGGGCTGCTCCACCCTTAATCAGAGGTCGAGGGTTCGACCTTGGGTATGGAGAAAACTCTGTTGGGAGAGCTGCTACCTTAATGGGCCCTGCAACGCGCGATCCAGATTAGTCAGGGCTCCAATGCGGTCACCGGATGGAACCCCCCAAAAAAAATTGGGTTGTAGTGCAGTGGTAGGACTGCTCCATCCTCAACCAGAGGTCTCGGGTTTGAGCCTTGGGCATGGAGAAAATCCTGTTGGGAGCGCTACCCCCATAATGGGCCCTACAACGCGCAATCCAAATTAGTTGAGGCTCCAATACAGGCATCGGACACCGGGTGGGATTGAACAATATTATGGACCTTGACACAAAGCTTGTATTCTTGATGTTTCGATTTGCTTCTCTATGGGTCGTCGAGTTTCTAAGTGAAGACAAACGCAAGTATATATGTAACATTCCAGTTGTCAACAGGGTTTACTACTGTCTTGAGTATTTCTATCGACTATAAGAAAAATCATCAAAGTATTAAAGGTTCATAAACTTGATCAATTAGTTCGTTATGTAATGTTCATGTTTAGTTTCCACTAAATAAGTAAGCGGAAGAGGGAAGCGATGCTTAGCGAGCTTTATAATGCCAATCTCTTTGCAAGCCATTGGAAGAGAAAGCTCGAGGGGCTTATCTCGATGCAAAGATAAATTTATGATTTAAGATATACGAGTTCAACTTTTAAGGTTCCTATAAACATATTGAAACTATACTATTTTAAGAATTATGAGATGAGAGAGTCAAACCTAACTTTTTGTCGCGATTTAGTGAATTTTACACATACATAATTTTATGCCTCGTATCGAAAGTATGCATTTTGATAACATGATACATGTCATTTATGTATAGTCCATGAATCGAGGAAAAATTTATTTACACTTTGTGTTTACATTTAATCTATGGTAACATGATACGTGTCATTTATGTACACTTTTATCACAATTATAATATGATTTTTTTTTTTTAAGTTCTATATATTATCAATGCAGCTATTTCTCAATACCATTCGGTCATTCAAAGAATATCTTCAGATAAACTTCTTTAAAATATGAGATTTATATTCATGAAAATAAGATAAGTTATTTAGAAAAAAAATAATAATATAGATATTATTTGCACTAACAATTTATATGACTTTAGAGTAACTTTTTTTTTTTTTAACTACCTTATGACTTGCTAAGTACAAACTGATCCTCCAAAACTAAGACATCATGGATAACAACCAAAATACTCAACTTGAAGTACTGTAGTAAATTAGACTATAATTAATTCCAATATAATTAGATCCACTTTCCAAATTGCTATATTTCAAGTAGTTATATTTCCACAAGTGGGAAGTGTAATATATACTTTTATTGATGACATCTTACAATTTACTAATTAGGAGGAGTAGGATAGTTCCACTTCCACATGACTTATTAGCCTTGTATCATTTTTTTATACTCCTTTTAGAAGGACCTATAATTAGTAGCAAAGGGATGTTATAGAGTTAGACTATTTATCAAGGTCATTCTAATTTTTTTTTAAAAAATTGACATCTACTATATATTTAACCTTTTATATATGATGGTAATAATTTAATGAACGAGATTTGAATAAATCCTTTGCATATCTAAGTTTGTTTATACATGAAACTTCATTGAGATTGAAACGCCACACTTAAATAGTTCAATGTGAAATTGTATAGTTGCTAAGCTATCATTCTAATCGCTTTTGACCTACATAGTTATTTTTCTATTATTATTTTAAGCCTCTCCTTTTGAAAAAAAAGAAGATAGCTTTGAATTTATAAATTGGAAACGAAAAAGGATGGGCTATAGCCTACACATTCAATGAATCTAATTCCTTTTATGATTTTGACTAAAGAAACCTCAACTAGATATTGTTTAAGCATAAATTAGAAGTTCTTTTTTTATATATTATATTTAATTAGATGGACCTAATACTATGACTTTTACATGTATTGTTTGTATGCTCGTATACATTCTTGCATCTTATCCATGTATTTATGTATTTCGCCTTTTGTGTAGTAAGCTAAATTAACTGAGCGCGTACTGTATCCATCAATATTGAACGTGTTGATACAACCATTAAATTAAAGCGAATGAATACAAATAATCTTTACAGATGTGTATGAGACTCACTACAGGAATTCTCACTCAGTCAACACCTTTTTGATTCCACTAAAATATGCATCTTCAGCAGATTATTAATAAGATTCAAACTATAGCTATTTATCATGAAAACTATAATCTTTACACTATAAGTCTACGACTATTAATATGATCCTGAGCCACTGAGTTGGCCCGTTGTCAACAGTGTTGAAGTAATATTTTTGAAGTCCATTTAAGAATGAAGTTTTCTAGCCATGGTCGAGTAAGTCCATGGACCTATGAGGCTTGAGTCTTGACCAAGAAGGGTTGGGTCGGCATGTTGGCTAAATTAGAATAAAATCCATTTAAGATTTTTAGTTTTTTGTTGGTATATTTAAAGTTAAAACTATCAATAAATTTTGTTATATTAACTCTTAAATAGTATACTTTTTCTGATTTGCCCTAAAAATAAACATAAGTAGGGAACAAAGAGAGGAGCCCAAAGTCAAAACTAACTCAGCCCATCATATTGTAAAGACAAAAAACCAAAATTTTAAAATTTAAGCATATAGTTATATTGAATAAAACTCTAGACACTTGTATTGTAAATATTTAGTATTTTGGAATAAAATTTATATTTTAAAAGTCATGAAAATATTTTTTATAAGAAGAAAGGACACAGTCTAGGCCATTTAAGAATAATTGGCTCATGTTTGGGCTATTGGATATCCAAATTAGTTTAGATAGAGTTCATATATACTATACTGATACAATTCGAAAAAAATAATAGAGCAACGGATTTATGAATGAAAATTGTATCATTGTTATATAGAATATACATTTTTTAAAATATGTTGTAGGTAGAATATATATCATTTGTTGTATAAAATATGTATATACATAAGATGCAAAAAGAGAATGTATATTTATAGTATAAAATAAATATATTTATAAGATATGTATCAAAATTGTATCAGTATTGTATAAACTGTCAACAAATGGCTAAAAAATGAAATTAAAATTCAATGGTCATTTTCATGTCAATAATTTCAGCCAGAATACTATTTGCGTCCTTTTCCTTTTTTAAACGATGGTCGGCTCACTCCTACACTTAGTCCACATAGGACTTAGTTGACCATTTCAAGTCCGATCAAAACGGTGGTCAACCTGGCTTAATTCGACATATTTCAAGACTCGTATCGTAAGACTACTTTAGGTCGACTCTTATTAAGGTTTCTAATTCTATTTCAAACCGTAACTTTTGATTTGTTGGAAATTGAGCGCAATTGGATGGGCAACATCTTGGCCAAGTTTGATGTACTAGCCAAGTTTGTCTCTAGTTAAATTATGGGCCCAAATATACCCTTGCTATTATCAAAGTAATCAAGAATATCCCTCATCTTAACACTTTTCCATAATGACAAGGGCAACTAGACATGACGAGTGGGATGAATGCCACGTTACATACCATCTCAACATCATGGGGAAAAAATGATGTTGAGGTGACATTCCACCTCATCCAAATGTCACGTTACGTGACCCTTAACTTGCCATGATAGAAAAATATTAAAATGAGGGGTATTATTAATTACTTTGATAGTAAAAAGGATATATTTGACCCATAATTTAACCAGGAACAAACTTAACCAGTATATTAAAGTATTTTTAATCCTTTTCCATTTTTTAAATAGAATCGAAAAATAACCCGTAAACGTTACTTTTTACCTTAGGAAAAGAAACTAATTGGGTCGGGCAACAATCCGGCCCATGTTGAAACGGGTCCAATTCCCCAATTATAAATAGGAAAGCGAGGGAACTCCAAAAGCCAAAGGCGGCAAAATTACCAAATTTCTTAAAACAGAGAACTCTGCATCTCTTTCCCCAACACACACACACACACACACACACACACACACACACACACACACACGCACACACACACACACACACACACACACTCTTCACTCAGCAGTTTCACTATCCAAATCTACCATTAATATACTTCGAAAATCTCTATATGGAGCTATGAATATTCAGCTTCTCGTGATCATTCGGAAGTTTTCGGAGCGTCGTTGACGTACATGGTGTTTTTATTTGGATATACGGTATTAGTTATGAGTATTTGTTAAGTAATTATTTGAAAATATATGTTTTTTTGAGGTGATTGATGCGTTAATTGTAGTTAAAATGAAGTATATTTGAATTTACAGCATTGATAAGGAGTACGTGAGATCTCTCTGTGACATTAAGACATTTGTTAAGTAATTATTTGAAAATATATATGCTTTTTGAGGTGATTGATGCGTTAATTGTAGTTAAAATGAAGTATATTTGAATTTACAGCATTGATAAGGAGTACGTGAGATCTCTCTGTGACATTAAGACATTTGTTAAGTAATTATTTGAAAATATATATGCTTTTTGAGGTGATTGATGCGTTAATTGTAGTTAAAATGAAGTATATTTGAATTTACAGCATTGATAAGGAGTACGTGAGATCTCTCTGTGACATTAAGATATTTGTTAAGTAATTATTTGAAAATATATATGCTTTTTGAGGTGATTGATGCGTTAATTGTAGTTAAAATGAAGTATATTTGAATTTACAGCATTGATAAGGAGTACATGAGATCTCTCTGTGACATTAAGATATTTGTTAAGTAATTATTTGAAAAATATATGTTTTTTTTGAGATGATTGATGTGCTAATTGTAGTTAAAATGAAGTTTATTTGAATTTACAACATTGATAATGAGTACATGAGATCTCTCCGTGACATTAAGATATTTGTTAAGTAATTATTTGAAAATAGATGCTTAATTGTAGTGGAGTTGAGGTTTATTTGAATATACAACGTTGATTATGTGTAAACGAGATCTCTTTGTGACATTGATAGTGAGTACATGAGATCTCTCAGTCATTGAGATATTTGTTAAGTAATTACTTGAACTTAGATGCTTTTGAGGTGATTTCTGTGCTAATTGTAGTTAAAATGAAGTTTATTTGAATTTATAACATTGATTATGAGTATTTCAGATATTTGTCAAGTAATCATTTGAAAATATACGTTGTTGAGGTGTTTTAAGCACATGAGATCTCTCTATCATTGAGATGTTTGTTGAGTAATTATTTGAAAACATGAGAATGGATGCTTCTGAGGCGATATATGTGCTAGTTGTTGTCAAAATGAAGTTTATAGCATTGATTACGAGTATTTGAGATTTCTGTCATTGAGATATTTGTTAAGAAATTATTTGAAAACATGAAATTAGATGCTTTTGAGGTGGTTTATGTGCTATCTGTAGTGGAGATGAAGTTTATTTGAATTGGCAGTGTTGATTATTGGTACATGATGAGATCTCCCTTTCATTGAGATATTTGTTGAGTAATTTTTTGGAAACACAAAAATTGATGCTTTTGAGGTGATTGATGTGCGAATTGTAGTCGAATTGAAGTTTATTTGAATTGATAGCATTGATTATGGTACATGAGATCTCCCTTTCATTGATTATGACTCGGATTCCTGTTAAGTGATTACTTGAAAACATAAAAATAGATGCTATTTGAGGTGATTTATGTGTGAATTGTAATCCAAACAATTTTTTTTTTTTGAATTATAATATTGATTATGAGTACATGAAAATCTCGCTGTGATTTGGATTCCTGTAAGTGATTACTTGAAAATAAGGAAATAGATGTCTTTTGAGGTGATTTATGTGCAAGGTAGGTGTAGTCAGATTAAAGTTGTAACAGATTAAAGTTGTAACAGATTAAAGTTGTAACACAGTAATATAAACATCAATGGCGATTTCTAGAGGAATCTGAGATCAGCAGTTGGATTTTGCAGTGATATATATGTAAGTTGTAACTATGTGCGAGGTGAATATATCCATGGAACATGTTTGTAGCCTGTAGGTGTGCATATGTCCTTATGATTGCTTTGTAACAAGTTTGTAAACTAGCAGGTTAAAGTGTAAAGTGATTTATATGTTGATCATGGATTAAGATGGATGTGAGTTGTGTTTGTTGATTTCCTATGTATCTTGGTGTTACTGTGCTTTAGCTCGAAAAGAACAAGCTATGTGAGTTTGTTTGCTTCTAAAATCTGTGCGATTTTGTTAAGATATACATGTAGCTGCAAAAGATGAATATATCTGTGGAACATGTTTATAGGTGTGCGCAATGGTATGTCCTTATGATTGCTTTATAACAAGTTTGTAAACTTGCAAATTAAAGTGCAAAATGGTTATATCATATACTATGTGGATCGTGGATTAAGATGGATGTGATTTATTCACTTTGTTGGTTTACTATATATCTTGGCGTTACTGTGCTTTTGCTGGAAAAGAACAAGCTATGTGAGTTTGTTTGCTTCTAAAAACTGTGCGATTTTGTAGTGGTATACATGTAGCTGCAATTAAAATGTAAAATGGTTATATCATATACTATGTGGATCGTGGATTAAGATGGATGTGAGTTATTCACTTTGTTGGTTTGCTATATATCTTGGTGTTTAATGTGCTTTAGCTCAAAAGAACGAGCTATGCGAGTTTGTTTACTTTTCTCCGTATGTTCTGTATGTCAAAAGCTACACAAGTTAATGATATATCTATTGAGACGTCAAACTCTAGGGATTTTGGTTATGAAATCAGATATATAAGTTCAAAATCTTCTCATGTTATAAAAGTTAATGCTTATGTGCAGGTTGAGAGATGCTATCCATGTTCTGATGATGACATTTATATGGTATTCTCAGCTTCAGACAAAGGTATGCTATAAGAACATAACAGCCGTTAGGACATTTAGTGTCTTTATGCATCTCCTTTCAGTTGTGATTTTCAAAACTGTATGTATTTGATAGATGTATAATTTCTTGGTCAACTTATGAAGTATGAATAGGGTATTATTTCAAGCTCATTTGTTATGAGTGGGGGCATGTCAAATTATATTTGGGACCGTGGAAAGATACCTATGTATACTACAACAACATATCCAGTGTAATCCCACAGATCCCACAAGTGGAGTCGGGAGAGGATAGGGTATACACGTATCTTACCTCTACTTCGTAGAATTAGAGAGGTGGTTTTTGATAGACCCTCAACTAAATAGGAGAGAAAAATATCTATTAATGCTTATGCTATGAACTTGAATTATTTTATAGCATAAGCCCTAATAGATATTTTCCTCTCTTATATTACGTAGTTATCTTTCTAGGGTCACAAATTTAATTTGACATATTCCCATTCATAGCATAAGCTCTACCAGGGTGCTAGTATCAGGAATATATTGGTATACTCTTTGTAAGTCCTGGTTTTTATAAACCATGGAGTCCTACTTATATTTAGTTGAGACAGTTTACATTATAGCGTTATTTACCTGTTCAAGCTATTACTACTTGATAGTAGCATTTTGGTACAGCTCCTGTTTTGTAGATACCTTTGCATGCCTGTACATGTACTTGCTTTACTATGAGAAATCTTTCCTTTTACCACATTACCATAAAATTTAGGCTTAAAATTTGCCTCATGTTTGTGAGGCAGTGCCAAAACCAACTCTTCTGTAAGTTAGAAACCAAGTATACTGGTTGCCAGGAAGAGTATCAATTTTTATTTCTTTTCTATCCTTAGAAAAGAATGAGAACCAACTAAATTTGAGATCTCAGTTGGCTAAAGGGGCACTAGCCTATTGAAGAATTCAATGATCGTCGCTAACTGAAATGATCATCCTAAGTATCAGCTACAAGTAAATCAATTATCACCTCATTTACTCATGCTACAATTTACTTACAAGTTAAGACAATGCCTATCTTCTTTCTTTCCTAAGATTTAAAACATCATGGTACTGAATGATGTTAGCTTGTTCAGCCTGGACGGCTGCCTTGCTGATTCAGTAGGATACTGCTCCCTAGTTTTCATCTGGCTTTCCTCTTGTCCTATTCAACTTGCTTGCTGGAAAGTGCAACCGTGCCATCAGTGGTCTTGGGGCGCGTGTCTTCTTGTCAAAACCCCTCACACAAACAAACCCTGCATAATACAGTACTTGATCAGAAAACTAATAAAAGGTTTTGCAGCAGGGGATAACACTTCTTTCCCTTGGCTACATGAAGGATTATTACTTCCCATAATTATTTTTTTTATGATTTCGTCTGGAGAGTGTGGAAGGCAAAAAGGGAACTCGCCAGACATGCTTGTTCTGATGCTTGATGCTTATGCCAGCTTAATTTGATAGTCTTTTTAATTTGCATAATGATGTAACTCATTGATTTACTTGGTAGAAATGGATAAGAATCTAAGACTAGCATTTGGACCTCTGGGGACTTGAGGTTTTTGATCTACATACCTCTCCAAAAGCAATGCTGGATACTTTCTGTGGTTAGGCCTGAAAAACAGAGAACACACTTAATGTTATTTTACTTCCAAAGCTTTTTTAAAAATAAATGAGATTTCATTGTTTAGTTTGTTTACCTTTGAATATTGTTGGTATAGAGGTTCCGAAGTAAACTGTCCGTCGTGGCAGATTCCATAGCCAACTTCTTGGGACGTCAATTGGCTTGAGGCTGGAGTCATGGTCCGCAAACACCTGAGAAATAGCAAAAGTGCTGCTATTAAAACGTTATCCAACAGCAAAAAATGCTTATGTATGGCATGCTTGAGTTGAGGAAGTGTTGATTGTATTCACCTCGTTAACCTGAAAGTATGTACCATTGAGCGGAAAGCTTCCTCTCATAGCCGTTCTACATGGTATCTATTAGAAAAGTATATCCAGAGATGATTAGAATTATCGTATCACTTTCCCATGGCAAACGCTACAACAGTTTGTTCTCTTAGTCTTACCAGAATTGTCCCTCTAACTGTTTGAGCATGTGCTTCACGTATGCTGTTGCATGCAAAACATGTTTCGTCATTACATAGTCTACCAGTTTCTTGGGAGTTGCACTGTCTTCCCGGTGGCTGAATAGAGTCCGACGTTTCACCTGATATGGATTTGGTACGTAAGGGAGAATTAAGCTATTTAGAGAGCCTGGCGAAAAGCTAACCTATATAGCCAATTTACGTCTACCACTGAGGCAAGCTACTACGATGAGATTGGAACCTGGGCTTGCTCAGTGCAGCCTGGCTATGCAGAAGTGTTCCTTACAGACATGACTTCTCTAATTTATCAGTTCACAGGTTTCAGTAATTCGTTTTATAGGAACTGGATACTTTGCATGGTTTTCAAAAGGATTCCTCTTATGTGTTATATTGCTATAGTCGAAATCTTACCAGGTGTCCATATTGCGAGCAGATAGGAGGATGGATCATCTGGTTCTCTTTTCTCAAACTGCAACACGAAAAGACGTAACTATCAGGAGGATCATTTTGAAGATCAGCTTACATGCTGTTTATATATGGATATTAAACCGATGTGGTATAAGTGTATAACCGATCAAAGAAAAAAAAAAAGAACTGACCCCTTCCAGAAGAGGATGAGAATCCGGAAGTTCATATCTGTGGATGGAGAAACAATTGATAGTAAGTAAAAACAAATTTATGAGAATTGCAAAGCCTAAGAAAAAATTGGCTACCCTACTGTATTGGGTGATCTATCAGATGTTATGGGCATTTTTATTCTATTTCATGATGTAGATATCAGGAGCATCCACTTACACTTGATGTTCAGTTCTGAGCCGGCTTATATGCTTAAGTTTAGGTGTGGGAATTGAAGCAGCTTCTGGAGTTAAAGCTACCAAGGCGTTTGACATTTCGACCTGTTGAAGCTCCATATTGTTTTGCACAAAGTTCTTCACATTCTTAGTGAATTCTGCCATATTCAATTGAATTGTTGGAATTTCATTAGGATCTTCAAAGTAAGCATCTTCAATGTCAATTTCAGGAGCTACTCGCTCTGGCTCAGGTGTGGAAGGCTCTTCCACAATGGGATCTGGTGTTGCTGGCACCTCAATAATAGCTGCAGAGTTGATCAATTTGGGATGCTGTAATGGTGTTTGATTAGCCTGGGTTAAGGGCAGCAGCTGTTGGTTGAAATTCTGGAGTGGATTCTGGCCAGTTGCTTTGTTCTCTGTTGCACTCACAATACCTTTCTCTTCTGGTGCTGGCAGAGCAAGCCTTGCGCTGAAAGAGAGAAAGAGAATGTGTCAAGTGCCATATATGAAACAGCGTGCAGTCAATTTTAGACAATGAAATTGCTAATCTATATATAAACCGTTACTTGAATGTGCTGACAAGAAGGGTATTTGCTTAAGTTTGGTAGTTGAGATGCAGAAAGTTCTATCGTATACAAGAAGAGATCTGTGAATATTAAAGTTTCAGCTGAAGCTGCTTCATCACTGAGTGACGGACAGCTTCGCATACGCTTCATGGATGAGTTAAAATACTGGCAGGTTGGCTTAAATGCAAATTTTGTATTTTCTGAGTAAGAGTAAGTAGATTCGTCATATCTAGTTTCAGCAGCCACATTTTGGAACTATGATTCTTTGAATTAGGTCTAAAGAAGCTTGAGAAGAACTGATAAAGCTAGACAAACAAGAGAACTAATTTCTTGCATGAAAGTATATAAATAAGAGGCAAACCTTGCAAAAGCACTTGCAAAGTGTCTGCATTCTCCTCTCAGTGGACACGCGTTGCAGTTGGGTTTGCTTTTTGTACAGAAGACCTAATAAAGTAGCAATGAAATTGAGTTAAACTGTGATTGCAGATATACACTAGTTCTAGGGGAGAGTATCTAATGGTTTTGACATACCTTTCCAAAAGTGATCATATGGTAATGCAACTCATATCTGCAATCAAGTATGGATTTGAATCAGTAAATACATCACTTGATTTGAAGAAAAAGTAACTTTTCAGTTACAAGTACTATGCATGCATATCATTTCTTACTCCCTTTGAAGAAATCGACAACCCTAATCTGTAAGTCCGTACCACACTTCCTTAAAATCAAAATCTTTTCATCCACTATGCAGTATACTGTTATAATTGGATGTTTCAATAAGCTTACACGGAACCACTTACTTTTAATAGTAAATTGTTGCTTGTCAACCAGGCCTGGGCAAAATAGTGTTGGAGAAAGAATGTTACTTACAGTGTTCTTTGATCAAGCTTGCAGAGACGTGGCCAGAGGTACTTTTGAATTGACTCCAACACTGGGTACCTGTAGAAATACAGCAGAGTTAGACTATGAAGGTTGTTTTAGAAGATTTATGAACACAAGATACTCACAGTTCCAGAAGGTGCAATTGTAGCGACTCCGGCAGTGGCTGCAGGGGCACCCATCCTAGTCTAACAGCTATTCGCCCAACATTTGTGTCGACCTTTTTAAAGACATCATTAGTGGAAACACAGGCTATTTCAAATTAATTACCTCTTCAGAAATTGGATCAGAAATCTTACAGGGAAAGCAAGGTTGTGAAGAGTTAAAAGTCGCACACACTCTACGCTCTTCAGGCCCAAACCCCTGATGCTTAATAGATACTCTCTGATATACCATGCATGTGAATTTGTTTAGTCAGTGCAGAGGAATAACCGATTAACTTGGAGAAATTATTTGGTCAATTGAAACCTTACTTTGCTTTGTCCGGGGGAACATCTCTCAGCCATTCAAGATCGATACTTCCATGTTCTCTAAAAATCCGATTAAGGAAATCCTGCAATTGTTCAGTTTTCGTTGAACAGTCTCTTTAAGGTTTGGGAATTACTGAGGTAGATGAATGATGAAGGTGTCAGATTAAGAATTAGGCTGCTAATTGCAATTTCACTTACGTACCTTGATTCTCTCCGCTAGCATATTGTTCATTCCCCGTTCTCTAATGGTATGGGCTATCTCATTGACATCGGCACACCTCACTGCATCCCAGTCCAGTGAGTCCATAGTGTTTGCTGTCCTCTCTCTTTTCTTACCATTGCTCTGAGCTTGTAACCTTAAACTGTCCCAGTCAATCTTCTGTTTCTCTTTTCCAGGGTGTTCCTTTTTAGCCTTAGTATTGTGATTTGTTCTGTCTAATGTGCTACCAGCATGATTTTTTCCGTTGCTTGAGTTTGACCTCAAAGCAGTGTGCTCAGACTTACTTGAATCAACAACTACGCTGACCTCCTCTCTGACTTCTACAATGGCTTCTGAAAATGTTGGTGCTTCTGCTACTCGCTGCATATTGTAGTTGCTCTCCATTGTTGCTGCGTACACCTTATTTTGATGGTTATTGCGTGAGATGTAAGTCTCACTCATCTTTCCATTCAGTGCTTGATTTGCAGGTTCTGCTGGTAATTTACTTTGTTCGTGGGCTGCGAGTTCCCGAGAGAGGTCTGAAAAGTTTGCAGCTGCTTCCAAATTATCTTTGCACTTGGTTTGTTGCGCCCCTGAACTAGACATTGTACATGAGCCCAAATTGCAAGGACAGTCATTTTCTATTGAGCCTCTGTTACTCTCCTCATCCTTCTGAAAGTGTGAACAACATGTCACATGTTTTAGTTGGCCATTTGTATCCTTCTCCAGTAAGATATTTTCACTTTTCTGATCCTGGACTCCATGTGATTTCGAAGTCCCTGCCATCTGTAAAAATTTCAAAAACAAAGAGGAGCCTGAAAAGTTGCTTGATTCAGTTCCTTCAGAAGTTTGAACGACTGAACAATTTGCTGAGTCTTGAGAAGAAAGTACAGAATTCTGTGAAGAGAGCAAATCGTCTGGTTCTACTTGACCCCCCAAAAAACTTGTTGCTGCATTGGCTGTACCCGATCCATACGCTGTTGATTCATGATGCACACATGAACTTTCTCTAGAAGAACCAGGTTGCTGCAGTATAGAATTTTCAGTTGAACTAGTGCAGTTAGAGCTATTTTCACTTGATTCACTGCTGTGAACAGCTGTTTTTTCATCGTCTGACTCTGCACTGGAGATACTGAAAAACTCCTGACCGAAAGTTGGTTGAGTTGATTGATCGTCATGCCATCCAATTGTATCATCAGGATCCACCGCACTCACTTCAGGTTCTTCAATTATGATCCCTGTTCCCTCTTCATTCTTTTCCACTCCAATGTCTGACTTGAGAGGGAACTGAGCAGCAAGTGTCATGAATGCAGAGCTGTAAAGTGGATAAAGTACTTCGTTGGAACTCAATATTTAAATTTCTTATAGATGTACCAGAAAATGGAAAATAAAATTTTGGTTTCAAGTCTTAACTTACCTAGAAAGGTGGTCTGAGACATTCTGTGTCAGGAAAACTCCAACTACAGAGTCTACAACAGATCCCTTCCAAGGAGAGAAGCGCCTGTCTCCTGTCGCACCCAAAAAATAGAAGAAATGGTCAATGAAACAAAAGATACTGATTTCACAAGCACATCTTGATTGTTTCTAGTATGTCCAATTGTCAACTATATGTTTAGATGACTAAAAGGAAAAACAACAAGGTAACATGGAAATCTTGTTTGAAGTTGATGATTGGTATAATATGCTAGTGCTAGTCATGTCTTCTATTGTCATGACAAGGGTTTAGTCGCAGGTCATTTTGCATCACAAATGATATCTATTATCTAGTAGTTTGCTGATTTATATGAATGTGCAATTCTATAGTACTTTTGCATATGAAGTACAGGGAAATACTTACTTCTTCCATCATAATCCACTTCCTCTTTACGGGACCATTCATGTGTATAGGTGCGTGTCAGGTTGGATTTTGGGTTTCTTCTTGACCTTGCAGGTGCATCTATGTTTTTCGGGTTGGAATAGTTGGGTTTGCTTATTGCTAGTGCATCTTTAGAACACAAGTTGGTTGATAGTGACGGTTTGTGATACTTCCGATCCTATTTAGTCTAGCAAATATTTTATGTTGACTGCTTTTCTAGTCAAAGGGATCGGGTGTGAGGAAGTATCATCATTTGATAGTCGCTAGAAAGATATGAAAACCTTGTAACTTACCTTGAACAAGACGCATCCGTGCCACAAATGAGTCTACTCGTCCATGAAACACTTCACGTTCTGATTCCCACCATTTTGCCTGGTCTTCATCTGTACCATCAATGCCTTCACTATTTATGTCTTGCAGCAAGAGCTTCCATACCCTAGTGGTCTCATCATCAAGGTCGACCTTGGGGCGCGGTCGTCGTTTTCTAACAAATGATCCTGCAAAAGGGATAAGACTTCCATCTCTTTGATAAATAACAAGGGCATTTTCCGCATATTGGTATTGATGGATGTCTTCTCTATTTAAATCAAGATGTTGTAAACGATCGACAATTTCATCAACTGGAGATTTCCAAGTTATAGCTGGTATGGAACCTGCATCCAATTTCGTGAGCAATTAAAGTCCACATCTTATTTGATATGTTTATGTGAGAGTTAAGAATATTGATTCAACTACCTCTTGCATTTGTTATGAACTGTGGTCTGGAACTGACTAGGATGCTTCTCTTTGACCGCTTTTTCGTTTTCACTATTGCACGGGTGTCGGCAACCAGGGCTTCGATGCATGTATTAGGCTGATCTGAGTTTTCAGATCTTTCTCCAAATTGAGATACCACTGCTTCTTTGACTGGAGGAGTAGGAAAGTGCTTACAAATTTCAAGCAGTGATGCTAGGTCACGTACTTTACTTATGCTTTTTGATCTTTTTCTTCTTAACCCCTCTGCTTCCACAAATGCCGGTACAAGTTCCAGATTCTGCATTAAATTATTAGCTTTATCATTTGCAGACGTACTAGCTTGGGAAAGGCCAATGTTGCTCCGAGATAAAGACAGAGCGTTAATTTCACATGTAAAAGGCTTTGTGCTAGATGTTGCTGAGGGATGACCCTTCTCTGTCCTCTTTTTCTTGTAAATTGCAGGAAAAAGCATCTGTTGGGTACTCAGAGCATAAGGTTCATTTGCTGGGAGAATTGCATGATACACCTGCATGGAGTTGAGATTAGTTCCCATGACGTTTGTGCTGTAAAGGTTTGCTTCATCAATTCTAAAAGAAGATCGTCTTTTCAAGGTTCTTTCTGGTGTTTCCTGGATTAAGCATGTGCTCCTGCTGCAGTTGGAACTATTCGGGCTCTTTGGTGTCATTTCTAAAATGCTTGCCTGTTTATCATGAGTTTCATCTGAGAAAACGATTTTACACTTCCCTCTTGAGATTCCATTTTGAATGCTCATGGTAAATTTACCATGATTCTGGCCAATCTTCTTCAGAGTTTCAGTGAATGGCATTTCATGATGTTTTTGGCAAGTTTTCAGCTCCTGATTCAAACATGTGATGTCATAAACTGAGTCCAGTTCTCTATTTGCTGTTGTCGCTTCACTACCTTTTCCAGGATGCACACTAGAATTGGACTGATTCTCATGCAAGTCCTCCACAGTTGAAGATGGCCAGTGAGATGAGTTTTCATCACTTAATCTACTTTCAGAATCAAAATTCAATGATCTCCTGGGGAATCTTCTTGGACGAGAACCATTTGGTGGATCAACGGTTCCCTCTTCGGCAGGATTGGGTGCGAGCTTCTTGACTTGATTTCTTCTATAATTGGTCCTCTTTGCTCTTTGGATTTTTGCAGAACTAGGAAGATGGCCCTCAAGTCTAGTCATATCGTTTACCATGGGTGAGGGTATGCCTGGAGGTTCCTCAATCTTGTTTCGTCGAACATATTTCCTCCTTTCTACTTTTGTTTGTTTTGAACTATGCTGCTGCGGAGTTTTTGGTTTAGGAGTCCTTTTTTGCTGGCCTTCTATTACCACTTTAGGCCGGTGTTTCTTCCTTCGTTTCTGCTGTGGTGTATTATTCTGTTCAGCATCCGGTTCGTCCGCCCTGCCAATGATGCGATTCTCCTGCAATCCTGATATGTTCAAGGCCAGCCCTATCTGCTCTTTGTTCTGTTGGGGATAATCTGGTTCTGCTCTCTTTAATGTATCTTTTCTCGACCGTTCACCCCTTGCTATTGGCGTCTCGTTAATGTCTAGCCTTGGCGCATCAGATGCTGGTCCTTTGTTCTTGATCTGAGCTGGTGTTAGTGGTTCAAACTGGAATGCATTGTTGCTGCTCAACACCTCATCTGTCATTCTAGTTGGTGAATTCAGGTTAAAAAGGAATCTCGAGCAAGTAGAGCTTCCATCTGCATGATACACAAATCTTTCGTATTAGTATATTGAGGAAATCTCAGAATGAAAGCAGCTCTTTTTTAACGATTCCGGTTGACTATGCTAAACCAAAAGAAAAAATTAACAGGACTAATCGAGAAAGCATCACTTATTGAATAGTGTACTCAATCAGAGAGAACACAAGTCAGATATGCTACACATCACAGTTTGTTTCACCTCAGACTTTAGTACGAGGTACCTGATTCCGTTGCTCATCTAATTGCAACTTTATGAAGTGTTCACTAGAATGTTCAACTGAATACTAGGTAATTTATCCACTAGGAATTGTAATTTTACTTGAATCTACACTGATTAGTTTTCTTATTCTATTCTGTTCTCTATCCTTTTGCAGGTCTTAGTTATCCATCAAGACACATCCATCGAGCCACATTGAAGACACTTATGACATATACAAGGAATGTGACTCTTGTAACTTTGAAGTTTCTACAGGTGTTATGCATTTCTATTATTCCATGGTGACGAGTCAATGAATATTTCAATTCTTTACCTGCATCCTGTAAACTGACGAGCGAATTGAAAGAGCCATTCAAGGTAAAATTAGTTTCAACATTTGCATTTTCAGTAGTGACTGTGGAGCCACCAGCAGCATGTGCTAGTGCCAATAGATGTCCAAAAGACACATTGCTCCATTCGTCCACATCATCGGTAGGCACGTTACTGCACATTTTAATATTGTTATCCTCGTACATTTTGGACTCTATCCCCGCTGCTGATTCCCAAGCATCAAAATACCCGGTCACAGCTGCTGAATTCGCCGAACCACAACATGCTGCCACACTTTGAGCATGAGGTTCCTGCATGAAATTCCTCAATTCTATCTGTTTCACATTGCTTAGATCTTGTCCTTGTGAAATTCCCAGTGATTCCACCTCATTAACTTGACCTGTTGGCTGATTTTGTTGTCCATTCCCATAGATTGATGACAACCCTGGTTTTGCTGGAGTAATTGGAAACCATGAAGTCCCAATCTGAAAATAATCTTCTTCTGGAATAAAGCTTCCTTCCATCCCGGCCATACCGTCGCGGCAGTGACGGGTAAAAATCCAATCTTTCTGCCTCTATTTCCTTTAATTTGACAGAAATGATAGGCAGATTTTTGCAGATATAAAAACTCAAACTAGTCTCTCCTAGAAAATAAAAAGACTGTTTTATGAAATCATCCTACAAAACAAAACCATACAAGCCATAAGCAAAAATCAAGAATTTTTTCTTTTTACAGGAAGTGAAACAGAACATATCAAGAATCTTAAAAAAAATAATTTTTAAGAACCCCTTGTACTCAAATTTGTAAAATTATATCAAAACAATTTTTTTCAGTACAGATCCCATAAAAACTAAGCCTATCTACTATCCCTGCCATGGTAGAGTCAGTGAGTGAGAAGGTGAAAAATGAAATGCAATTAATTTCAAATTCCATCTTCATTAATTTCAACATATAAGTAACAAAATTAGCCTTTGATCAGTAAAAGATTATATCAATCTGCCTGAAAAAACAAAATTCACATAAGATCTTTAATCCTTTACCAAGAAATGCTGCTTTGTTCTTCAGTTTTTTTCAATCTACAAATTCAAGAAAATCCACACCTAATTAATTAGATTAATTTTTTTTCAGTGAATTCTTGTACAACTCACCTGAATAAATGGAATTTTGCCTGAGATCTTAGAGAAACACTGGACGGCAAATTAGAAGAAAAAATGAAACTGAGTATTCCATAAAGGGGAGAGAGAAAGTAGGAAAGAAACAGAAATACCAGGGCTTTTATTATTGTAATGTAATACTGAGATAAAGCTCTTTGAGAAACTTGGTACTTGTTCTCCCGGTAAACCATAAAATATTCCTATATAAAATATTTCTTTTTTGTTTGTAAGTCATAAGAATACGTACTTGCGTCGTACGGATTCAAGATTTGAAATTTATGAGTTGCGCAATAAATTTGAGTTAATATATATAGTAACAATTGAGTTCACAATTACTCCATTTAAGTAGGTTGAGCTAGACGATATCCAATTGTGTTTTATCAAATATTATGTGTCAAGGAACTAGTATATATATATATATCCAAGCAAATGTTATTGAGTTCTCATGAATCAATATAATGTAGTTTAGCACTGTCGTGAATACTGTGTAAGAAAAATTTTCACACTAAAATACATGAATATTAACTCAATGTAAAAAAGTGCATAAAAACGCATATTTACGAGTTGCGCGATAAATTCGAATTAATATATAGTAACAATTGAGTTCACAATTAATTATTTACATAGGTTGAGTTAGACGATAACCAATTGTGTTTTATCAAATATTATGTATTAAGCAACTAGTATATATATATATCCAAGCAAATGTTATTGAGTTCTCATGAATCGATATATTGTAGTTTAGCTCTCTCGCTAGTACTGTATAAGAAAATTTTCACGCTAAAATACATGAATATTAACTCAATATAAAAAACGCAAATTTTTTTAGCATGACTTTAATTTGTTACTATTTCTTTTTCTTTTTTAGTACTATTTTGTATTGGTCCTTTTTTTTTTTGAATTTAGAGTCTATCGAAAACTTTTCTATCTTCATTATAGAAATAAAGTCTGCGTATATTCTATTCTCTCTTGATATCATTTGTGAGATTATACTGAATATTTTTTTGTTATTATTAATGTATATTATTTTTTATTTTATAAATAACCTCCGGGTGCGAATAAGTTTTTCCATGCAGCTTACGTACTTTAGATAGAAAGCATTAGCAAAGGGGTATATAAGTAATTTAATTAGTCAAACAACTTATATACGGCATATGAAGCGGCTAAAGAAGACTTGATTCATTTTTGGGACGTTTGGCTCGTGAATATCGCATGACCTGTCGACTTTGTTTTTTTAAAATTAGTTACTTTCCGCCGTTTCAATTTGTTTATCCTACTTTTCATTTTAGTTCATTTTAAAAAATAACTTTTTTTTTTTATAGTTTTTAAATTTTAACTTTACATATTTCATGTTTAAAAATCATAATATTAAAAATATTTTGATATATTCTACATCTCTTTAATTTAAGACATTAAGATTTAAAAACTTTGTTTCTTTTTTGGAAATTTCAGGAAAATCCGAAGTCGCTACACCCTCTGCCACAGCTTCTGCCCTTCGGGTGAGCACTCTGAGGTGAGCACTGTGTGCGCACTGGGTAAACCCCTCACTGTGCAATAGCTCGCAAACCACACAGGAGATGTAAATCGCACTAGGTAAAAACCCCGTGCGACGAGCTCGATTGAGAAGACATTAGGGGTGGATTGAACTCGCGACCTCTGCTATGGGAAGTCCCCCTCAAACCAACTCAACCACCCCCTTGGGGGCTTTTTTTTAAACTTCTTGTTAAAGTAAAAATAGGTCAATAACTTATTCAGTAAAATTTTACGAGTAAAATTTGGAGAGGGTTGAGTATATACAAATCTTGTCACTGCCTTGTGACAATTGTGAGTTTGTTTTCGAAAGATTTTGGGTTCAAGTGCAGCTAGAGGTTGAGCAAGGATTTCAATATTTGAAGTAAAATTAGTCAAAGGAAATTCAATAATTATTATATATATAAAATAATTTCAATCATATATAAATAGTACTCCCTCCATCTCATTTTATATGTCGCCTTTTGATTAGGTACGAAGTTTAAGAAATGAATGATGACTTTGTAAAGTTAATTTTTTTAGTTGTATTTTCTTATTAAGTGAGATCTAATAAGGATAAATGGAGACGTTGCCGTCATTAAATAGTTATCAAATAAGGAAATATGATATTTTTTTTGAAACTGACTAAAGAGAAAATGGTGATACATAAAATGGAATGAAGAAAGTATATTTTTTTCATCGATGGGAGTTCGAATGAATTTCTAACAAAAGGCTAACTCCACTCGTGAGTGTAGCAAATTAAGGTTAAAGTCAAAATAGGACATTCAAATTGAAATGGAGGGAATAACTTCTACATGCTCCGCTTTTGACGCCGTTAGGTTTTCTGGTTGAATTATTAAATTCATTTGCATGAGTTCCAAAGGTCTTTAACGGCACCGTTAGTAACGCCGTTTGTTGTCTGGTCCCCCATTAACATAGTACAATGAAGCACGCTTTTCTAATTATTATTATATATATTTTATATTATGGTTTGAGGGTCATTTTCGGTATTTTATGTTGCTTTGCATTCGGTGCACTGATGTAATCAAAGAATGGTAACCGGTTCTTTTGGTAATTTGATTGATAGAAATAACACCTAAATGTTTGTATGAAAGTTTTGGCGGGTTATTTCGTGGGTCCTCCATTCAAAAATCGATCAGTTTCAGTTTGTTACCACTGTTGCTATTACTATTATTATTATTATTATTATCATTATTTCACGATTTGACGGCTGCGACTTCTTTGCGCCAAATTTTAGTTGTCTTTTGTTTCAAAGCAATAATATAAATTTTTTATAGGTACTTTTTAATTGATCGTAAAGTAATACTTTCTTTTTAAAAAAGTTATTTATAATTACAATAATTTTTGAACCATAAAGTTTGGCATAGAAATCCATTTTTTTTTTGTTTTTGATAGTTTTAGTTTTGGGTGAAATTAAGAAAGACTATTCTAATCTTAATGGAGCAGATTACTAGGCCACTTATATCTTGTTATTCAATTACTCTTTTTATAATTTAAGAATAATTTAATTATAACTAGCTTTTAATTATAACTAGCTTATCCTTAATTAATATAGATAATATAAAGGTCTGACTAGTCAAGCATCATAAATTTTGAATCTTTTTTTTTTTTTTGGAATATTATGTCTAATTAAATATCGTCTCATAAAATGTAACTATGAAAATATATAAGATTAATATAAATTTTATTAAAATTTCTGAAAGTTGATTGTATAATGGACAATGTTCTAATTTTTTCTCCAATTTGATAAGAGAGTTATTCTCAGTCAAAGTTTATATCAACCTATTTAGTCAAAGTTTAGATTTGTGAAATTAGCGGTTTTGAATGTCATGTTATATGAATATTAGATTTTTAAAATTGGAACATGTTTAAAATTTTAAGAAGAAAAGATTTAGTTATATTACATACATAATTTTGGTTTGAAATTTTTTAATTTGGTTTACTTTTTATTTTTGTAGATTTGCTGCCTCAAATTACATATGTAAAATGAAATGAATAAAATATTATTAGTATTATTATCGTTATTGACCGTTAAGAATATTGTTGTCTTTATCGTTGTTGATTGTTAAGAATATTTCTGTTGTTATCGTTATCGTTATTGATAGTTAAAGATTTTAGACCCAAAAAATGAGTGCTAGAGCTTTGTCCAATGATGATTCAGGAAAAGCAACCAATAAATTATAGGCACATGTGACTTATCTAACAAACAAATGAAACGAATAAAATATTATTATTATTGCTGTTATTGACCGTTAAGAATATTGTTGTTGTTATTGTTATCGTTTGTTAAGAATATTTCTGTTGTTATCGTTATTCACAGTTAATAGCTTAAACTCAAAAAGTAAAAATGTTTCGTCCAATAATAACTCAGGAAAAGCAACCAATAAGTTATAGGCACACGTGACTTATCTAACAAACAAATAAAATAAATAAAATATTATTATTGTTATTGTTATTGACTGTTAAGAATATTTTTATTTTAATTGTTATTGTTATCCCTATTGTTGTTGATTGTTAAGAATACTTCTGTTGTTATCGTTATCGTTACTAACAGTTAATCGTTTAGACCTAGAAGGTAAAAGTGCTAAATCTTTGACCAATAACAACTCAGGAAAAGCAACCAATATGTTATAGGAACATGCGACATATCTAACAAATATTTTAAATTTTATTTAAAAAATATTATCTATTTTCTTATATTTGACGTGTTGAAAATATAATTAAATTTGAGCCGCCGCCAACAAAAGAGGGGCCTCCATTTGTTTATACTGAATTTGGTCAAACAAGTGATATTAGTAGATCCTCACTTCCTCTTTGGTACGGAAACATAGGAAGATACTTTGATTAAACTTTGGTCAAACTATTTACTCTCTGTCTTAATATATATGAGTTATTTTTTTTTAGTCAGTTGCAAAAAGAGTGATATATTTATAGTAATAATTTAATTTTAAAATATTTAATTTATTTTTAATGAAATAATTTAATTTAAAATCTTCTTTTCTCTTTTAATGTTTTCAATTAAATGCCGTCTCATAAAATGTAACTACCGAAGTATATAAGATTTGTATAAATTTATTAAAATTTCTGCAAATTGATCAATGTTCTAACTTTTTCTCCAATTTGATAAGAGAGTTACCCTCCATCAAAATTTATATGAACCTATTTATTTGAAACAAAGTTTAGGTTTCTAAATTTAGTGGTTTTAAATTTCATGTTATATGAATATAAGATTTTTAAAACTAGAAGATGTTTAAAATTATAAGTTGAAAAGCTTTAGGTATATTACATTATATATTTTTGGTTTAGCATTATTAAATTTGGTTAATTCTTTTCTTGTATTTACAGTCTCAAACTACGTATATAAAATAAAGCGAATGAAATATTATTATTGTTATCGTTATTGTAATTGACAGTTGTGATTTTAAAGCCAAAAATACAGTTAAAAAAGTGCTAGAGCTTTGTCCAATGATGATTCAAAGGAAAGCAATGAATAAGTCTTAGGCACAACGTGACTTACCTAACAAATGTTTTAATTATTATTTTAAAAAGTATTTTTTTTTATTTGACGTGTTAAAGATATAATTAAATTCGAGCCGCCAACGAAAGAAGGCTCTGTTTGTTTATACTGACATTAGTCAAAAAAGTGCTAGCTTTAGATCCTCAGTTTGTCTTTGGATTTAGTGTTTAGCTAGTGATGTCTGGTGGGATGGAAACATAGGAAAAATATTTGATTAAGTGTCAAACTATTTAGCTTTTCTTGAATATAAATATAATATGTTTTCGATTAAAAGGTATCTAAGGTTGAAAATTAAATTAGAAGATCAGTAGGTAGTCAATTGTTGTTGCATTTCATTTGCTAGACGTAGGAGGTTAGTTGCCTCTTTGTTTCTTTTTATTACTCTGTATTATTTAAGATCACATGATTTTTATTTTTTTAATATTTTTTTGAGTCGAGAGTCTTATCAAAAATAACCTCTTCATCTAAGAGCAAGATTTATGTACATCCCGTTCTCAAATTTTACTTGGAGAATTACATTGGATATATTGTTAGTTAAGTGCGATTGTAAATGTTTATTTTTTGAGAACCTCATTTCATTCTCTCGAAATAACATGTTTAGATATTTTACATTGTTTATACTTTGTACCTTAATCAATCCTCATGCTAATTAAATCTCTTGTGTATGTATCTAGTCTTATTTTACTTATCTTCAAATTCTTATTCTAAAGTGTTTTTTGATAGTTCATGTTTGTAAACGTTAATAGATTTTTTGTAGAAATATAAGGTAAGACTCCGTACGGTAAAATTAGATTTATTCTTTTACTTTTTTAGTTGACATCCTAGTTGACTTTGTCAATTAAACAATATCGTCATCAAATAATATACACCATGAGACCTTATCGAGGAGTATTACTTTAATTAGCTCATTCATAATTAGAATAAGTAAGTGATTAAGTGTCTCATTGTGTTACTGAAAACTTCTTTATATCTTTCAACTAAATTAACATTAACAGTTAAATAACAAAATAAGAATGCATATCATTATTTAAGTTCAATAAGTAATATAATGTCCAGGTGATTGTTGTGTTTATTTCTTAAGATATGTTGGTCAAAATGATATCGTAAATAACATATTTATCTCCCAAAAAACTTTTGTAATCGAACTCTTCCTTAAATTCTGCGCATAACAGGAGCTTCAGGCATCAAACTGTCCCATCTCCCAAAAGTTAAATACTTTTCCTTTGTCTAGTTTATTTTGAGTTTATATTTATTGAATTTCCTAAATCGCACATATTCCTATGTCACTAGAAAATATTAAATTCTTTTGATTTGACTTGTTAGATACTTTGGTGGGTAACTTCTATTGTTAAAATATTCTTCTCAATTACCTTTTTTTTTCCTTGCATAAACTTTACCTTTTCCTATATAATGGTAGTGTATGAGTTAGTTAAGTTTTAAATTATTATAGTTTTGGAAGTGCTTAGTGACATAATCATCATTTTTAATCAAAGTTCATATGATAAGATTAGGGATAGAGATACTTTTATTTCAACTCATTTGTCTTGGTTTGATTAGGCATGAAATTTAAGATTATTTTATTAATTTTATGATTTTAAATTAAAGATATGTCTTATGCATCAGAATATTTGTTAAATCTTATTATCTTAAATGTGTAATATAAAATGTTGAACGGTAAAGCTACTTATTACCTATAGAATGACACTTTTTTTTTTTAAAAAAAAAAGTACAAAAAAAAAGAAGAGTTCTTTTATATATGATGATGATGAAGGATTCCACAATTAAATAACCATCAATTATAATCACATTAAGATTATGCCATATTAGCTCTTAAATGAGATTATCTTCACCTGTATTGCCGGTAATTATGTAAGAATTAATTTTAGTTCTTCTCTTTATTGTTATCATGATAGAGTAGTAAAATTTTGATCTCTTAATTATTAAGATTATAGTTTTATTTTTGGGATATTTGATTATGTAATTTAATTTTCAATAAATTGAAATATACATTCTTGATTCATTTACTAGTTAATTTTCACATGCCTATCATAATTATTAATTGCTCTATTTAGTTACCATATGTTAGGTCAAACTTGGATTGTTACTTAATATTTGATGGTATTAAAATATTATTTAAGTGTGTGATTAGTGATTAATGAAATCAGATTGAAAAATATGAAATATTAGGTTCAACATTTAACATAGACAAAAATATTAGTCTTTGTCCGATTTATGCGACAGTTTTTTTAGTTACATAATTTATAGTTACATAAATGGTCAAGCAATATTTTAGATCATAGATTTCAAAAAAAAAAATCTTAAATTTTATACCAAATTAAACAATTTCACATAAATTAAAACAAAACAATTTATTTTTTAACCATTATGTTTGGATCAACTTTTCGAATTTGGACTGACTTTCGAGATATATGTCACCTCCCACAAAAGAAGTATTTAATTTCATCCCATCTGTTCAAATATTTACTACTTTCATCATTTCTTTTTCTTTGTTCCCTTTTCTTTTTCAGAGTTAAAGAATATAAACTTTGATCGATATTTTAAGATGTATGTTTTAATCAAATTGAAAAAAAAAAGATTGCAATTTATAATACTTTTCATATAGTTGTTGAATATCTTAATTTTAATTCTAAAAAATTAAATTAATCAATCTAATTTAGCTTTGAAATTTAATCGAATTGACTCACAAAATAAAGGGAACAAATAAAAAAAGAATGAACTCAGGTGAATGATAGAGTTATACACTTGTGTTGATAAAAATAATAGCATGTATCTGATAAAATTAACCCAAGTACGTATAAAATGACCTAAACACCATGCTTACAACAATAATATATTCACTGCATTCGCACAAAGTGAGTTTTGGAGCTAAACATCATGCTTATGGAGTTCAAATCAACACACATACATCTTACCTAAAGGATTTATAAATAAGGCTTCGCCAGCTATCTAAACATGACACAAACTTTCACTCTGATACCTAAAGTGGACGATATTTATTTTAAACATCTAAGTTAGTCTTCAATTGTATCATTTTAACAATCAACATAAATAACAAAGAAAGTGTAGATGAAGTGATAAAACAACAAATTAAATAATTACACATGTCATTTTAAATAAAATGACAAAAAAATTATTTAGTTTAAACAATCCCCCTGCCCCCCTCCCCCCGCCCCTCTTCAGAGATGTGACCTTTTAGTTGAGCTTCCATGAAAATCACATCAAAATTTAAAAAAATTCAACAAAATCATTTGTTTTGTTATGAAAGTAATTGTGTTTGATTGTTAAATTGGAATGGAGGGTTCGTCAATGGTTTAAATTTAATGATGACGATGGGTATATTTTGATGGAATTTGATCGAAAATTGAAGCGAAGGAGAGTGATGGTTTGTTAATGTGGGTTCTTATTAGTAAAAAAAAAAGGGGCAGTCCGGTGCACTAAAGCTATCGCTATACGCGGTGTCCGGGGAGGGGCCCATCACTAGGATGTATCGTACGCAACCTTACTTTACATTTGTTTCCAAGGCTAGTTTGAACCCATGACCTCCTGATCACATGACAACAACTTTACCAGTTATTAGTGTTTGACAAAAATGATTGGAGTTCATGATTTGGTGGTTTGACTGGTTAAAAGTGTTGTTGGTTGTGATAGAGCATTCCTATGGGTTTAATGATTATTGTTCTGTCTGAGATGGAGTGTTGGTGACGATGATGGGTGGAGGAAGGTGGAAATGAGTGTGGAAGTGTTGGAGAAGAAAAAGAGAAAAGAGAACAAATAAAAAAAATAAAAATTTTATAAAATCTAGTTCTTTACGCTCTCAAAATCAGTGCAACACACATTGTGTCAAATCAAGTATCAAAATGATAGAATTAAAAATTCGTAGGCGTTTGACTATGAAATCTTTTTTCAAAAAATTATTTCACTTTAGTAAAAATTGTGGTGTTTGAGCATAAAAATTATTTCACTTTAGTGAAAATTATTTTTAAAAAAATGAAATTAAATTTTACTTATTTTCACTTTTCACACAAAATTTCAAAAGCAACTTCAAATTATATTCATGACCAAATATAATATCAGCTCCAACTTTAAAACATTATTATTTTCATAATCAAATGGAGCCTTCGCATCAAATTTAGATATTGACGATACATTTGACCTTAAAATCAAATTAATTTTCATGTTTAAATTAAACCAGTTGGCCATTGTTTTACAAAAGAGAACAACCTCGTGACTCTCGAGGGCCAGGGAATCTTATCAACCTTTATTTTTCACTTTTATTTCATTGTTTGTTTGTTTGTTTGTTTGTGTTTTGGCCCAATGTTTTCCACTGTTAAAGGCTACTCTCAGAGCAAACCAGGGGTGGGTTTTCTAGTGCCACTCTTCCTCTTGTTGACACATGGATCATGGAAAAAAAAAGTGGTTAGTTAGTAGTTACTCTATTTTGTCACATTAAATAAGTTGCATTACTTTTGTTGCTTTCGTTAAAACTGCGAACAACAGACTATTCTGATTTAAATATTTTTAAAATTTCATGTATAATGGGAGCACTACCTAATTTTGTCACATTAAATAAGTTGCATTATCTTCGTTACGTCGTTAAGACTTCATATAATAGACTGTTGTGGTTAGAATATTTTTTAAATTTCACGTATAACGAGAACGCTATCTATTTTGTCACATTAAATAAGTTGCATTACCTTCTTTGCGTCATTAAGACTGCATGCAATAGACTGTTGTGGTTTGAATATTTTTTAAATTTCACGTATAACGAGAGCGCTATCTATTTTGTCTTATTAAATAAGTTGCGTTACCTTCTTTGCGTCGTTAAGACGGCGTATAATAGACTGTTGTGGTTTGAATATTTTTTAAATTTCACGTATAACGAGAACGCTATCTATTTTGTCACATTAAATAAGTTGCATTACCTTCTTTGCGTCGTTAAGACTGCATGCAATAGACTGTTGTGGTTTGAATATTTTTTAAATTTCACGTATAACGAGAGCGCTATCTATTTTGTCTTATTAAATAAGTTGTGTTACCTTCTTTGCGTCGTTAAGACTGCATGCAATAGACTGTTGTGGTTTGAATATTTTTTAAATTTCGTGTTTAACGAGAGCGCTATCTATTGTCTTATTAAATAAGTTGTGTTACCTTCTTTGCATCGTTAAGACTGCGTATAATAGACTGTTGTGGCTTGAATATTTTTTAAATTTCACGTATAACGAGAGTGCTATCTATTTTGTCTTATTAAATAGGTTGCATTAACCTCTTTGTATCGTTAAGACAACGTATAATAGACTGTTGTGGTTTGAATATTTTTTAAATTTTGCGTATAACGAGAGCGCTATCTATTTTGTCTTATTAAATAAGTTGCATTATCTTTGTTGCTTTCGTTAAGACTTCATATAATAGACTATTGTGATTTAAATATTTTTAAAATTTCACGTATAATGGGAGCACTACCTAATTTTGTCACATTAAATAAGTTGCATTACCTTCGTTACGTCGTTAAGACTTCATATAATAGACTGTTGTGGTTAGAATATTTTTTAAATTTCACGTATAACGAGAACGCTATCTATTTTGTCACATTAAATAAGTTGCATTACCTTCTTTGCGTCATTAAGACTGCATGCAATAGACTGTTGTGGTTTGAGTATTTTTTAAATTTCACGTATAACGGGCGTACTGCCTATTTTACCTTCTTTACTTCGTCTCCTTAAATGGACTTAATAATTCACGCGTTTAGAGTTAGATTTTAGGTTGAATTTAGGTCGTCTCCTTATGGTCTTACATAATTTTTACATTTTGAGTTAACTTTTAGGGTTGAGTTTAGGCTAGATTTAGAAAAATATTTATGTATTTATGTGAATGAATAGCTTTCGTTCAAACCTAATATATAATAAATATTTACTAAATATTTATAAGTATCAAACTTTAAACCTAATTATTATTATAGTATCAGCTTATAATTATCATAAAAATTCATAAACTTCAAATTCTATATCCGGTTTTGAGTTATTAGGGCTAAAGTCTTTCTTATCATCAGTGGCGGATCTACATACAATTCCGGGGGTTCATCCGAACCTCCTTCGTCGGAAAATTATACTATTTTTACATGGTCAAAAATATTTTTATGTATATACAGTAGATGTTGAACCCCCTTCGACTAATCCGTATGTTTACTTCTAAACCCCTCAATAAAAATTCTAGCTCCGCCGCTGCTTATCATGGTACTAAAATCAAGCTCATCCAATTTCCATGTCACCTGATCAATCTTGGGATCATACAATATTGCTTTATATAATTTTTCATTCTCACATTTCGAATTAGCTTTTACGAAAATAATTTACAAGAATAATCTATAAGCATATACTTTTGAAGGTTTGTTCATAGAGTAAGCGAGGTCAAAAGTTTAATATCATGATCTTCAGAGTCATTGAGTTACTCAATTTTCTGCATTATACTGAATATGTTATTGTTACACTAGACCAACACATATTTCTTAACCTTCACAAACACCAATGGTTTTTGACATGCTACTCTTCCACTAAATGACACGTAATCATGAAAAAAGTGTGATTAGTTACTCTATTTTGTCATATTAAATTACTTGGTTCACTTTTGTGCTATTTGTATTTATAAATATGAGTGTTTGGTAGGAAGTTGCTTTTAAACAAAGCAGACATGTTTAAGTATTTGTCTACTTGCCCTATTTTCATGAGTCCAATGTTGATTATGTGTATGAAGAAATGGTTTATGTATGAGCCATTATAGTATTCAAAGTCTTTTTTGGCTCCTCCTTCCTTCTTTGGTTGTTGGCATGCAAAACTTTTCTAGAAAAATGCTTTTAAGTTATATATATATATATATACTTAGAGCTCGTTTCGAAACAAGTTATCTCGAGATTGTTATTACATTCTTAATAACAGGGGCAGAGTCGGCCTTTGACAGGAGGTTCATCCTGTTAGAATTTATGACCCAAATTCTATTGATTCGTCCTTGAAGAGTTTGCGGGGAGATCCATGTTTGTGATTTTTTGTGGGGTCTATGATGGTAGCGTAGGGATTGGGCCGATAGCGTAGGGGTTTGTGGTGGTAGCGTAGGGATCGGCTCTGAAAAGTTCGCAGTGCGACCCATGTTTGTGGGCCTATATGTTTTTGGGCCTAGGATTTACTTTGTACGCATGTATTATATAAGTGTGAGTTGTTTTGTACTGTTTATATACGTCATTGAGACTTTCGTCTCCTGGTTGTACTCCTCTCCATTATAGTGAATGTCTCCGCCTCTGCCCGTGATTTTTCCTGTCAAGGGTTTCCACATAAATCTATGTGTCTTTTTATTGTTTTCTTTTGCTTTGTGGTGTTGCTTATTCTATCTGATCATAACACCTCCTTCTACAGAAAAATATACCATTTATATATGATTAAAATGATTTTTTATGTATCTATAGTAGGTGTTGAACCCCCTTCGGTTAGATTTTCTTCAACTATTGAACCCCTGAGTTGAAATCCTGGCTCCGTCTATGCTTAATGAAGAACAAAAATGACACTGTAATAATCTATCCCGCGATTTTAATCCAACCGAACACGGGATAAACTCATATCCTAAAATTAATCCTGAGATTAGTTATTTCTTATCCCTCGTACCAAACAAGCCCTTATCAGTGACGGAAAATTATACTATTTTTACATGGTTAAAAATATTTTTTATGCATATATATTAGATGTTGAACCACCTTCGATCAGTTCATATATATATTTCTGAATCCCCTCAATAAAAATCCTGACTCCGCCACTGACCCTTATAATATAAAACGATTTTATGATATGTCAATTGAATTGATTATAGCATATTATTTTTTTTTATTTTTCAAGTTGTTATATTAATTTCTGCCCATATGTATATAAACTTTTGGTGATCTGTCAGAATTTATGACACGATTTGTAGGATGAAGCTTATAAATCATTGTAATTTTATTTGGATTCACTATTTAACTTGTGTTCACTTTGTAATTTATTTTATTAGATTATATTCGCCTTGGGAATAATTTAGATATACGCAATTGATATTGAAAATTTGCATCTAATGTGTTGTAAAAGTTATCTCAGTCATGTGTGTTTGAATTTATTTTGTCAAAATCTATTCCAAATAAGCTCAAACTTAAAGCATAAATTTCATATCATAAAGAACGAGTTCCATTATCAACTTACGAAAACAGCAAGAAAATAAGATGTGAAGCACATATTAATTAAAATAGGATGATCAAAGTAAGTGTCCCATGAAATTTATACTAAAATTCTACTAATTGGTGATCTAGTAGAATTTGTAAATATTTTTTTTCTCCAATGTTATGACCCAATTATATTAACGATATATAATTCGTGCTTAAAATTTTAATAGTAGCTCAAAGAGTTTTGTCTATTTTGTGCAAATTGCTCCATTTGGGCTTCATGGATATCATGTCATTTTGATAAAGGCCCAAGTAGATGCTGGAGAATTGACTTATATAGGATAAAGTGTACGCACATCTGATTTTAATCCTCTTTATTTATTTTTGTTTGTGCTTGTTATAAATAAAATACTATAAAATAAAAGAAAAATAAGTGAATTTAGACAAGTTGTAGAGAAAATTCTTCTTACTTCGAGTATATACAATAGATCATATAGAAAACCCTATTTATAACAAGAGGTACATCGTTACATAACTTATTATAAGTTGTGTACGTAGGACTTGTTACAGACATCCACTCACTTAAGACAAGTAAATTCATAAAGGTGCTTGCTTTGTAATTTTTTTTTTTTGAAGTGATTATGCATGACATGAAGCAGTTACAGCTTACAAAGGCCATGACCCTCGATAGGAAGGTGTATGGAGGACACGGATTAGGGTAGAAGGTTAGTGGGTAGGTGTGCATGCGTCCTTACTAGTAGGGAGGAGTGCTTTGTTTGGCGATTTTACCTGTAGTCCAAGTGTTGTGAATGTATCGTGTAGCTTCTTATTCGTGGTGTTTTGGAGATGTTTGTGATTTTGGATAGGTACTCTGTGGGTGTCTTGTTTCTTCTATTATCTAGTGTTGTGCTACCATATTGTTATTGTTTGTTTTTATGTTCTTTGCTTGGTATACTGTTATTTGTCGCGAGCCGAGGGTCTATCGAAAACAACCTAGCTCTCTATTTCGTTTGAGATATTAATATGAACTGCGTATACTTTATCCTCTTCCGACCTTACTTTATGAGAATACATTGTGTATTATATATAGTTTGATTCATTTTGGGACAACTTTTAGAGTATGTCCAGAGTATTTGAAGCTAGTTTTAACAAAATTTAATTATTTCATGTGTAATATCTGATCCTGATGTTCATCCATTGTCTAAACTTAAAAGATATATGTGACTAACATTCTCACATAAATAGTTGAATTTCAAGCAAAAATGTACGATTCTTCTTCATTACGGAGGACACGATCCTCGATAGAAAAATTTGAAGGACTCGAATTAGGATAGAGGGTTAGTGGGTAGAAGTTTAGCTATTATACTAGCAGGGAAGAGTGCTTTGTTTGTATCTGTGCCGCCTGGAGTTCTTGTTTATGGTATTTTGGTGACATCTATGATTTTGGATAGATAGTTAATAGTACCTTGTGGGTGTCTTACTGTATGCTTTTCTGTTTTTTGTTTGTTATAATGTTATATGTCTTGAGTCGGAGGTCTATCGAAAACAACCTCTCTGCTTCATCTGAGGTAATGCTATGGACTGAGTATTTTGTTACTTTATAAGTTAACCTTTGTTTAACCTTTGTTTGTATATATCAACCAATTACATAAAACTAATTAGAATATTGTGCTGCAAATCATGGGGACACATGTGTATAGCCGCCGCACGTGGTTAAAAGTCAATCACAAATATCTTTAGTTTCACGTAGAAAGTCTTTTTTTTTATATAATATAAAAAGACGTCTTTCTGTGAGGAATATTCAAATAAAAGATCAATAATCTAATGTCAGCTTTATAACATAAGTTCTAAATCCATCAACGAATATTAAATATTATAGAGGATGATATGCGCGTAATCTTACCTCTACATTAAATAGGTATATCTAGAGGTTGTTTATTGATTTTTTTCATAAGATTTTATATTTTTATACAAATTTCAGAATAAGTTACATAACATTATAAAACCTGTTATCAAATCAAACAGGAATAAGCAATATAATAAGCAAAAGAAAAATAAGATGAAAACACACAGATTTATGTGGAAATTCTTGACGCGAAAAATCACGAACGGAGGAAGAGAGATTCACTATATCGGAAAGGAATACAAGGAGGAGCCAAAGTTCAATATAACACACGAGAACCGTCATCTTAATCCAATCCTCTAAGTCGCACTTATATAATACGTGCGTACAAGAAAACTCTAAGCCCTACGCTACCACCACGTATAGACCCCCTAAAAAATTTCAAACATGAATCACACCACAATCTTTTCTGGACCGTATCAACAAAATTCGAATCAAAAACTCTAATAAAACCTATAACTTGTTCCACTCTATAATAATCAAATATATGACTCCATTTTCTCATCTAGCAATTGATTAAAAAATATGAAAGAAGCATTGAATATTGTGGAAGAATTATGATGACTAATTAAGTAGTTGATGACCACCACTGTTTAGTTGTTATTCCAATGTAAGGGGCAAGGTGTACCTATTCAATGTCTATATATGCAAGTGGATACTAGTAGTTGCTAAATTCAATGACTATGTAAGTGGATATATCTATCTATTGTACTTCAATGTCTATCATTATTTTTCTTTATGAGTCCGGGTTGATTGGAAATAGTCTTTTTATTTTATAAAAATAGAAGTAAAATATATGTATATTTTGTTCTTTTTCGATTTCATTTTGAGAGTATTCTAAATATGTTATTGGTATTGTTATTTCAATGACTATACAAGTGACTATCATTGCTTCTCTATTTGAGTCTGGGTTGACCGGAAATAGTCTTTTTAGTTTATAAAAATAAAAGTAAAATTTACGTAATTCTGTTCTTTCTAGACCTCATTTCAAGAATATGCTAAATATGTTATTCGTATTGTTATTTCAATAACTACGCAAATGGATATATCTATTGTACTTCAATGTCTATCATTACTTCTCTTTTTGAGTCCGGGTTGATTGGAAATAGTCTTTTTATTTTATAAAAATAGAAGTAAAATACATGTATATTTTGCTTTTTTTCGATCTCATTTTGAGAGTATTCTAAATATGTTATTAGTACTGTTATTTCATTGACTATGCAAGTGACTATCATTACTTCTCTTTTTGAGTTCCGATCGATCAGAAATAATCTTTCTATTTGATAAAAATAGAAGTAATTCGATTCTTTTTTGAAATTTTTTTCTTTAGAGTATGCTAAATATGTTATTCCTATTGTTATTTCAATGACTATGCAAGTGGATAGGTCTATTCTTCAATGTCTATCAACACTTCTCTTTTGAGTTGAGAATATAATTTATCAAAAATCATCTTTTTACTTCATAAAAATTAAAATAAGATATATAGATACATATAACATTTTTCTGAACCTTTTGGTGTGATTTATCTCTTTAGTGAATCTGTTTAAAATTGAGATAGATTTTATATCACACAAGGTCAAAATCTTTGTTTTGCGCTTTTTTACTATCTAATATTCAAAAATTTATTAGCTTGATTAGTCTGAATTCACATTGAAAAAGTTCGCTAAATAGATAAAGCGCACCAAAACATTCTTTATTATCAAAATTCAATTTTCTTTCTTTTTAATTATTAAGATTAAGAATGATCCTACCCTACACCATCATGGTTATCTTATAGCATACTTTTTAACTTTGGAGAGTTAAAAAATACTCCTTTTTTTGAAAAAGGAAGATTCTTTTGTTTACTCGTATACGATGTGGTTTAATAGTCAATCGGGGTCGTTTGGTTGGAAAATAAGTTATTTCAAAATTATTAATTTTGAAATTAGCTATCTCATCCTTAAGGAGGAATACGAAAAATACTACAATCTCGAGATAATTAATCTCGGGATGAGTCATTCCATGCATTTTGTCCCGACCAAAGATAGGATAAGCTCCTCTTTTAAATTAATTCTAAGATTGGTTAGTATTATCCCTCCAACTAAACGACCCCTAAGTGTATTGAAAATCATAAGATTGTAATGTTTATATAGTACTATGTACAAGCCTTAATGGATAAAATTAATTTATCTTTTATAACGATGAAAGATGATGGATATCTTATAAAATTAATCAAAATCTATAATATAAGTTGATTTGAACCACTCAATTATTAATTATTTTTAAAAACTTTGTTTACTCATCAGAAAAGAACAAAGAAATGGGAGTAGTACTAATTAAGTTCAATATTCTTTTTTGATTTCCCAAGGTATTCTCACAGCCGGTAGCCGTGAGACTAATCATTCGTTCCTCAGTCAGCGTATTTTGCGGTAGGAAACTGGCGACAAAACAAAGAAATGGGAGTAGTACTAATTAAGTCCAATATTTTATTTTATTTTAGTTTTTTTTTTGTTTCCCAAGTATCCCCACAGCCGGCAGCCGTGAGACTAATCATCCATTTCTCGGTCAACGCATTTTGCGGTAGAAAACTGACCACAGAGTTTGCTCCATTCGCCAGAGGCGGGAATCAAACCTCTGACCTCTTGCTTAATGGACATAGCGCTGAACCACTATGCCAACTCTGGTGGTTAAGTTCAATATTCTTCATGGCTAAGCTAGCTGGCTATCTGTCTTTGCTTTATACATCTTTTTATTTATTATATGACCATTTTGATCTTTTTGTAATATTAGAAAAAGACTATACTTTTGCTGCTTTAACTGTGAAGTCTCTCTCACACATACAGAACTTTACATTGAATAATTGAATTGGTTTTTTTAATTTCATTCGGTGTTTGATATTAGTTTTGAGGTTTCAGCTAGTCGAGAATCATATTGCTTAAGGTTTGTTAAAGTCGAAATTAATTAAATCACTTTTTGTTGGGACTTCTTTTTTTTCAGAGTTTGAATATGAGACTTCTGATTAACGGTTGAAATGTTTTTTTCTAGTTTATATATGAACCAGACTTCCATTATCTCTAAAGTCCTGTTTGTTTGATTTCTTTTGGTATTCGTTCAGGAGTTTCAACTGATCATGAATCGCGACATTTATTAAAGCAAAGATCGCTCCTTATTAATACGTTCTTTTTCTTAAAAGTTAAATCTGAAACCTCTGATGAAGGATGAAAAAAAAAAATTCCTGTTTTTTTTTCCTAGTGATCTATATATGAACCAGACTCTTCCATCTCCAAAGTCTTTTTTTGTTTGATTTCTTTTGGTAATCGTTCTGGAATTTCAATTAATCATAAATCGCACCATATAAAATTTGTTAAAGCGAAGATCACTCCTTATCAACACTTTCTTTTTCTTAGAAGTCAAATCTGAAACCTCTGGTGAAGAATGAAATCTTTTTTTTTTTCTATATATATGAGTCAAATCTAAGACTTCTAACTGACGATTGACTTTTCTTTTTGATAGTCTATATATGAACTAGACTCTTCCACCTCCAAAGTCTTTTTGTTTGATTTCTTTTGGTATTCGTTCTAGAGTTTCAACTAATCATGAATCACGTCATATAAAATTTATTAAAGTGAAAATCACTCTTTATCAATACTTTCTTTTCTTAAAAATCGAATCGGAAACCTCTGACGAATGATGAAATCTTTTTTTCCTTTTTTCTTTTCAATATATATAAACTAACTCCTCCATCTTCAAAACAAAAGCAACATAATTTCCATATATAGTCTTTGTTTCTATTTTTTTTTTTTTTTCATTCGGTATTCGATATCCATATGGAAACCCCGACTACTTCGAATTCACACCAATAGTCTTTGTTTCTATGTACTTTCACAACATCCAAAGTGTGTGGTGGTCACTGATTTCTACCCCTTATTATTGACTCTATCTATAAAGATGGCAAAGTAGAGCATTTCTACAAACTTTATGCCATAGCCAAAGTTTTGCCATCGTCGGAAGATGATCAGAGGCGTAACCAGGATTTTGAGAGGGTGGGTGTATTATTATGAAAATACTTCGAGTGTGAGTTCACACATCTATATTTAAATATCTTTTATAAAAAATATGACACTAGTATATATGATCTAGGGAGGAAGCATGGTTCATCTGAATCCAGTAACTCCCACCTAAGTACGCCCTGAGAAGATACAATCATCGGCGTATCATTCAAAGATGTGAGCACCTTCCCTCATGCAGAGGCGGAGCCAGTCCTCTTTAGGGAGTTCGTTCGAACCCTCTTCGTCAGAAAAATATATTATTTATACATGATTAAAATTATTTTTTATGTGGTTATAGTAGATGTTGAACCCCTTCGATTTAGTTTTTTTTAAATATTGAACCCCCTTACTTGAAATCTCTATCTCTGCCTCTGCCCTCATGTCTCCGTACTAGAAAGAAGGTATTTGCCAACAAATTTGTAGTGAAAAGTACTATTGGCAATGTTTAAAAAGTCGTTGCACGTAGACAACAAAAGAGGTTGTTGCAAAAAGCCAACTTATCGGAACAATTTTATTGTTGTGATAGATTATATTGTACGATTCAGTGGCGGATGTACATGTATTCCAGGGGGTTCATTCGAACCCTTTTCGTCGGAAAATTATACTATTTTTACATGGTAAAAAAAAAAAATTATGTATAAATAATAGAGGCTGAACCCCCTTCAACTGGTCCGTATATGTACTACTGAACCCCCTCACTGAAAATTCTGAATCCGCCCCTGATACGGTTGGTAAAACGTCGTACAGTGGTGAGTAATGACTTATGAAAATATTTAGTTAACTATAAAGTATTATTGCAACAAATTAGATGATTTTGGCCAACAATTTTAGTTGTTGCAAAAATTGGCGGGAAAGTTGGTTAATAATCCGTTGTGAAGACTTTTACCAGCAATTGTTATTGTGGCCACAAATTTATTCTTTGTCAATAATTTACGTTGTATAACTTTAGCAACAACTTTATGTATAACGTTGTCAGAAAGTATATGTCAGACGATAGTCCAATGAAAAATGTACAACAACAACATATTTATAGTTTATTTTCACAAAATGAGATCTGAAGATAAGTATACACAGTTTATATCACTACTTCGGAGGTAAGATAAAAAAAATATTTTTCGATAGCTTCCAATGAAAAATGTAAATGGAAAAATTGCATTAAAGATATTTTGTAGATATATATATCATATACACCAAACCTCCAAGTGGTTCTTTTATGTAGGGACAGTGAAGCATATATGAATGCAACATCTTTATGCCAAGCATAAGTAAAAGACAATGAAAGCATTAAAGATAAAAAGACATAAGGTTAGGGCCACTACTTACCAAAAAATATATTCACCTTCGATATTTACATCAAATCCATAAATATATAGTAGTAATATTTTCATCATTTCATTATGATTAAATAATATATATATATATTTTTTAACTGTGATTTTTATTACTGAATTTACATCAACAACATACCTAATGATATTCCACTCTGAAAGTAAGATTTCGAAGGATAGAATTTATATAAATTTTATCACGGTCTCGTAGAGATAAAGTGATAGTTTTCAAAGAATCCTCGATTCAAGTATAATAATTTTTATTATGAAAATTAAATTATTTAATTTGATGTAAACGCTCCGTACGAATAAGTACTCAAAAATCCTTCTAGATTAACTCAACCACCATCCACCCCTTTCATATATGTCAATTTACTCATTTTTGTGTGTACATTGGAGTCATTGCCAACCCCCCCCCCCCACCACCACTTTGCCAAATTCCAAAAGTAGTGTCATAAATTAAATATTTTCCACACAATTATCGAGTTGTCTTGTTCATTAATATATATCCACAACTAAAAAAAGACTGAAAAATGCATTAGAAAAAAATGAAAAAGATTTATATGATGGTATGGTATTACAATTATTAATTAAAAGTTGGGAAGAGCAAATCTTCAACAATAGGTATAACATGGTAAAGAAATGAATCTCGATTTTAACCCAACCTCAAAAGTTATCTCGTTTTCTTAATCAAAATTAACCTTCCCTTTTTTATTTTGTAACCAGCCTTCGATAGGAGCGGAGCCACCTTTAGTCCAGAGGTTCATCTGAATCCTCTTCGACAGAAAATTATATTATTTATGCACGATTAAAATTATTCTCAACACTTTAACTGGTTTGTATATTTGCCTTTTTTTTATTTTGAACTCCCTTAGTGTTATCTCACTCTTTCTTTATTCCAATTGTGGGGCTATACTAGATAAATAGATATGTTGTTATCATGTATAAATATGTTGACTGGACCATATTTGGATCATAACAATAGGGCTTATTTTTGCCATTTTGGTGTTGACTCAATACCTTGGGCCTTGATTTGTATCACAATTAGAGGTTAGAGGGCTTAGCTTGCTTTATGTTAGTGTTCATTCATCATATTGGGCCTTATTAACCCTTTACATTGCTTAGATACACACACATTATACACTTTGTACAATGTATATAATTGGAGTGTATACGCTATACACTTGGAGCTTGTTTGGTTAGGAGTTTTAGTTAGTCCCGATTCCCGAGGTTATTTATCCCACTACTTACACTATAATAATGGGATGAGTTATCCCATATATATATACGCTGGACACTACTGTTGCATACATGGGCAGAGCTACCTATATCAAAGGGTGGTCAGATGCACACCCTTTGTTGGAAAATTATGTTGTATATATAGGCTAAATGTTAGCTATTATGAGTGTGTATTTAATGTCGCACACCCTTAACGCAACTGATAAGAAAATTTGCATACTGTTCATCAAATTCCTGGCTCCGCCACTGGTTGCATATCTAAATTTGCTTCAATCTGTAGTAGCTTAAGAGGGTGATTCAACTTTGCAGCTTGAGAACAAACTGCAGAAAACTTGAAAGTTGGAAAAACAGCTGAGCTGGGCGTCGGAGCCCTGGATGCGCCAGTGATTGGCACATTGGTGAATGGTTGTTCGGGTTTCTCGGCCTGGTAAGTGCAAATAGGGTTCAGGGAGGATGGTGTACGCAGACCTTACCGCTACCTCTTAGAGAGGTTGTTTCTGACCCTCGTCTCAAGTTGGAAAAATAGCTGAGCTAGGCGCCAGAGCCCTGGATGCGCCAGCAAATGGCACATAGGGGAATGGTTGCCTGGGTTTCTCGACCTAGCAAGTGTAAATAGAGCTCGGGGAGGATGGTGTACACAGACCTTACCGCTACCTCTTAGAGAGGTTGTTTCTGACCCTCGTCTCAAGTTGGAAAAACAGTTGAGCTGGGAGTCGGAGACGGAGCCGGATGCGCTAGCGATTGGCACATTGGGGAATGGTTGTCCGATTTTTTCAGCCTGGTAAGTGTAAATAGAGTTCGGGGAGGATGGTGTACGCAGACCTTACCCCTACCTCTTAGAGAGATTGTTTTTGACCCTCGTCTCAAGTTGGAAAAACAGCTGAGCCCTGGATGCGCTAGCGATTGGCACAGAGGAATGGTTGCCCGGGTTTCTCGGCCTAGTAAGTGTAAATAGAGTTCGGGGAGGATGGTGTATGCAGACCTTACCACTATCTCTGTTGATAGAGAGACTGTTTCTGATAATCCCTCGTCTCAAGTTGGAAAAATGATACTAAAATTTCAGGACACATCAATAACTAACTTGCTCCAAGATCACTAACCAGCCAGGTGAAGTAATTCCATAGTTGACATTCAATACGAGAGGCACATAACTTATAACTTAAAGCCTACCATGATAGAGCACATCTAGTGTACAAGTTGGTTCTGGGAAAACTTTATTTCTGTAGAGGAGATGATAAAGCTGCTCGATATTCGTCCCTGAGCTTGTCCCTTCTCCAGCTTGGGTGGTACGGTACAGTGAGGCTAATCTTGACGCTAATGCACAGCAACGTGGACAGACAATTGAACTAGTAAACATAAGGCAAGATCCTGTAAGGAACAAGCTTACGGTATTCAGCCCACACGTCTTTGTACTTCTCCGCGCATCTAGCTTCGTCCCTTCTCTCCCTCCATATTAGCAGAATGAGAAGATATATGGGGTAAAAATATGGAACCACAGAACTGCAGGCATACACGAGCGATGTGATTATTTTTGTTACGAAGCAAATTGAGGTTGAAATTGAATAAGCAAAGATTTCAAAGTTGTTACCTTATACCACAAGGCAAACTAAAAGACGACGCCAGCAACAAATCCCCGAGGTAATTACAGTGTCGTGCAATGCCCCTTCAGAAAATATAGAATGATTTAGAATTTCGAAAATTTGAAGAACCGAGGATAAATTTATGTGCCATTTTTGCTACCAGTGCCACATTTGATGAGCTTCAGAAGCCATACTATAACCAGGGGGGAAAACATCATTAACAACGACATATCCAATGTAATCCCACGAGTGGGGTTTAGGGAGGGTAGCGTCTACGCAGACCTTGAGATAGAGACGTTGTTTCTGATAGACCTGGACTACTTGATAAAAATCATAGGTCCCTCTAAACAAAATTTCATTCGGCTGATGCAAAATGTAGAAAACCAATCATACAACTTCATCCTAGCTAAGTTGCGCGGACTCTTCACTTTTGATGCCGCAGCCGTGTCGGATTCTCCAAAAATGCACTACTTTTGGCGAATCCGACACGCACCCGCTGACATTTTTGAAGAGCCCGAGCAACATAGCATCGCAGCACTTAGGTATGGTTAAATATTGATACATTTATCGTATGCACGAGTGGTGTCTATGCAGACTAAATCCAGAGCTGATATTAACAGCTTCCTCTTTCTCAAAATAGCACTTAAAACTTTTTGTTTTACCTTATCAGATTATTTTTTTTACGATAAAACTCAAACAAAATGTACCCTCTTTCCGAATTTATGAGATGCAAAGAACTTTTAATATTTTGATTATGACTTTAGAATGGTAGAATTGATATCGTGAAGCATAACCAAGCAACACGAATGGAATGTTCGCGAACACTAATAGAAAAAGTAAGGTCAAAAGCTTACCAGTAACCAGAAGCAAGCAACTTCCCTCCGATAACTTTTGGAGGCTTACCCCATATGGGTGCCTTGGGATCCTTTTTAAACATATGCTTCTGCTTGTTGGCTCCTCTGAACACAAGGTACCTTTCCGAAAAAACAGATCCGCGTCAAGAAACAATAGTGAAAGCAAAAGAAAGAACAAGTGCAAACATAATGACAGCGGAGAGAACGTAAATAGTACTGAGAGGGCCTTGCATGCTTACCCAACAAGAAAGACGAGGCAATTGGCAATTATTGCTGCCGTTGTTAGCTCAACTTTGTTACTCAAAAGCCACCAACCCTGGAAAGGAAGAGAAATCTCGTTAGATAGTAAACAGGCTAATCTAGCTTTGTACTGTGCAACGTTCAACAAGTGTAAATATCTTCATTATAAAGTCTCTATGTAAATGGAAAAAAGCGCGAGACATTGAGAACAATGCATTCCCATACACCCGTTTCTCCGGTGTTATATTCTCATCGATATAATAAAAACCAAAGTTGGAAACCAGGATCAGCTTCATCTATCTCAGTTTGTTACTCTTGTGTGCCATTGTCTCCAATTATATATAAATATATATATGGTAATGGCTGCACCGAAATGGAGAACTCCCACTCCGGCATATTATTATCCCTTTTCTTGATAAGGTAGAGTCATTAGCCATCTCCTATGTTGCTCAGACTCTTCAAAAATGTCAACGGGTGCTTGTGGGATCCTCCAAAAAGAGTGTATGTTGAAAGGATACGACATGGCTGCAGCAACATTTTTGGAGAATCCGAGCAACTTAGGCCATCTCCACATGTCCTAGCACACAATATCAAACTTGTAGAAATACAATCTAACGCACAGCAGGACGCAGTTGAACCCAAACACAAACTGTCTACACTCCTTTCAAAACCAACTCAACCATGAAATTGATACCACGATAATCACAATCACGCCAATAGAATTATCAATTGCCAAGAATCCGAAAACATTCCTGCTACAGTTGAAAATCAAGAAAAATAATGTGGCAAATATGCTTAGGGCCATTATGTTAGATTTCTAGGATGCAAATATGTTTAGGATCGTTGAACTCGAGCAGGAAAATGTTACGTAGAAAACTTTACAGGTTATTTCTGACTATTTTGTGTTTAATGGAGGGGAATAGTTATTTGTTTTATTAATCGAACAGAATAATTACTTCCCCTATTATAAGTAGACTAAGACTCTTATATAAGGAGCCCTTCTTGGATATTATCTACAACAGTTAATACGACTTCTCGCTCATTCATATGAATTTACAGCTACAAGCAGGAAGCAATGAAATATCGTAGCATGACGTGAGGTATAAATTCCAGGAAAGTGAATATGTTGGCATGGCCTAACCTTTATCGTTTCAAAAATATATGTTGGCACAGTCGAGACTAGGCATCATGACATGTAGTAGGAAACGAAGGACACAAGAAGTGATAGCTCAAAACTATGTTTTTGAAGAGAATTCAGTTACATCTTATACATTTGTGTTATGCCGATACCGAAGGTGTCATACACATTTGTATTATACCGATATCAAAGGTGTCATAATTCATATATAAATAGATTAGCATGTGGAGATAAGAGTTGGTTGTGAATACATGCCTGAATACTGAAGGTGAACGGTATAAATACTAGATCACCAAAAACCAACATGAAGCCCAACCTCTCTGCGATTATATCCCATCTGAGCAACGAGAAACAAGATTTTACACAATCATAGACGCCAAAAAACTTAATGGAGGAAGATAACATTAATTAAAACGATAAAGAATCGCTGGCCGACGAAGAAGCATATCATTCTGCCAAATATTATACATTTTAGGGCTTAGAAAGGTCGAACCTTGATAATACAAATTTTGGATATAAAATCATGCTACCAATAATATTGAATTGGTAAACGCTCAAGTAGCATGAAAATCTAACATGAGAATAGTTGTGTTCCGTATGATTCAAATGTTAGCACCGAAATCGAAGGTTCTTCAGAGTCGCTTCATTTCGACCGACATGTTACTGGGTGTATAAAATTCAGAGAAAGTTTCTTGTTTTCATTTAACCGATATGGCCAGGCTACTAATCAACTACCCCGAGACCACGTAAAAGAACCTATGCTACTCTAACCCCCTCCGTTTCCAGCTTCCACCTAGTTTACAATTCTCAGACCATGACTCCAGGGACCAAAACCAGCTACCTCATAAACAACAACTAAGCTTCAGTCCCAAACAAGTTGGGCCGGCAAACCTCATAATCCTTTAAGGGGTCGTTTGGTAGGAGGGATAAGGATAACTAATCCCGGGATTATTTTAGAAGAGGAGCTTATCCCGGGATAACTTGTTTTCAACCAAACGACCCCTAAATATACAGCTTCCAGCACTACCTTGTTAAAGCACGAAATGACCAGCAACTATATTATCCTGCCTAGGCTAATGCTTCTCGTGGCTAAATAGCTAAACCCTCCCTTGTGCTGCCATTGTCTTAGACTGCGGTCCGTCTGGCCACGTTAAGCTCGTAATTTCCTTCTCTTACCCTCTTTTAATTTTGTAGCATATAATGTGGTATTCGTGTTGTAAAGAATGGATCTTGGGCCTAACTCAACCTCAAAAGCTAGCTCATGAGGTGAGGATTGCCCAACACCATATAAGGAGACCAAGGATCCTCTAACCCACCGATGTGGGACTCCAACCCCCCCCCCCCCCCCGCATGCCCAGTACTGGACATCTGGAGCGTGGACAATATAAGATGGGGGGCCCAACATCGGAAACAATGAATTGGGTGGGTCTGGCTTTGGTACCATGTAAAGAATGGATCTTGGGCCTAACTCAACCTCAAAAGCTAGCTCATGAGGTGAGGATTGCCCAAGACCATATAAGGAGACCAAGGAACCTCTAACCCATCGATGTGGGACTCCAACACGTGCCATATGGATGATTCACTTCGGATTTTAGATCAGCATAATAAACAAAACAAATAAATATGAAGAGACTGGGAGCGGGGGGTGGGGGGGATGAAATTCTAGCCAGATAACCTAAATTAAAGAAACGGAAAAAAGAGAAACAATAGTTCTTTGCTAAACAGCAACTTTTAAATCTTAAGAAGTTAACGGAGAAGAAAGCTGCCAACTTACGTGGAAGTCATGAACTCTTCATAGAAGAAGTAGTCAAGGATGTATAGCTGCAATTAAATGCATAAAAATGAAGTTTTAACTATCGCAAGCACATACTCGAGAACCAATACTTTGAAGTGCGCATACTGCGACTTACCCCACAAAATATCTGGTAGAGAATCATCGATTGGCTTAATTTGTCCTCTATAATACATTTTGCGAGAACTGAAAGATTGATAAGCAACCATCCCATCATACCAGCTCTAACAAAGAAAAATCTACAGCAGAAAGTTCATCATTAAGCAAAGAAGTCAAAAGAAATAACCAAATGGCATCGATATGGAAGCTGACAGTCATTAGAACTAAAAAAAATATTTTGGCCTCTCGAAATCTCTGACTAGGAATTTAACTACGATTGAAGATTTCAGGAAATTGAGTTTCGGCTCATCAGAAAAATATAGGTTATTCATTTCAAGATATTATCACTTAGGTAAAAAGGAAGTTACTACACCTCAATCCCAAATTAGTCGGGAAGCGTCCATATGAATCATCAATATCCATTTGGACCCGTTTCACCCCAAACAAATTAAGGATGCTGTAACACTAGGCTCTGTATAGTTTCTTCCATTCAGGTAGCAATAGAAAAATCATTTTTAAAGCTAAATGAAATAAGGTTTACAAATCCACAACTCATATTTGTAAACATGACAGCTTATTGATTGGTCATTAACGTGAAAATGATTACTATCGGGCGTATCCAACAAAATAAACCACTAAAATTAAAGCATGATGAAAACTTTGAATTCTCGATTTGTTCACTTGTCGCAATGGTGAAGAGAAGGCCTGAGATATGAGTACATACTTGAGATCAATGCCCATAAATTCAGGATTTAGTTGTATCCCGAACCACCTAGTCAAGGAAATAGTAATCAACAAAAATTGAATGTCGAGAACAAAATAAATATCTTGCTTCAATGTGGTGAAAGACAAAATGAGTATCAGTCTACGATTGGCATAAGTTTCACCATATTAGTTTTATGTTTGACCATTTATATCAATAAAAATCTTATGTTGAATGGTAACTTCACAAACTGTCTCCAAATACAGGAGACGGATCAAAGAATGGATGGAAAAACTGTTCGATAGAGAATGACATTACCGTTTTATTAATGTTAAGAACTTTTCGGAATATAAACTACAACATAGAGTCAATTGAATTACCAGTCATGGATCAGATTTCCTGAGACGTGAGGTTTCAGTGATGAACTCTTCGCACGTGAGTTCAAGCCAAACAAATAAAGCATCAACGTCACCTAAATATCATTCAGTCATAGAAAATTAAGTTGTAAGAATGAAACGTGTAATTGGCTAGAACGTTTTGCAGAACAAGAAAGTTTGTGTGAATAAAAGCATAATCGAAAATAAATTACTTTCTTATGGTACAGCAATCTTCACTTACAAGAACACTAAAGATAAAGGTTGTCGACAAAAGCTCAAGCCCTCTGTCTGCTATAGCCTGCAATGCATTATGAATAGGTGATTTCATCTCTTAATAGTACACTCGAAACAGACAATGCCATACCAGGGTAGGATGTATGCAAAACTTACCCCTACATTTGTGGGGTAGAGATATCGTTACCCTCAGATAAAAAAAAATATGACAACAAAATCGCAAGATACAAAGCAGATGCAGCAACAGATAGTAATACACATTCAGAGAAGGAGGCTAGGCCCCCGTCAATCCCACATAAAATGCGACAGCACTCGGCTACCTACTAACCTTCTACTCTAATCATCAACCTCAAATTCTTATCTAGGGTCGTGTCCTCGGTAAGCTGAAAGCCTGAAACTATGTTATGTCCTATCTAATCACCTTCCTCCAGTTCTTAACATTTGAAGGTGTAGCATTAGAGGGCAATTTTTGGCGCCAAATTAAGTGCCTTTAACGAATCAATGTGCACTCGCATCAAAAGCAGAATCTTTCCTTCTATTTCATTTTTGTACTTCACCAAGTTACTCTATAGGGATAATGAAGATAAATAGTTTGACAACTTGTTTCGTACTTAACCAAGTAATTCTCCATGGATGACGAAGATAACACACAGCTTCTCAATCTCACCGTACATGCAAGGAAAAGAAACCAACAACGGAATGTTTGTTCCACCGGAGTTGAGATTCTTGGGAACAATGATATAAATCCTCACTCTCATCAATACTACACAGAGTACAGAAAATTGTTCCTCGCTCATCCACATAAGAAGCTTTTGCAAACAATATTTGTGTACCAAAATTATGAACAAGGAGTGCAAATGAACCAAAAACATGTACGTCCTTTGTTACAGAAGAAACATTTCACACTCACAGTAGGTGAAACAAGATTCATCTGCGACCCAACTCCAAGAAGCAAAACCAACAACAGAAGTGATAACAAACCTGAAATAGCAAGAACAAACTCACAATCTGAACTTGACCCGCATGGAGAAACATAAAAATATAAAAGGGCAGATCTACAGTGTTAAGTACGAGTTAGGACCGACCCAATAGGCTTTTTGCTTAGACCCAATATACGTAGCAGAATATCCATTAAATTGGCATAAATATTTAATCGCGAACTCATTAACTAAAATAAGCTATAGATTCATTGGCAAGTTCTGAATCCATAAACTTCAACTCCCGACACAGCCTATGAAGATATAGGCAATAACGCTACATTATTAGGTAGAAGTCCATAAGAACTCAATAGCTTTTGCTTAAACCTTATATCCGTTAGGAATGAAGCTAGGTAGGGCCGAACATGAATTCCTTCAGCGGAAAATTCCACTATTTATACATGGTTAAAATTATCTTTTATGTATATATTAGATATTAAATCCCTTTTTGACTTCTTCCTGTGTTATTTCTTCATATTCCGAACTCCCTTAGTGCAAATCCTGGCTCCGCCACAATATATTTATATTAAGAAATCCATTAAACAAGCATAAATATCTAATTACGGACCCAATAACTAAAACAAGCTAATAAATCGTTAACTAGTTTAGAACCCATAAACTTCAAATCCTGACTCCGCCCTTCAAAAGATACATCAATTTATACCATATAGAAATGTACAAAGACATGGTATTACCATTGCAACGATAATGAAGGCGAGTTCCGTCAGATAAAATCACCCCAGGAACAAGTTTTCCGGGTAGAATAGATCCAACTGTAGCTAAATATAGAAAAAAAGATAGCAACATAGCAACCTACATTCACCAAACATGAACAAAATTAGCTTAAACAAACAACCAAATAAATACATTACGTGCACCCTATGGTGTGGCCTAGTGGTCAATAAAGTGGTTGACATGAGCTAAGTTGCTTGGACTCTCCAAAAATGTCGTCACACCCTTGTTGGATCCTCCAAAAATGCACTACTTTTGAAGGATCCGATGACATTTTTGAGTAGTCCGAGCAACATAGACCATGAGTTCTCATGTTCAAATCCTAACAAAAACAAAAATACTAGGTAAAGTTGGTCCAAACACCACGGTTATCAAAACAAAAGTAATAAATAAATTACACGCAATCAATGGTGTGGTCTAATGGTCAATAAAGTGGTTCACAACCATGAGCTAAGTTGTTTGAACTCTCCAAAAATGTTGTCACACTCGTGTCGGATCCTCCAAAAATGCACTACTTTTGAAGGATCCAACACGTACCCGATGACATTTTTGAGAGTCCGAGCAACATAGACCATGAGTTCTCATGTTCAAATCCTAACAACAACAACAACCCAGTATATTCCTACAAAGTGGGGTCTGGGGAGGGTAGAGTGTACGCAGTCCATACCACTACCCCTAAAGAGGTAGAGAGGTTGTTTCCGATAGACCCCCGGCTCAAGATACAAGGCAGTATACAAAAGCATCAAAAGCAGAGAACCTGATAAAATAACATAGGTACGACATCCATAAAACATTGTACATTGCCAAACAAAGGACACCAGCGTCCACCTGATTACTGACTATACGACTATCAAATCCTAAAAGAAACAAAAATACTAGGTAAAGTTGGTCCAAACACCACGATTATCAAAAATAAAAGTACAGTAACAAATAAATTACATGCGTCCAAAGGTATGGCCAGTGGTCAAACATGAAGTCTCGGGTTCAAATTCTAGCGAAGACAAAAAACACTTAGGGGTCGTTTGGTTGTGAAAGAGTATTCCGGGATAATTAACCACGGGATTAGCTATTCCGGATAACTTATCTCATCACTATGGTACTTCCTATCCTAACTAATAACACACACCAAATATATGGGATAATAATAGTCTATTATTTTATTTCAAAACTATTTATCCCTTGTACCTCACACCAAATGACCCCTTAGGTAATTTATTTCCATAGGTATCGCATAGAATTAGCCTGAGGTGCTCAAAAGCTGACCCGAAAAAACATGGTTGTCAAAAAGGAAAAAGAAAAAAGTGGATTTTATAGAGTGAATAGAGTAAAGAAAAAGATGCTGACCGAAGTGTATGATGGAGAAAGTGAAATGAAGAGATGATTGAGATCCATTTGTTTGACAGTTTTGAGTTTGAGTTCAGTTGAATAGAGATGTCCGCCTGGTAGGCTTGCTATTTATGGGGGAGACTAAATTGGAGGGCTACTTTTTAACACAGTGGCTCAATTTTACGACTCTGTTTATTGTTCCTTTGTTCGGAGTCGGGGTCTATCGAAAACATTAGTGGTATTGATATATGAAAATACAGTGAATATATTGTTGTTGTACTTAATTTTACATAATTTTAGGACTCATTTGGTCATAAAATTTCGCAATTAGTTTTGGGAGAAAAACTGGGTAAATAATATTTTATCATATAATTTCTCGTTGTTGATACTGGTAAGATTAAAGGGGAGCCTTGGAGTAACTGGTAAAGTTGTTGTCATGTGATTAGGAGGTCACGGGTTCAAGCCTTGGAAACAGCTTCCGGCAGAAATGCAAGATAACGCTGCGTACGATACACCCTTGTGGTGGGGCCCTTCCCCGGACACCGCACATAGCGGTAGCTTTAGTACATCGGGCTGTCCTTCTTTTTTTTTATACTGGTAAGATTCAGCCAGATGATGTTTGCTGACAACATAGGTTGTGGTACAGTGAATGAGGCTGCTCCACCCTTAATCAGAGGTCGAGGGATTGATCCTGGATATGGAGAAAACTCTTTTGGGAGCGCTGTCACCTTAATGGGCCCTGCAACGCGCGATCCGGATTAGTCGAGCTTCAATGCGGGCATCGAACACCAGATGGGAAATCCAAAAAAAGATGATGTTTGTTGATTGGTAGTGAAAAGGACTCTTGGGGGTCGTTTCTAGGAGGGATAAGAATAATTAATTTTGAAATTAATTTAGTAGAGGAGTTTATTGCGAGATTAATTTAGAAGAAAAGCTTATTCAATGTTTGTTTGGGACAAAATGCATGAAATAACTCATCCCGAAATTATAGTGTTTTTCTTATCTCTTCTTGAGGGTGAGATAACTAATCTCGAGATAATTAATCTTGAGGTTGATTAAAATACAATTACTTGATTTTCTTTCTTGCTCTCTCGTAGCAGTGCTAGAGGAGTCTGTCATAATTTGATAAATATTTTTGACAAATAATTCAAATTCTTAAATACTAGAAAAAGATAGTATTTGAGTGAAATTTCATTTTCTGAAAAAATTTGAAGGTGAAATATGTTTCTCAAATTTCACCTAAATTTCATTCAAAACTTACTTGTCAAGAATGTTTGGAAATTGATAATGAGACCCTAGCTTAAAATGTTGAATTAATCTAAATCAAGGTGGATGTAATATCAGATTAATATAATTCAAAATATGTGATGGAGAGATGCATATATGACTCGGTGTGAAGGCATGAGAGATTAATCGTGGAGAAATTTGTAAGGGACAGACCAAAGAAATATTTTGGAGAGGTGATTAGGTTGGACAGAACGTAGTGTCAATTTCTCGATGACATGACTTAGATAGAAAAGTATCGATGACACAAATTAGGACGTGGTAGGTAGGAATGTGTCCATACCAACGGGCAAAAGGAGTGTAGTGTCTTGTTGTCCATTACAGTATTTCTGTATTTCGATTTTTGTAATTATCTGTTGTATCATGTAGTTTGATTATATTATTATTTTTATATAGCATTATTTTAGCTACAATTTGTTATTTTTTATAACGAGTTTTACTTATGTTATTTCAAGTATCTCGGTTGTTGTTCTCTTTAACTGAGGTTTAATGAAAATAACCGCTTTATCTTTGAGGTAGAGATAAAGTATGTATACATTCTGCCATCTCTAGTTTTTTATTTTGTGGGATTACACTAAATTTATTGTTATTGAATTAATCTAATTTAATTTAGCTTTAAAAATTAGTCAGATGGACTCTCAAAATGTGAAAAACTTATAAGTAAAAGTGAGCAGAAAAAATGAATTATTCGTACAAATTTAATGCAATGTTGATTAATAATTGAGAAACTCGTCCGATTTGAATTGGAGGGGAGCTCTAATTCAAAGCGCGGACTGTTAATACTAAGAAAAGTCTTTTTCTATATCTGGGAGAGTCTGAAATAGACCATTTAAATTCGTACCAAGTTTTCTTTAGTTTGTGTACTTTACGTAGCTTCTCTTTTATTTCATATTCGGGTGCTATGTTTAGAACTGAAGATGAAGATGAAACGGAGGAAGTACATGTACAAATGATCAAGAAATCTATGTATTATTTTATGCATAATTAACGATGAAATTTTGCCAAACACTCTATCTAGTTGTATAAATTCATAAAAAAGGGAAAAAAAATTCTAAAAAAATTTGAATGGAAAAAATAAAAAATAAAATAAAATAGGGTAGTCCGCGAAACAGAGTATCAAAACCCAAATCTCTCCCGCTTATAAACCCCCAATTTTTCTCATTTCTCATTCCCTAAAACCCTAATTTCTCTCTAAAACCCTAAAAGCAGCTGCTGCAGCTATGGAGTTTTGGGGTAAATCTCTCTCTCTCTCTCACACACACGCACACACAAAAGCTATTTGATTATTCGAATTTCAGAAATTTCAATTGCGATTTCATGTAATTATGTTTGTTTTCCTGTTAATATTTGTGTGATTTTTTTCTTTTTTACATGTGTTTGTATGTATGCGTTTGTTTTTGCTCAAATATCAGTAAAATCTCAGTATTATTTTATTAAGAAAAAAGGGTTGTGTGAATTTTTTAGCAGAAATATTTGAGGTTAATGCAGGGTTATGTTGCTCGGACTCTGCGAAAAATGGGATTTTGCGTCCTATATATTTGCTCTTTCATGTATGTATGTATTTTTTTCTGTTAATATGTGTTGTGATTTTTGTCCTGACCCGGGGTCTATCGAAAACAACCTCTCTACTTCATTTGAGGTAGTGGTATGGATTGCGTACACTTTACCCTCCAGACCCCACTTTGTGGGATTACACTGGGTATGTTGTTGTTGTTGTAGTATTTGTTGAGATTTTTTTCCTTTTACATATTTGTTACATTTTGGTTTGTATCCATGCGGTTGTTTTATGTGACCCGGAGTTCACGTGTTCAACTCTTGCATAAATGTAGGGTAAGATTGTTTACAAATACATCCTTGTAGTTCGGTCCTTCCTTGGACCCACACATAGTTGGAGCTTTATTTTTAATCAAAGAATCTTTTGCACTTTATAAAAAAAGTGTTGTGTGATTTTATTAGCAGAAATGTTTGAGGTTAGTGCTGACATTCATTTTGTGTTTTTTTTTTTTTTTTTTTAAATCTCTGATTCTTTCGATTTGAATTGCTCTTTAATGAATTTATGTTTGTTTCTCTGTTTATTTTTGTGTGTTTTTTGACATATTTTATTTACATTTTTGTTTGTATGTGGGTGTTTGTTTTTGCTCAAACATCAGTGAAGCCTTATTACTTTATTAATACATGTTCTGTGTGATTAATGTTTGCGCAGTGAGTACTTGATTTTTGGGTGGGTTATATCAGTTTATATAAGTTTCTATCATAACTGTAAGCCTCAACTTAGCATCTTTTATGCTTAACATATATGAGTTGCATTTGTTATGGGAGGTATAACATAGTGGTAAGGGGCCTTAGTTTAGGAGGTTTTGACTTTTGGTAGGGGTGAGTTCACTGTACAAAGAAAGGTTTGTTTCCAGGGTATATCTGTTTGGTTTGTTGCACCTGAGTCGAGGGTACTTTTTGGGAAACAACCTCTACCTCCACAAGACAGGGGTAAGGTTTGCATACATACTACCTCCCCATACACCCTTGTGGAATTTCACTGGGTATGTTGTTATAGGGTTTTATAACTATTACTCAAAATTCAAATGTCCTCTTATTTGTCTTATGTTTTTGTTACCCTTTTACAAGAACATGTTTAACTTATTACTCCTTGTTTTGCAATTCCATAACGCTCGTGTTTCTTATTTTAAATTTCTACCCGTGTTTAGGTGCTGAGGTGAAAAGTGGAGAGCCTTTGTTTGTACAACCTGGAGATGGGATGGTTTTGCATCTTTCACAGGTTCTATAATTTGCTATGACTTGACAAGCTTAGTTATTCTTAGTTGTCATTATCTAATTCGCATTGCTATGTTGTTATCTGTAGGCATCTCTAGGTGAGTTGAAGAATAATAAATCAGAAAATGTCTGCTTGTCCGTGAATATTGATGACAAGAAACTTGTTCTTGGGACACTCAACTCGGAGAAGGTGCCTCAACAGCAGTTTGACCTGGTTTTTGATAGAGACTTCGAATTATCACACAACTTGAAAAGTGGCAGCGTCTACTTTTTTGGATACAAGGCCACTAACCCATTTGAGGAATATCCTATTTCATTTATGTGTTAACTTTTATATCTTTTGTACATTTACTTTCCTTCGATGTAAATTATCTTCCTATTTTGTTACCTTGACTGAACTTCTTTGGGTCACGGAAGAGGATGATGAAGACGATGATGGTAAATGCACATTTTGTTTTGTTTGGATATCTCTACTGTTCTTTGATAAGTTATTCAGTCTGGTGTTATTGTGTTTTCAGAGTCTGATGAGGACATCCCCCTCACTCTTGCAAATAATGGTAGGGAAAATGCTATTTACCATGATAGTATGTGAATTTAATAAATGCGGGATACTTTTTGATTGGCTAATGTTATTATCAACATGGTTAACTGACTTCAGGAAAACCCGAGGCTAAGTCTAAGGAGCCAGGGAAGCCTAATGCTGGAAAGGATTCTGCTTCAGGAAAGCAGGTGAAGATTGTGGAACCTAGCAAAGACGATGAAGATGACAGCTCTGATGACGATGAAGATGATTCTGATGGGGGCGAGGTACAGCCATTTTTATATGTTCAGGGTGTATAAAGTACTGTCATGGTCTTTTATTGCAATAATTAGGGTGTCCAATAAAAGCACAAAAATTGGGTTACCACTTATTCAGAGCCTGTTTGGATTGATCATAAGCATGGCTATCAACAGTCATGAGGCCTTTCACAGATCTTTTAAATCAGCAAAAAACTGAATTTTTGAGATTCATTGATCATAAGCATGGCTTAAGGGAAGCTAACTTGGTTCTTCACTTTCTTCAATCCTTCTATTTCATTCATAATTTCCAAGGTGTCATATAGGCGCCATTGGCAAAGTCTACCAGCTTTTGATTATCTTTCAGCTTGGACCTATTGACATCCTTTAGAAATACACATCCGATACTAGCTAATAAAGCTATTGCTTCTGCTCGATTGGGCTGGAGTGGTACTTGAGCCAGTTCCAAAAGTGCTTTAATGATTTGAATGACTGAACAGTTTTATCTCCTTAAGCTTAGAAGCGTACCCTATGTAATGATGCATTGCAGATTGAAATCCTATAAGCAGTTGGTATTTTCTGTTTATGTTTAATTTATGAATATGACTTGAAGGGATTTATTTTATCTTCAGGACGAGGATGACTCTGATGACAGTGATGAGAGTGAGGAGGAGACGCCGAAGAAGGTAGTCTATTATTCTTTTAATCCTTTCGACTTCCTGATTTTTCTGGGGTGGATGATTTATTGTTGTTACGTGGTTTCATCTCTCTATTTTAGGCTGAGCCCTCAAAAAAGAGGAAGGCCGATTCTGCTACAAAAACACCTGTCACTGATAAAAAGGCAAAGTTGACTACTCCTCAAAAAACTGGTTCGTCTCATTCTTTTATTTTCTGTTTACTTCTTTTGGTCCATATTATTTGGTGTTTTTACCTTCGGCACACCCCTTAAGGAATGACATACACGCAAGAAACTAAGAAGGTTTTCGACTAAATTACCCTTGATTAAATCTGCATCTTTTTGAGCGAAAGCAAATGGCATCAAATGCCTTGAAGAAATAGCAAGAGTAAATTTACTCGATAGGGAATTGTAATCGAGAAGAACTTAGAAATGTGTAAATAAGGATAGATTTGATCGATGAAATTAATACCTTCTTGTTATGTAAAATACCCATTTATTTTTGATCGAAATGGAACGGGCAAAAACACAAATAATATGAACCTGAGGGAGTAGTCGTCTATGCTTTCTATCACTTGGAGGTGCTAATTCCACTTTTTGATTGGCATATTAATCTATGTTGTTCGGACTCTTCAAAAATGTCAGCGGGTGCGTGTCGGATTCTCCAAAACTAGTGTATTTTTGAGAAATCCGACACTGGTGAGGCCTCGTAAGTGAAGAGTCCGTGCAAGTTAGATATTAGCTGTAACAGGAAACAAGATTTATTGTTTTATCAGGATAATTTGGTCATCCCTCGGTCCCAATGTGTTTGTCTAGGTTTTGACTTGCCACGGAGTTGAAGAATGTAAAGAGGACTTGCAAAATCTTGTAGCCCTAAACTAAAGATAAAGAAATTGAAACGGAGGGAGTACTTGTTATTTAATGGGCTCATTTTTGTAACCAACTAGTGCAATTCAATGTATAGGAGAATCATTTTTCTTAATTGCTTCATTTTTTGGGTGATTTTAGATGGCAAAAAAGGCGGTGGCCACGTAGCAACACCTCACCCATCAAAGCAGGCTGGGAAGACCCCAAAATCAGCCGGAACTCATCACTGCAAGCCATGCAACAGGTAGATTATAACACAACAAAACTAGTTCTTAATTTGTTATGTTCGGTGCATTCATATATCGGTTCCTTGCAGGAGTTTTGGTTCTGAAGTTGCCCTCGATTCTCACACGAAAGCCAAACATAGTGCTGGGAAGTAAATAGAAATGGGAGACATTGGTCTTGTTTGGTTGTTAAGTATGACCAGAGAAGAGAGGCTGTTTAGTTTTTATTCTTGTTTGGTTGGTTCATGTGATGTAAAGGCAAGAAGAGTTGCATCACTGTCTCTGGGATGATATTACTTAGGTCAATCCTCTATTTTGATGATAGACTTGTTATGTTTTATGAGTTTTGGATTGATTGATTCAAAAAATATTATAATTGCCTGTTGGTTTCTCTTGTTACATGTTCCTCATCGGTATGTTCTGTCTTTATCTGGGCTAGTTTCTAGCCGTACAGTCGAGTTACTTGGGTTCGGTGGATACTTTTTCCATGGCTCTGGTGGAAACATTTCCTTTGTCACTCTAGACTGAACTCTCTCTGCGAGCCTTTACAACTATTGGTTTCCGTTAACTTCCAATCCATGAACAACGACAACAACAACCTATCCAATGTATTCCGAGAATCCATGAACAATAATAATAGCTATGAAATATTGATTTTGAGATATGGAAATATCTATGAAGAAACATTGAAAAATAAAATCAATAAATATTTGTTCTGCCTTTTATCTTTTTTTTTTTGGTTTCCCATCCGGTGGCCGCATTGGAGTCCCGACTAATCCGGATCGCGCATTGCAGGATCCATTAAGGTGGCAGCGCTCCTAACAGAGTTTTCGCGATACCCAGGGTGGAACAGTCCCATCCACTGCACCACAATCCATGTTGGTAACCCAATCAAAACTAAACCACTAATCGGCTTGATTTGTGGGTTTATTCGTTCAATTTGGTTTCCTCTTCTTGACTATAATGTCGTTAAGGGTTTTCAAAATTTTAGTATATATCTCTAAAAGGAGTCGTTTGGTATGCATTATAACAATAGTGAAGAATATTGATGATGTATTTGTAATAACACACTCCACCAAACGACCTCAACGATGTTTTTTGACATATAAACACAGTATTATTATTATTATCTATACACACTTGCCACAAACAACTACTCGATCGGCTTCCTTACGATCTCCTCTCGTACCTACTAATATGTCACGATCCAATTGGTCATGAACATCGTAAGGTGTTGCTTTTCGCAAATCCCAACATACCAATTCTCTCAAAAATTTCTCTAGCCCTCGACTCAAAACTTAATATAAGAAAACTACCCTTGTTGATAAAAAAATCAGTGTCGCACGAGCCGTCCACTGTTCCCATATTATGAAACGATACGTAACAATCATCCAAACAATCCATAAAGCAAGGAAGAGAACAATACATTATTTGAACAATAAAATTCTATACATACAACAATATAATGTTAGTATTTAACAAAAATTCTATCAATAAATTAATTCTTATAGTTTGCAATATTCAACATAATATTATTCACGTGGTCTAGGGTTAGAATTGCTTAACGTTATGGTAAATATTTAGGAGTCCATCGATTTTCTATTTTTTGATGTTATCGAGTCTGTTGGCTTCGGTGGAGGACAAGATGCGAGAGTGAGGTTGCGTGAGTGAGGACATATGATGAGGAGAGACACAGATGCTTCGGTTCGGAGGTGTAAGAGGCTGGGCTATGGGTAGTTTTAGGCGGGGTAGAGGTAGGCCGAAGAAATATTGGAGGGAGGTGATTAGACAGGACATGGGGCAGTTACAACTTACAGAGGATACGACCCCTGATAGGAAGGAAACGGATTAGAGTAGAGGGGTAGTAGGTAGGAGTACGTTCGTAATAGTAGGGAAGAGTCCTCTGTTTGTATTTGTGTTTGTAGCGTATTGTAGCCTCTTGTTCGTGGTATTTTGGTGATGTCTATGATTTCGTATAGCTAGTTTATAGTATTACATTGTACGTGGATGTTTTGTTTCCTTTACTATCTAGCAGTGTGATATTTCTTTTTGTTGGTTGCTTTTGTAATTTTTATTTGATTATATATATTTGTTATTTGTCTGAGCCGGGGGTCTATTGGAAACAACCTCTATACTTCAGCTGAGTTAGTGGTATGGACTGCCGACTGCGTATACTTTACCCTTTCCAAACCCTACTTCATAAAAATACACTAAAGATGTTGTTTTAAACAACAAATGAACAAAACATAGCAACACTCGAAAAGAATTAACATAATTTGCTATCGAAATTAAAAACAAAAAAATAATTTGCTATTTTTTCCGATGTCATATTTATTACATCTTCTACTTTTTACCCCACAGCGGGTGGAGTTGAATCTTGCTAAACTGAAGAACGTATTCAAATTCATAGACCGTGCAGTTATTCACCGAAAATTCCAAATTCTTCATGTCTCGAATTTCAATATCTTCTTGAAAATCATCGATGAATCTCTTGAAAAATGTAGAAGACAAATACTTTTTTGGAACCTCGTACTTCAGTTTCTTTTCATTCACGTACACGATAAAAAATGCATTTTTGCATTTCTTTTGTAATTTCTTGGCACTTATAATTCTCTTTTTATTTTTATTCATCAACATCCCTTGAATTTTTTTACAAAAACCTAAATATTCCATAGAAACTTTATACTATGATAAGAAAGAAATATTGTGTGTGTGTTTCTTTAAAGCCTTTGATAGTGCATGCATATATATATATAGTGATTAGTTTTAAAATTCTAATCTTAATAAAAATAGGATTTATAAATTATAATCCTGATAAAAATAGGATTAATTAGGATATAGGAAGCTCCAATCTTAATTAAAATAGGACTTATAAATTATAATCTTGATAAAAATAGGATTAATTAGGATATAGGAAACTCTAATCTTAATAAAAATAGGATTTATAAATTATAATCCTGATAAAAATAGGATTAATTAGGATATAAGAAACTCTAATCTTAATAAAAATAGGATTTATAAATTATAATCCTGATAAAAATAGGATTCATTAGGATTTCCTAACTCTAATCTTAATAAAAATAGGATTTATAAATTATAATCCTATTTTTATCAAGATTATAATTTCTTGGCACTTATAATTCTCTTTTTATTTTTATTCATCAACATCCCTTGAATTTTTTTACAAAAACCTAAATATTCCATAGAAACTTTATACTATGATAAGAAAGAAATATTGTGTGTGTGTTTCTTTAAAGCCTTTGATAGTGCATGCATATATATATATAGTGATTAGTTTTAAAATTCTAATCTTAATAAAAATAGGATTTATAAATTATAATCCTGATAAAAATAGGATTAATTAGGATATAGGAAGCTCCAATCTTAATTAAAATAGGACTTATAAATTATAATCTTGATAAAAATAGGATTAATTAGGATATAGGAAACTCTAATCTTAATAAAAATAGGATTTATAAATTATAATCCTGATAAAAATAGGATTAATTAGGATATAAGAAACTCTAATCTTAATAAAAATAGGATTTATAAATTATAATCCTGATAAAAATAGGATTCATTAGGATTTCCTAACTCTAATCTTAATAAAAATAGGATTTATAAATTATAATCCTATTTTTATCAAGATTATAATTTCTTGGCACTTATAATTCTCTTTTTATTTTTATTCATCAACATCCCTTGAATTTTTTTACAAAAACCTAAATATTCCATAGAAACTTTATACTATGATAAGAAAGAAATATTGTGTGTGTGTTTCTTTAAAGCCTTTGATAGTGCATGCATATATATATATAGTGATTAGTTTTAAAATTCTAATCTTAATAAAAATAGGATTTATAAATTATAATCCTGATAAAAATAGGATTAATTAGGATATAGGAAGCTCCAATCTTAATTAAAATAGGACTTATAAATTATAATCTTGATAAAAATAGGATTAATTAGGATATAGGAAACTCTAATCTTAATAAAAATAGGATTTATAAATTATAATCCTGATAAAAATAGGATTAATTAGGATATAAGAAACTCTAATCTTAATAAAAATAGGATTTATAAATTATAATCCTGATAAAAATAGGATTCATTAGGATTTCCTAACTCTAATCTTAATAAAAATAGGATTTATAAATTATAATCCTATTTTTATCAAGATTATAATTTCTTGGCACTTATAATTCTCTTTTTATTTTTATTCATCAACATCCCTTGAATTTTTTTACAAAAACCTAAATATTCCATAGAAACTTTATACTATGATAAGAAAGAAATATTGTGTGTGTGTTTCTTTAAAGCCTTTGATAGTGCATGCATATATATATATAGTGATTAGTTTTAAAATTCTAATCTTAATAAAAATAGGATTTATAAATTATAATCCTGATAAAAATAGGATTAATTAGGATATAGGAAGCTCCAATCTTAATTAAAATAGGACTTATAAATTATAATCTTGATAAAAATAGGATTAATTAGGATATAGGAAACTCTAATCTTAATAAAAATAGGATTTATAAATTATAATCCTGATAAAAATAGGATTAATTAGGATATAAGAAACTCTAATCTTAATAAAAATAGGATTTATAAATTATAATCCTGATAAAAATAGGATTCATTAGGATTTCCTAACTCTAATCTTAATAAAAATAGGATTTATAAATTATAATCCTATTTTTATCAAGATTATAATTTCTTGGCACTTATAATTCTCTTTTTATTTTTATTCATCAACATCCCTTGAATTTTTTTACAAAAACCTAAATATTCCATAGAAACTTTATACTATGATAAGAAAGAAATATTGTGTGTGTGTTTCTTTAAAGCCTTTGATAGTGCATGCATATATATATATAGTGATTAGTTTTAAAATTCTAATCTTAATAAAAATAGGATTTATAAATTATAATCCTGATAAAAATAGGATTAATTAGGATATAGGAAGCTCCAATCTTAATTAAAATAGGACTTATAAATTATAATCTTGATAAAAATAGGATTAATTAGGATATAGGAAACTCTAATCTTAATAAAAATAGGATTTATAAATTATAATCCTGATAAAAATAGGATTAATTAGGATATAAGAAACTCTAATCTTAATAAAAATAGGATTTATAAATTATAATCCTGATAAAAATAGGATTCATTAGGATTTCCTAACTCTAATCTTAATAAAAATAGGATTTATAAATTATAATCCTATTTTTATCAAGATTATAATTTCTTGGCACTTATAATTCTCTTTTTATTTTTATTCATCAACATCCCTTGAATTTTTTTACAAAAACCTAAATATTCCATAGAAACTTTATACTATGATAAGAAAGAAATATTGTGTGTGTGTTTCTTTAAAGCCTTTGATAGTGCATGCATATATATATATAGTGATTAGTTTTAAAATTCTAATCTTAATAAAAATAGGATTTATAAATTATAATCCTGATAAAAATAGGATTAATTAGGATATAGGAAGCTCCAATCTTAATTAAAATAGGACTTATAAATTATAATCTTGATAAAAATAGGATTAATTAGGATATAGGAAACTCTAATCTTAATAAAAATAGGATTTATAAATTATAATCCTGATAAAAATAGGATTAATTAGGATATAAGAAACTCTAATCTTAATAAAAATAGGATTTATAAATTATAATCCTGATAAAAATAGGATTCATTAGGATTTCCTAACTCTAATCTTAATAAAAATAGGATTTATAAATTATAATCCTGATAAAAATAGGATTCATTAGGATTTAGGAAACTCTAATCTTAACAAAAATAAGATTTATAAATTCTAATCCTGATAAAAATAGGATTAATTAGGATTTAGGAAACTCTAATCTTAATAAAAATAAGATTTATAAATTCTAATCCTGATAAAAATAGGATTAATTAGGATTTAAGAAACTCTAATCTTAATAAAAATAGGATTTATAAATTATAATCCTGATAAAAATAGGATTCATTAGGATTTAGGAAACTCTAATCTTAACAAAAATAAGATTTATAAATTCTAATCCTGATAAAAATAGGATTAATTAGGATTTAAGAAACTCTAATCTTAATTAAAATAGGATTTATAAATAATAATCTTCATAAAAATAGGATTAATTAGGATTTAAGAATTCCTACTTTCCATTTATTAAAGTGTTTAATTTTTCTAATTGCGTTTTTGTTAAGCGTGAGCTACAAGCTTAATTTTGGATTATGGAATCAAGTAAATTTTTAAATAGATTTTTTTTTAAGGTTCTAAAACCGTTTAAAGAAAAAGGTCACTTTTTTTTTTTATATAGTTAGTAACTTTTTAAATTTAATATCTCACGTGGAATATTTAAGACCATGCAAAAGTTTTGATTTGAGTCTCATCACCATGCATCGTTAAAAATATGTAAGTGCGCTTGACTCGTGAAAGAAAAATCAAATCCGCATGTGAAGGGCCGTTTACTTAAAGTGTTCTCTACTTGACAATTTATTTAGACGGGATGATCGCACATTTATAAAAATGTGAACACATCGAATGTGTGTGTTCACATTTTATTTTCTACGAGAGAAAACCTTAAAATTTCTTCCATAGCAACCCCATTGGTGTAAAAAAAGCAATTCGGTGCACTAAAGTTTTTGATATACGTGGGGTTCAAGGAAAATCGAATAACAGGGTTTATTGTAAACAATCTTATCTTGCATGTCTACTAGAGGTTGTTTCCACGACCCGAATTCGTGACATAAGTCATGACAACAACGTTACTGGTTACTTCAAAAGCTCCGAGGCCTTCTACATTTCAGTGTACTAAAGTTTCCGCTATTTGCAGAGTTCAAGGAAGAGCCGAACCACAGGGTTTATTGTACACAGTCTTATCTTGCATTTCTACTAGAGGTTGTTTCCACGACTCGAACCCGTGGTCTTCATGACAACAACGTTATTGATTACTCCAAAGCTCCGAGTTTTTTTGCTACTTATAATTTTCCTCTGTATCCATATTTGGTCTGGGATGGACACGGTTTAATAGTAACAATACTTTTCCTTCGATAAGAACCTTGTCCTCGAGATTCGAGTAGAACAACACTGATATTATAGCATGATCTAAGTATAGAGATGTCCAAATAGTCGAACAAGTACCAAAAGAAAATGCAATGTTGGGATTGAAATTACAGATGTCATGCAGAAGCTAACAACTGCAGACCTTTAGTGGCGATAAGTCGGACAATAAAAGAAAAATTTACTAAAAAGGTGTCAAACTTAACATATTTTGGTGAATTGAACTACATATGGCCACAAAAATTTAAACGGACCACACGGGACGATCCCCAACTCCCTGGCACGCTCCGATCGATTTTTGGCCTACAGTACGCCCGGACCCCGATCCCACCCCTGAAATCGTGGGCTATAGCACACCGATTTGGCCCGAAAATGCCCTATTCGCACCGTTTCGCCCGTTTGTCCACCCAAATAGCCACTATAATTTAAACGGACCACAATAGGATGATCCCCAACCTCCCTGGCACGCCGCAGTCGATTTTCGGCCCACAGCATACCCGGACCCCGGGCCCACCCTCGAAACCGTGTGCATAGCACATCGATTTAGCCCGAAAATGCCCCGCTCGCCCCATTTCGCCCGTTTGTCCACCCAAATGGCCACAAAAAATTAAACGGACCACACTGGGATGATCCCCAACCTCCCTGACACGCCCCGGTCGATTTCTGGCCCACAACACGCCCGAACCCCGAGCCCACCCCTGAAACCTTGGGCTGCACACCGATTTGGCCCGAAAAAGCCCCGTTTGCGCTGTTTCGCCCGTTTGTCCACCCAAATGGCCACAAAAATTTAAACGGACTACACTAGAACGATCCCAACCTCCCAGGCACGCCCCAGTTGATTTTCGGCTCACAGCACGCCCGGACCCCGAGCCCACCCCCAAAACCGCGGGCTATAGCACACCAATTTGGCCTGAAAATGCCCCGTTCGCGCCATTTCGCCAGTTTGTCAACCCATATGGCCACGAAAAATAAAACGGACCACACTTGGGTGATCCCCAACCTCCCTGGAAGACCCCGATCAATTTTTGGCCCACAGCACGCCCGTACCACCGGCCCACCCCCAAAACCGTGGGCTATAACATACCGATTTGGCCAAAACATACACCGTTAGCCCTATTTCTCCCGTTTATCTACCCAAATGGCCACGAAAAATTAAACGGACCACACTGGGACAATCCCCAACCTCCCTGGCACGTCCTGGTCGATTTTTGGCCGACAGCACGCCCAAACCCTAGGCCCACCCCTGAAACCGTGGGCTATAGCACACCGATTTGGCCCAAAAATGCCCCACTCGCGCTGTTTAGCCCATTTGTCCACCCAAATGACCACAAAATTTAAACGGACCATACTGGGATGATCCCCAACATCCCTGGCACGCCCGAGTCAATTTTTGGCCTACAGCACGCCCGGACCCTGGGCCCACTCCCAAAATCATGGGCTATAGCACCCCGATTTGGCCCAAAAATGCCCCGTTCTCGCCGTTTCGCCCGTTTGTCCACCCAAATGGCAACAAAAATTTAAACAAACCATACTCGGATGATCCCCAACCTCCCTTGCACGCCCCAATCATTTTTCAGCCCACAGCGCGCCCGGTCCCCGGGCTCACCCCCAAAACCGTGGGCTATAGCACATCGATTTAGCCTGAAAATGCCCCGTTCGCGCCGTATCACCTGTTTGTCCATCCAAATGGCCACAAAAATTTAAACGGACCACACTGGAGCGATCCCCAACCTCCCTGGCACGTGCCGATTGATTTTTGACCCACAACACGCTCGAACCCCGGGCCCACCCCCAAAATCGTGAGCTATAACACACTGATTTGGACCGAAAATGCCCCGTTCGCGCCGTTTTGCCCATTTGTCCACCCAAATAGCCACGAAAATTTAAACGAACCATACTAGGATAATCCCTAATCTCCTTGGCACGCTCCGATAAATTTTTGGCCCACTGCACGCCGAACCCCGGGCCCACCCTCGAAATCATGGGCAATAACACATCGATTTAGCTCGAAAATGCTCCATTTGCACCGATTCGCCCGTTTGTATACCCAAATGGCCACGAAAATTTAAACGGACCACACGGGACGATCCTCAACTTCCCTGGCACTTTCCGATCGATTTTTGACCCACAACACGCCCGGACCCCGGTCCCACCCCTGAAACAGTGGGCTAAAACACACTGATTTGGCCCGAAAATGCCCTATTCGCGCCATTTTGCCTGTTTGTCCACCTAAATGGCCACGAATATTTAAACGGGCCACACTGGGACGATCCCCAACCTCCCTAGCATGCCTCGATCAATTTTTGAACCACAACATGCCCGGACCACGGGCCTACCCTCGAAACCGTGTGTATGGCACATCGATTTGGCCCGAAAATGCCCCGTTCGCCCCATTTCGCCTGTTTGTCCACCCAAATGGCCACAAAAAATTAAACGGACCACACTGGGATGATCCCAAACCTCTCTGGCACGCCCCGATTAATTTTTGGCCCACAGCACCCCCGGACCCCGATCCCACCCCCAAAACCTTGGGCTGCACACCGATTTGCCCTGAAAAAGCCTCGTTCGCGCTGTTTCGCCCGTTTGTCCAGCCAAATGACCACAAAAATTTAAACGGACCACAATAGAATGATCCCAACCTCCCAGGCATGCCCCATCGATTTTTAGCTCACAGCACGCCCTGACCCCAAGGCCACCTCCAAAATTGCGGGCCATACCAATTTGGCCCGAAAATGCCCCGTTCGCACCACTTCGCCCGTTTGTCCACCCAAATGGCCATGAAAAATAAAACGGACCATACTGGGCTGATCCCCAACCTTCCTTGCAGACCTCGGTCGATTTTTGGCCCACAGCACGCCCGGATCACCGGCTCACCCTCAAAATCGTAGGTTATAGCACACCGATTTAGCCCAAAAATGCACCGTTAGCCCCATTTTGCCTGTTTGTCTACCCAAATGGCCACGAAAAATTAAACGGACCACACTAAGACAATACCCAACCTCCCTGGCACGTCCCGGTCGATTTTCAGCCCACTGTATGCCTAGACCCTGGGCCCACCCCTAAAACCGAGGGCTATAGCACATCGATTTAGCCTGAAAATGCCCCATTCGAGTCGTTTAGCCCGTTTGTCCACACATTTGGCCACGAAAATTTAAACGGACTATACTGGGATGATCCCAAACCTCCCTGGCACGCCTGGGTCAATTTTTGGCCTACAGCACGCCCGGACCCTGGGCTCACTCCCAAAATCGTGGGCTATAGCACCCCGATTTGGTCCGAAATTGCCCCGTTCGCCCCGTTTCGCCTGTTTGTCCACCCAAATGACAACGAAAATTTAAATAGACCACACACGGATGATCCCCAACCTCCCTGGTATGCCCCAATCATTTTTTAGCCCACAGCACGCCCGGTCCCGGGCCCATCCCCAAAATCGTGGGCTATAGCACACCGATTTGGCCCAAAATTGCCTCATTCGCGCCGTTTCGCCCGTTTGTCCACCCAAATGGCCACAAAAATTTAAATGGACTACACTGGGACGATCCTTAACCTCCCTTGCACGCCCCGATCATTTTTTACTTACAACACGCTCGGACCCCGGGCCCACCCCCAAAATCGTGAGCTATAGCACACCGATTTGCCCCAAAAATGCCCTGTTCGCGCCGTTTCCCTCGTTTGTCCACCCCAATAGCCACAAAAATTTAAACGGATCACACTGGGACGATCCCCTACCTCCCTGGCATGCTTCATTCGATTTTTGAACCACAACACGCCCGAAGCCACCCCAAAAACCGTGGGCTATAGCACACCAATTTGGCCCGAAAATGCCCTGTTCACATTGTTTTACCCTTTTGTCCTCCCAAATATCCACAAAAATATAAACGGACCACACTGGGACGATCCCCAACCTCCTTAGCATGCCCCGGTTGATTTTTGGCCCACAGCACGCCCGTACCCCGAGCCCACCCCCAAAATCATGGGCTATAGCACATCGATTTGGCCCAAAAATTCTCTGTACGCGCCATTTCTTCTGTTTGTCCTCTCAAATGGCCCCAAAAATTTAAAAGGACCACACTAGGACGATCCCCAACCTCCCTGTCATGCCCCGATCGATTCTTGGCCCACAGCACGCCCGAACCCCGGGACCACCCTAAAAATCGTGAGCTATAGCACACCGATTTAGCCCGAAAATGCCCTATTCACGTTGTTTCGCACGTTTGTCCACACAAATGGCCACAAAAATTTAAACGGACCACACTGGGATGATTCCCAACCTCCCTGGCACGCCCCGATCAGTTTTCAGTCCACAACTCGCTTGGACCCTGGGGCCACCCCCAAAACCGTAGGCTATAATAACACACTGATTTGGCCCGAAAATGCCCGTTCGAGCCATTTCGCCTGTTTGTCCACCCAAATGGCCAAAAAAATTTAAACGAACTACACTAGGACGATTCCCAACCTCCCTAGCACGCCCCGATCAATTTTCGGCCTACAACACACCCGAACCCCGGGCCCACCCCTAAAATCGTGGGCTATAGCACACCGAATTGGCCTGAAAATTCTCCGTTCAAGCCGTTTTACCCATTTGTCCACCCAAATAGCCACAAAAATTTAAATGGACCTTACTGGGATGATCCCCAACCTCCCTGACACGCCCTGGTCGATTTTCAGCTTACAAAATACCCAAACCCCGAGCCTATCCCCAAACCCGTGGGCTCTAGGACACCGATTTGGCCTGAAAATGCCCCGTTCACGCTGTTTTACCCGTTTGTCCAACCAAACGATGACGACAATTTAAACGGACCATATTGCGATGATACCCAACCTCCCTGGCACGCCCCGGTTAATTTTTGGCCCATAACACGCCCGATCCCTGAGCTCACCCCAAAAATTGTGGGCTATAGCACACTGATTTAGCCCGAAAATGCCTCGTTCAAGCCGTTTCGCCCGTTTGTCCACCCAAATGGCCAAAAAAATTTAAACGTATCACAATGAGACGATCCCCAGCCTCCTGGCATGCCCCGATAGTTTTTTGGCCCACAGCACGCCCGGACCTTGGGCCCTCCCCAAAAATTGTGGGCTATAGCACACTAATTTGGCCCGAAAATGCACCGTTTATGCTGTTTCATCTGTTTGTCCACCCAAATGGACACACAAATTTAAACGAACCACACTAGGATGATTCCCAACCTCCCTAGCACGCCTCGATCAATTTTTGGATCACAGAACACCCGGACCCTGGTCCCACCCCAAAAATCGTGGGCTATAGCACACTGATTTGTCCTGAAAATGTCCCGTTCGCACCGTTTCGCTCGTTTGTCCACCTAAATGGCGACGAAAATTTAAACGGACCACACTGGGATGATCCCCAACCTCCCTGGAACGCTCCGATCAATTTTCAGCCCACTAAATTCCCAGACCCCGGGCCCATCCCCAAAACTATGGGCGTACACCGATTTGGCCTGAAAATGCCCTTTTCGTGCCGTTTTGCCCGTTTGTCCACCCAAAGGGCCAAAAAAACTTAAACGAACCACACTGGGATAATCCCCAACTTCCCTGACATGCCTCGGTCATTTTTTGACCCACAACATGCCCTAAACCCGATCCCACCCCCAAAACCATGGGCTATAGCACGCCGATTTGGCCCAAAAATGGCCTGTTCACACCATTTCGCCCGTTTGTCCTGCCAAATGGACGCAAAAATTTAAACGGACCATACTGTGATGTTTCCCATCCTCCCTGGCACGCCTAGGTCAATTTTTGTCCCACAACATACTCGAACCCCCGGCCCACCCCTGAAACCATGGGCTATAGCACATCGATTTGGCTCGAAAATGCCCTGTTCGCGCCGTTTCACTCGTTTGTCCATCCAAATGGCCACAAAATACTAAGCGGACCATACTGGGACGATCCCCAACCTCCCTGGCACACCCCAATCGATTTTTGGCCCACAGCACGCCCGGACCCCGGGCCCTCCCCCAAATCGTGGGCTATAACACATCGATTTTGCCTGAAAATGCATATTTTGCGCCGTTTCGTTCGTTTGTCCACCCAAATGGCTACGAAAATTTAAACGGACCACACTGGGATGATCCCCAACCTCCATGGCATGCCCTAGTCGATTGTCAGCCCACATCATGCTCGGACCCTGGGCCTTCCCCTAAAATCGTGGGCTATAGCACACCGATTTAGCCTGAAAACGCCCAGTTCGTGCCGTTTCGCCCGTTTGTCCATCCAAATGGCCACAAAAATTTAAACTGACCACACTAGGATGATACCCAACCTCCCTGGCATACTCTGGTCAATTTTTGGCACATAGCACGCTTGGACCCTAAATCGTGGGCTATAACACACAGATTTGGCCCGAAAATGCCCTGTTCGTGCCGTTTTGCCTGTTGGTCTACCCAAATGGCCATAAAAATTTAAACGAACAACACTGGGATGATTCCCAACCTCCCTGTCATGCCCCGGTCGATTTTTGACCTTCAGCACACCCGGATCCCGAGCCCACCCCCAAAACAGTGGGCTATAGCACACCGATTTTGCTCGAAAATTCCCCGTTTGCGCCGTTTCGCCCGTTTGTTCACCCAAATGGCCAGGAAAATTTAAACGAACCACACTGGGATGATCCCCAACCTCCTTGACATGCCCCGGTCAATTTTTGGCCCACAGCACTCCTGAACCCCGAGCCCACCCCCAAAACTGTGGCCTATAGCACACCAATTTTGTCCGAAAATGCCCCGTTCACGTCGTTTCGCCCATTTGTTCACCCAAATGGCCACAAAAATTTAAACAGACCACACTGGGATGATCCCCAATCTCCCTGGTACGCCCCGATAGATTTTTGGCCAACAGCACGCTCGGTCCCTGGGCCTACCCCCAAAATCTTGGGCTATAGCACATCGATTTGGCCTAAAAATTCCTCGTTCGCGCCATTTTTCCCGTTTGTCCACCCAAATAGCCACAAAAATTTATACGAACCACACTGGGATGATCGCCAACCTCCCTGGTATGCCCCAGTTAATTTTTGCTCCACAACAAACCCGGACCCCAAGCCCACCCCCAAAACCGTGGGCTATAGCACACAGATTTGGCCCGAATATGCCCTGTTCACGCCATTTCGCCCGTTTGTCTACCCAACTGGCCACAAAAAATTAAACGGACAACACAGGGACTATCCTCATCCTTCCTGGCATGCCCCGATCTATTTTTAGCCCATAGCACGCCTGTACCCCGAGACCACCCTTAAAACAGTGTGCATAACACACCGATTTGGCCTGAAAATGCCCCGTTCGCATCGTTTCTCACGTTTGTCCACCCAAATGGCCACGAAAATTTAAATGGACAATACTGGGACGATCCTCAACCTCCCTGGCATGCCCCGATCAATTTTTGGCCTACAGCACGGCCAGATCTCGCACCATCCCCGAAACAGTGGGCTATAGCTCACCAATTTAGCCCAAAAATACCCCGTTCGCGCCTTATCGCCCGTTTGTCCACCCAAATGGCCACGGAAATTTAAACGGACCACACTGGAACGATCCCCAACCTCCCTGACATGCACCGATCGATTTTCATCCCAAAACACGCCCGGACCCCGATCCCACCACCAAAACCGTGGGCGATAGCACACTGATTTGGCTCGAAAATGCCCCGTTCGCATCATTTTTCAAGTTTGTCCACCCAAATAGCCATGAAAATTTAAACGAACCACACTGGGATAATCCCCAATCTCCTTGGCACGACCCGATAAATTTTTGACCCACTGCACGTCGGACCCCGTTTGTACAACAAAATGGCCACAAAAATTTAAATGGACCACACGGGACAATCCCCAACATCCCTGGCACGCCCCGATTGATTTTTGGCCTACAGCACGCCCGGACGCCGGTCCCACTCTCGAAACCTTGGGCTATAACACACCTATTTGGCCATAAAAATTTAAACGGGTCATACTAGGACGATCCCGAACCTCCCTGGCACACCCCGGTCGATTTTCAGCCCACATCATGCCTGAACCCCGGGCCCACCCTCGAAACGTGTGCATAGCACACCGATTTGGCCCGAAAATGTCCCGTTCGCCCTATTTCGCCTGTTTATCCACCTAAACAGCCACGAAAAATTAAACGGACCACACTCGGATGATCACCAACCTCCCTGGCACACCCCGGTCAATTTCTGGCCCACAGAACCCCCGAACCCCGAGCCCACCGCTAAAACCTTGGGTTGTACACCGATTTGGCCCGAAAAAACACCGTTCGTGCTGTTTCTCCCGTTTGTCCACCCAAATGACCACAAAAATTTAAACGGACCAAACTAGAACGATCCTAACCTCCCAGGCACGCCCCGGTCAATTTTTGACTAACAACACGCCCGGATCCCGAGCCCACCCCCAAAACCGCGGGCTGTAGCACACCAATTTGGCCTGAAAATGCCCCGTTCCCGCTATTTTGCCCGTTTGTCCACCAAAATGGCCACAAAAAATAAAATGGACCACACTGGGGTGATCCCCAACCTCCTTGGCAGACTTCGGTCGATTTTCAGCACACAGAACGCCCGACCCACTGGCCCACCGCCGAAACCATGGGTTATAGCACACCGATTTAGCCCCAAAATGCACTGTTAGCCTCATTTTGCCCGTTTGTCCACCCAAATGGCCACGAAAAATTAAACGTACCATACTGGGATAATCCCCAACCTCCCTGGCATATCCCGTTCGATTTTCAGCCCACAGCACACCCATACCCTGGGCCAACCCCTGAAACTGTAGGCTATAGCACACCGATTTGACCCGAAAATGCCCCATTCACGTCGTTTAGCCCGTTTGTCCACCCAAATGGCCACGAAAATTTAAACGGACCATACTGGGATAATCCCCAACCTCCCTGGCACGCCCGGGTCAATTATTGGCCTACAGCACACCCGAACCCTGGGCCCAATCCCAAAACCGTGGGCTATAGCACCCCGATTTGGCCCGACGCACCGTTTCGCCCGTTTGTCCACCCAAATAGTAGCGGAAATTTAAACAGGCCACACTCGGATGATCCCCAACCTCCCTGGCATGCACCAATCATTTTTTGGCCCACAGCACGCCCGGTCCCCCGGGCCTACCCCCAAAACAATGGAAAATAGCACACTGATTTGGCCCAAAAATGCCCCATTCGCGCCGTTTATCCATTTTGTCCAACCAAATGGCCACGAAAATTTAAACGAACCATACTGGAATGATCCCCTACCTCCCTAGCATGCCTCGGTCGATTTTTGGTCCATAGCAAGCCCGGACCCCAGGCCCACCCCCAAACCGTGGGCTATAGCAAACCTATTTGGCTCGAAAATGCCCTGTTCGCATTGTTTTGCCCATTTGTCCATCCAAATGTCCACAAAAATCTAAACGGACCACACTGGGATGATCCCCAACCTCCCTAGCACGCCCCGGTTGATTTTTGGCCCACAGCACGCCCGTACCCCGAATCCACCCCCGAATTCATGGGCTATAGCACACCGATTTGGCTCTAAAATTCCCCGTACGCACCGTTTTGCCTGTTTGTCCACACAAATGGCCACAAAAAGTTAAACGGACCACACTGGGACGATCCCCAACCTCCCTGTCTTGCCCCGATCAATTATTGGCCCACAACACGCCCGAACCCCGGCCCACCCTAAAAACCGTGAGATATAACACTTTAATTTAGCCTAAAAATGCCCTGTTTGTGCAGTTTCACACGTTTTTCCACACTGGGTGATCTCCAACCTCCCTGACATGCCTCAGTCAATTTTTGGCCCACAGCACACCTGAATCCCGGGTCCACCCCCAAAACCGTGGGCTATAATAGCACACTGATTTAGCCCGAAAATGACCCATTCACGCCGTTTCATCTTGTTTGTCCACCCACATGGCCACAAAAACTTAAACGGACTACACTAGGACGATTCCCAACCTCCCTAGCACGCCCTGATCGATTTTCTGCCCACAGCACGCTCGGACCCCGGGCCCACCCCCAAAACCGTGGGCTATAGCACATCGATTTGACCCAAAAATTCCCCGTTCAAGCTGTTTTACCCATTTGTCCACCCAAATGGCAACGGAAATTTAAACGGACCATACTGGAATGATCCCCAACCTTCCTGGCACGTCCTGGTCGATTTTTAGCCCTCAGAATGCCCGAACCCCGGGCCTACCCCCAAATATGTGGGCTATAGGACACTGATTTCTCCTGAAAATACCTCGTTTGCGCTGTTTTACCAGTTTGTCCATCAAACGGTGACGAAAATTTAAATGGACCATACTGGGATGATCCCCAATCTCCCTGGCACGCCTCGATCATTTTTTCGGCCCATAACACGCTCGATCCCTGGGCTCACCCCCAAAACCATGGGCTATAGCACCCCGATTTGGCCCAAAAATGCTCCGTTCGCGCCGTTTCGCCCGTTTGTCCACCCAAATAGTAACAAAAATTTAAACAGACCACACTCGGATGATCCCCAATCTCCCTGGCATGCACCAATCATATTTTGGCCCACAGCATGCTCGGTCCCCGGGCCTACCCCCAAAACCGTGGGCTATAGCACACCGATTTGGCCCGAAAATGCCCCATGTGCACCGTTTATCCAGTTTGTCCACCCAAATGGTCACGAAAATTTAAAAGAACCATACTGGAATGATCTCCTACCTCCCTGGCATGTCTCGGTCAATTTTTGGTCCACAACACACCCGGACCCCAGGCCCACTCCCAAACCGTGGGCTATAGCAAACCAATTTGGCCCAAAAATGCCCTGTTCGCTTTGTTTTGCCCGTTTGTCCATCCAAATGTCCACAAAAATCTAAATGGACCACACTGGGATGATCCCCAACCTCCCTAGCATGCCCCGATTGATTTTTGGCCCACAGCACGCCCGTACCCCGAGCCCACCCCCAAATTCATGGGCTATAACACACCGATTTAGCTCAAAAATTCCCCGTACGTGCCGTTTTGCCTGTTTGTCCACACAAATGGCCACTAAAAGTTAAACGAACCACATTAGGATGATCCCCAACCTCCCTGCCTTGCCCCAGTCAATTTTTGAACAACACGCCCGAACCCCGAGCCCACCCTAAAAATCGTGAGATATAACACTCTAATTTAGCCTAAAAATGCCCTGTTTGTACCGTTTCGCACGTTTTTCCACACTGGGTGATCCCCAACCTCCCTGACATGCCTCGGTAAGTTTTTGGCCCACAACACTCCTGGATCCCGGGTCCACCCCCAAAACCGTGGGCTATAATAGCACACTGATTTGGCCCGAAAATGACCCATTCACGTCGTTTCATCTTGTTTGTCCACCCACATGGCCATAAAAACTTAAACGGACTACACTAGGACGATTCCCAACCTCCCTAGCATGCCCCGATTGATTTTCTGCCCACAGCACGCCCGGACCTCGGGCCCACCCCCGAAACCGTGGGATATAGCACATCGATTTGACCCAAAAATTCCCCGTTCAAGCCATTTTACCCATTTGTCCACCCAAATAGCAACGGAAATTTAAACGTACCATACTGGGATGATCCCCAACTTCCCTGGCACGTCCTGGTCAATTTTTAGCCCTAAGAATGCCCGAACCCCGGGCCTACCCCCAAAATCGTGGGCTATAGGACACCGATTTTGCCTAAAAATACCCCGTTTGCACTGTTTTACCAGTTTGTCCATCAAACGGTGACGGAAATTTAAACGGACCATACTGGGATGATCCCCAACCTCCCTGGCACGCCCTGATCAATTTTCGGCCCATAACACGCCCGATCCCTAGGCTCACCCCCAAAACCATGGGCTATAGCACCCCGATTTGGCCCGAAAATGCTCCGTTCGCGCCGTTTCGCTCGTTTGTCCACCCAAATGGTAACGGAAATTTAAACAGACCACACTCGGATGATCCCCAACCTCCCTGGCATGCACCAATCATTTTTTGGCCCACAGCACGCTCGGTCCCCGGGCCTACCCCCAAAACCATGGGCTATAGCACACCGATTTGGCCCGAAAATGCCCCATTTGCGCTGTTTCATCCATTTGTCCATCCAAATGGCCACAAAAATTTAAAAGGATCACAATGGGATGATCCCCAACCTCCTGGTATGCCCCGATCAATTTTCGACCTATAGTACGCCTCGACCTCGGGCCCACCCTAAAAACCGTGGGCTATATAGCACTCCAATTTGGCCCGAAAATGCATCGTTCATGTTGTTTCGCCTGTTTGTCCACCCAAATGGCCACAAAAATTTAAACGGACCACACTAGGATGATTCCTAACCTCCCTAGCGCACCTCAGTCGATTTTTGGACCACAACACACCCGAACCTTGGGCCCACCCTAAAACCGTGGGCTATAGCACACTGATTTATCTTGAAAATACCCCGTTTGCGACGTTTCGTCCGTTTGTCCACCTAAATGGCGACGAAAATTTAAACGGACCATACTGGGATGATCCTCAACCCACTTGACACGCCCCCGATCAATTTTCTGCCCATAGAATGCCCGAACCCCGGGCCCACCCTTAAAATCGTGGGCTATAGTACACTGATTTGGCCCAAAAATGGCCCATTTGCGCTGTTACTCCCGTTTATCCTCCTAAATGGCCACAAAATTTAAACGTACCACACTGGGATGATCCCCAACCTCCCTGGCATGCCTTGATCGATTTTTGGCCCACAGCACGCCCAGAGCCCGGGCCTACCCCCAAAATTATGGGCTATAGCACACCGATTTAACCAAAAAATACCCCGTTCGCGTCGCTTTGCCCGTTTGTCCACACAAATGGCCATAAAAATTTAAACGGACCACACTGGGATGATACCCAACCTCCCTAACATGCCTCGATCGATTTTTAGACCACAGCACGCCCGAACACCGATCCCACCACCGAAATTGTGGGCTATAGCACACCGATTTAGACCGAAAATTCCCTGTTCGTGCCGTTTCGCCCGTTTGTCAACCCAAATATCCACGAAAATTTAAATGGACCACACTGGGACGTTCCCCAACCTCCCTGGAATGCCCCGATCGATTTTCAGCCCACAACACGCCCGAACCCCAGGCCAACCCTCAAAACCGTGGGCTATAACACACCGATTTGGCCCGAAAACCCACCGTTCACGCTGTTTCGCCCGTTTATCCACCTATATGGCCATGAAAATTTAAACGGACCATACTGGGATGATCACCAAATTCCTTGGCATGCCCCGGTCTATTTTTGGCCCATAACACGACTGGAACCTGGGCCCACTCCCAAAACCGTGGACTATAGCACACCGATTTAGCCCGAAAAAGCAACGTTCACGCTGTTTCTCCCGTTTGTCCACCCAAATAGCCACGAAAATTTAAACAAACCACACTGGGATGATTCTCAACCTCCCTGGCATGCCCCGGTCGATTTTTGACCAACAACACTCCCATACCTCGGGCCCACCCCCAAAACCGTGGGTTATAGCACACCGATTTTGCCCAAAAATGCCCCGTTCACCTCGTTTCGCCCGTTTATCTACCCAAATGGCCACAAAAATTTAAACAGACCACACTGGGATGATCCCAACTTCCCTGGCACGTCCTAGTCAATTTTTGGCCCACAACACACTGGGACCCCGAGCCCTGTCCCGAAACCGTGGGCTATAGCACACCGATTTGCCCCAAAAATGCCCAGTTCACACCATTTTGCCTGTTTGTCCACCTAAATAGCCATAAAAATTTAAACGGATCACACAAAGACAATCTCCAACCTCCCTGGCATGCCTCGATCGATTTTTGACCCACAACACGTACGGACCTCGGGCCCACCCCCAAAATCATGGGCTATAGCTCGCTGATATGGCTCAAAAATTCCTCGTTTGCGTCGTTTCGCCCGTTTGTCCACCCTAATGGCCAGGAAAATTTAAACAGACCACACTGGAAAGATCCCCAACCTCCCTGGCATGCCCCGATTAATTTTCGGCCTACAGCACGCCCGAACCCTGGGCCCACCCCCAAAACTGTGGGCTATAGCACATCGATTTGACCCGAAAATGCTCCGTTCGTGCCCATTTCGCCTGTTTGTCCACCCAAATGGCCACAAAAATTTAAACAGACAAAACTGGGATGATCCCCAACCTCCCTGGCACGCCTCGATAGGTTTTCGGCCCACAGCACGCCCGGTCCCCAGGACCACCCCCAAAATCGTGGGCTATAGCAAGCCGATTTGGCCCGCAAATGCCTCGTTCGTGCCGTTTCGCCCGTTTGTCCACCCAAATGGCCAAAAAAATTTAAACAGATCACACTGGAACGATCCCCAACCTCCCTGGCATGCCCTGGTCAATTTTTGGCCCACAGCACGCCCGGACGCCGGGCCACCTCCAAAATTGTGGGCTATAGCACACTAATTTGGTCCGTAAATGCCTCGTTCGCACAGTTTCACCTGTTTGTCCACCTAAATGGCCACAAAAATTTAAACGGACCATACTGGAATGATCTTCAACCTCCCTAGAATGCCTCGGTCAATTTTTGTCCCACAGCACACCCGGACCGTGCCCACCCCCGAAACCGTGGGCTATAGCATATCGATTTGGCCAAAAAATTTCCCATTCGCTCCGTTTCGTCCGTTTGTCCACCCGAATGGCCACAAAAATTTAAACGGACCACACTGGGATGATTCCCAACCTTCCTAGCATGCCTCGATCAATTTTCGGCCCACAACACGCCCTGACTCCGAGCCCACCACTAAAACCGTGGGCTATAGCACACCGATTTGGCTCGAAAATAGCCCGTTCATGCCGTTTCTCCCGTTTGTCCACCCAAATGGCCACGAAAATTTAAACAAAACACACTGGGATTATCCCTAACCTCCCTGGCATGCCCCGATTGATTTTTGGCCCACAGCACGCCCGGACCTCGAGCTTACATCTTAAACCATTGGCTATAGCACACCAATTTGGCCTAAAATTGCCCCGTTCACGCCGTTTAGCCCATTTATCCACCCAAATGGCGATGAAAACTTCAACGGACCACACTAGGATGGCCCCCAACTTCTATGGCAAGCTCGAAAGATTTTTGGACCACAGCACGCCCGGAACCAGGGCTCACCCCCAAAATCGTGGACTATATATAGCACACCAATTTGGCCCAAAAATGCCTCGTTCACGTTGTTCGCCCGTTTGTCGTCCCAAATGGCCGCAAAAATTTAAACGGACTATACTGTGATGATCCCCATCCTCCCTGGCACACCTCGGTCGATTTTTGGTCCACAACACACTCGAACCCCCGTCCCACCCCTAAAACCATGGGCTATAGCACACCAATTTGGCCCGAAAATGCCCCGTTTGCGCCGTTTCACCCGTTTGTCCATCCATATGGCCAGAAAATATTAAACAGATTATACTGGAATGATCCCCAACCTCCCGGGAATACTCCAATCGATTTTCGGCCCACAGCACGCTCGGACCCCGGGCCCACCCCCAAAACCGTGGGTTATAGAACACCGATTTTGCCTAAAAATGCCCATTTGGCGCCGTTTCACCTGTTTGTCCACCCAAATGGTCACGAAAATTTAAACGGACCACACTGGGATGGATGATCCCCAATTTCTCTGGAATGCCCCGATCAATTTTTGGCCCACAGCACGTCGGGACCCCGTGCCCACCCCCAAAACCGTGGGCTATAGCATACCAATTTTGCCTGAAAACGCTCATTTTACGCTGTTTCGCCCGTTTGTCCACCCAAATGGCCACAAAAACTTAAACGGACCACACTGGGATGATCCCTAACCTCCCTGGCATGCCCCGGTCGATTCTTGACCCACAGTACTCTTGGACCCCGGGCCCTGTCCCAAAACCGTGGGCTATAGCACACCGATTTGGCTCGAAAATGCCCCATTCATGGCGTGTTGTCTATTTTCCCACCCAAATGGCCATAAAAATTTAAACGAAACACACTGGGACGATCCCCAACCTCCCTGGCATTCCCCGGTCGATTTTTGACCCACAGTACGCCTAGACCCCGGGCCCACCCCTAAAATCGTGGGCTATAGCTCATCGATTTGGCCCGAAAATTTCCTGTTTGCGCCGTTTCGCTCGTTTGTTTACCTAAATGGCCAGGAAAATTTAAACGGACCACACTGGGATGATCCCCAACCTCCTTGGCATGCCCCGGTCAATTTTTAACCCACAGCACGCCCGAACCCCGGGCCCACCCCCAAAATTGTGGGTTATAGCACACCGACTTTGTCCGAAAATGCCCCGTTCCCGCCGTTTAGCCCGTTTGTCTAACTAAATGGCCACAAAAATTTAATCGGACCATACTGGGATGATACCCAACCTCCCTGGTATGCCTCGATCAATTGCCAACAGCACGCCCGATCCCCAGGCTCACCCCCAAAACTATGGCCTATAGCATACGGATTTGGACTAAAAATGCCTCGTTCATGCTGTTTCGCCCGTTTGTCCACCCAAATGGCCACGAAAATTTAAACGGACCACACTGGGATGATTTTCAACCTCCCTGGAATGCCTCGGTCGATTTTTGGCCCATAACACGCTCGGACCCCGTGCCCACCCCTGAAACCATGGGCAATAACATACCGATTTGGCCCAAAAATTTCCCATTCGCTCCATTCCGTCCGTTTGTCCACCCGAATGGCCACACAAATTTAAATGGACCACACTGGGATGATCCCCAACCTCCCTAGTACGCCCTTATAGATTTTCAGCCCACAACACGCCTTGACCCCAAGCCCACCCCCAAATCGTGGCTATAGCAAAGCGATTTTGCCCAAAAATGCCCCGTTCGTGCCGTTTCGCCCGTTTGATCACCCAAATGGCCACAAAAATTTAGACGTACCACACTGGGATGATCCCCAACTTCCCTGGCATGCCCCGATCGATTTTTGACCTACAGCATGCCCGAAACCCTGGCCCACCCCTAAACCGTGGGCTATAACACACAGATTTGGCCCGAGAATGTCCCATTCACGCTGTTTCACTCGTTTCTCCTCCTAAATGGCCGCAAAAATTTAAACAGACCACACTGTGATGATTCCCATCTTCCCTGGAACGCCTCGGTTAATTTTTGGCCCACAACACTGATAACGCTCAAATTACACTCTTGAATGGGTGTAAATGATCGTTGCCAATATAAAATCCAACTAGGTTGGGGTCGAATCCCACAGGGAATAGGGTGTGAACGTCAATTTATTTCCAAAATACTTTACTGGTAGTTTATCATTTTCGAAAGTTGGGGGTTTAAAGTTCACAATGTATCAATCTTCACTTTCTAAATTTTTAGAGTTGTTATCAATATAAATGGGAAACCAGGGTTATAATCACCAAAGGTTTCGGGTATTGACAGATACCAGGTAATGCTAGAGATCCTCGGAATGATTAGAACAACAGAATATCCTTGACTATTGTACTATCTGACTTATCTCTCGACCTCACCAGATAATTTATTATCTAATTCTCTCGAACTTAGATATTTTATCTATATCCAATCAGATATTATCTCAGGTAGATTAATCCAGTTACGACATTAATCATTAAAAAGAAGGTTGGTAGCTTCCGAGTCCCTATTGATAATTCCCGTCCTCTAGTCTATTTCTCCGTTAGAAGCAAATAAAACCTTAGGCATAATCTAATGTTTGCAACCACTAGATTTCAATTAAAACCACAAAATTTCAAGATGTTCTACTACTCTTTGAATCCGTTAAACACCTTGCATCATATCAAACCCTTATCCTTGGATCCCATAACCCCGGCTAATGAAATTATCGCTCATGATTTGACGAAGGAAATCACAAGTTGAATTCATGATGATAATGATAAACTTACGTATAGATGGAAAACAATGAATAATTTCTTCAATTAAAGCCCAATTTAGAAACCCAAGAATAGTTGATAAGAAAGAAACTAAAAATAATTGGCAAAAGAGAACAATGTACGTGTTTCTCCCCCCCAAAATTCTTGTTCTGAATAATGAAAACTTTCTCACTTAAAAACCCTAAAAACTGCTATTTATACTAAAGCCTAATTAAGGAAATAAAATAACAAAATCACAGCTGGGCTCGGATTTAGGTGATGCCATATTGGTGTTGGTCGTCAGGCTTCTGACGACGGCACAGATTTCTGACGGCGTCTCAGATATATCATCAGAAGTCATGCCGTATTGACCTGTTCTACCTCATTCTGACGATGTCCTATGACGGGTTACCACACTTGTGACGACGTGTAGCAAATGTCGTCAGACCTTCAGCTTATTTCACCATGTTCTGCCTCACTCTGACGGATTTTCTGACGGCTTACCACACTTGTGACGACATATTGAGAATGTTGTCACGCTCATCCAGCAACTCTTCTCTACTATTCTTACTGACGCCTTTTTCTGGTAGCTTACCACATCTCGGCGGCTTGCAAGAAATGCCGTCAGACTCATAGCAGCTCACTTGTACCAGATTTTACTTATTTTGTTTATTTTTCCTATATTTTCCTCCCATGCTTGCTACAAATGTAATATCACAAGAAAACGATAAAAAATAACCAAAAGTTGCTTAAGACTTCACAATTATTTAGAGTTAAAAGCCTTAAATGTGTTAGCATCTGCTCACACATCAACACCCTCAACCTAAAACAATTGCTTGTACTCAAGCAACCAAAACACAACTAAGAGAATACAAAATACAATCAACAACCAGTCACTCGACTTTGTTCAAAAACACATGCATCCTCTCCAAGGTCAATCAACTTAAAAATCAGTTGTGCCAAATTTTTAAAAATAACCATGCAACTCATAGGAATCAAGGTATGGCATCCATTCGGCAATAACACTCCTACATGCATCTACATCACATTCACCAAAAAAAGTCAACAACTGGTAGTATACCTATTGTGCCCTCCCTGCAAAGAAATTTTCCTTTTCTCTCATTATCAGCAATCAAGGTATAATCATGGGGATAATCACAAAGGCTCTCGCACTCAGAATGAAGTTCAACCAGTGTATGCCAAATACCATATGCTTGCCCTTATCGTTATTACTGAGGTGTCTAGACAGGTAAGCTAGGATTACTGTAGGACTTTCTCATGCTTGTAACGTAGGCTAGGGGCTGGTATGGTATTAAACAACATTTAGAGTGACTAACCTCCTTGGCACTACCTTATCTTGTGGGGTCTACTTATTAACCTCGTTTTCTCTTTTTCTTTTCTCTTGATCGCAAAACAGGGTGTGGTCTTTCTTTTTATTCAAATAATTTTCATTTTATTGCTCTTTTTCACCAATACCCATCTATCAATTTCTTTTTTAGAACTTTTTTTTACTACCCTTCTTCATACCCAGTTTATCTCACGCACCCCTATAATAACCACCCTCAACTTAGGTTGTTTGCCTATGTCAAGGTGCACAGTGTCCAAGGAGGACCAGGGCCAAAACATGTTCATTATAATTTAAAAAGGGAAGGTGATGGGTTTCATAAAAAGAAAATGGTCAATTTAGGCGCAAACGGGGACCAAGGGGTATAATGTATTACAGGGAAGGTCATTTAGGCTAAAAGTGATTGAAATTCAAAAACGGCCTATGATCCTTTCCTAACTCCTATCCTTCAACTACGATAAGACGAACCGGGTAAGTTCTAGATTAGGCAATACAAAGGGTACGCAGTAAAGTCTCACACACACTTGGCATATAAGCATATTACCAGCTACTACTCATCCAGTTCATGCAAATATTTGGCAGTGATTGTCAAGTTACTAGAACTAATGCCACAACAAGATTCACACATGGTCATAATTTAATGTAGTTCACACAGTCATGCAATCAAACTAATGGAGAGGTGCTAAAACATTCATCAAGCATGCAGACTGCTTCAAGTATAAGTACTTCTCCTAGTTACTAACACAATTGGTACAACGACAATACACCCTCACACCCTCAACTTAAAATCAAAACAAAATGAAACTAAGGGTTAGGTTATACCTGGAGCGGGTTATTCTCAGGACTCATGGGTTGCCTCCAATGTAGCGCTTGATTTAACGTCGCGACACGACGCAGATGGCTCGATTACCTCAGACTTCATCGAGAGAAATAATGGTGACTCTTTTCACTGATTCTTCTGGTCCAATGTAAAGCTTTACCCATTGCCCATTTACCTTGAAGGTACTGCCATCTTCATTTTCAAGCTCTACTACTCTAGAGGAGTGGACTTGGCTTACCTTAAAAGGGCCTAACCACTTAGATTTCAGCTTTTCTAGAAATAATTTAAGCTTGAAATTAAATAGAAGTACCAAGTCCCCTCTTTTAAACTCTCATTTCTCTATCTTCCAATCATGGTACTTTTTTATTTTTTCTTTATACAAATTTGCTCGCTCGTATGCCCTAAGACGGAATTCATCCATCTCATTTAGTTGCCTTAATCTCATTTCTACCACCTCCTTCCATTTCAGATTCAACTTCTTGAGTGCCCATAAGGCCTTGTACTCCAACTCTATTGACAAATGGCATGCTTTTCCATAGACCAGTTAAAATGGTGACATTTCAATAGGTGTCTTGAAAGCAGTTCGGTTTGCCCACAAGGCATCATCAAGTTTTCATGACCAGTCTTTTTGGCTAGCATTCACTGTCTTGGATAGGATGGCCTTTACTTCATGATTCGACACCTCCACTTGCCCACTGGTTTGCGGGTGATATGGAGTAGCCACTCTGTGGTGTTTTACACAATACTTCGCCAGAGCTGCTCGAAATAGTTTGTTACAAAAGTGAGATCCTTCATCGCTTATAATAGTACGTGGTACTCCGAAGCGAGAGAAGATGTTCTTCTTGAGAAATACAATGACTCTCTTTCCCTCATTGTCAGCCAATGGGACAGCTTCAACCCACTTGGACACATAACCAATAGCAACCAGAATGTACTTCATCCCGTAAGAACTTACAAACGGACCCATGAAGTCAATACCCCATACATCAAATAACTCCACTTCAAACATCTTGGTCAAGGGAATTTCATGCCGTTTTGATATCGATCCCTGTCTTTGACACTGATCATATTCCTGCACAAACTTATGGGCATCTTTAAATAATGTTGGCTAATAATAGCCACTCTACAACACCTTCCTGGTTGTTCGTTCACCTGCATGGTGACCCCCAACTGGGGAAGCGTGACATGCCTCCAGTATACATCGTATATTTACTTCAGGCATTCATCTCCGTATGATATTGTCAGTACATCGCCTGAAAAGATAAGGCTCATCCCATAAATAATGTGTTACATCATGCAAAAACTTCTTCCTTTGGTGGAACGAAAGGTGTTCTGGAAGGAGCTCACTCACAACGTAATTTGCATAATCAGCGTACCAAGGCACTGTTTCCACAGTAGTTGCCAAGATCTCCTCATCTGGAAACACATCATTTATCTTTGTTTCATCACTAACTTCCTGTCCACCTTCCATTCTAGATAAATGATCTGCAACCTGGTTTTCACAACCTTTTCTATCTTTGACTTCGAAATCAAACTCTTGCAGTAGCAATACCCATCTAATAAGCCTTGGTTTAGCATCCTTCTTGGCCATCAAGTACCCAAGGCATCATGGTTTGTATGGACTACCACTTTAGTTCCAAGCAGATAAGACCTAAACTTCTCAAAAGCATACACCATGGCTAGCAATTCCTGTTCGGTTATTGTGTAATTCTTTTGTGCTCCATTCAGTGCTTTGCTGGCTTAATATATCGGGTGAAATAATTTATCCCTCTTTTTTCCCAATACAACTCCTAGCGCAACACTACTTGCATCACACATTATTTCAAACGGTTTGGCCCAGTCGGGTGCAATAACAATGGGGGATTCCACCAGCTTCTTTTTAAGGCATTCAAATGCCTTCAAGCACTTACCATCGAAGATAAATTTAACTTCCTTCTCCAACAACTTGCAAAGTGGACTTGCAACTTTTGAGAAGTCTTTTATGAATCTTCAATAGAATCCTGCATGACCAAGAAAACTACGCAGTCCCTTTACTGAAATGGGGGGCGGTAATTTCTCGATAACTTCAACCTTTGCTCGATCAACTTCAATCCCTTTTTCAGAAATTTTATGGCCCAGCACAATACCCTTCTTTACCATAAAATGGCATTTTTCCCAGTTAAGCACTAGATTAAATTCAACACATCTTTGCAAGTCCACATTCAGATTCTCCAGACACATTTTGAATGAATCTCCTACCACTGAGAAATCATCCATGAATACCTCTATGGTGTCTTCTACCATGTCAGAGAGTATAGACATCATGCACCATTGAAAAGTGGCGGGTGCATTGCATAGCCCAAATGGCATCCTCTTAAATGCAAATATGCCATATGGGCATATGAACATCATCTTCTCTTGATCTTTCAGAGCAATGCAAATTTGGTTATACCCAGAATAACCATCCAGGAAGCAATACCATCCCCTGCTAGCCAATCGATCAAGCATCTGGTCCATGAAAGGCATTGGGAAATTGTCCTTCAGTGTCCAAGAGTTCAACTTACGGTAGTCCATGCAAACTCTCCACCCGGTCACCGGCCTGAGTAGAATCAGCTCATTATTCTCATTAGCAACCACTGTCATACCACCTTTCTTGGGCACACATTAAACTGGGCTCACCCACTTGCTGTCAGAAATAAGGTAAACTACTCCTGCATCCAACCACTTAATGATCTTCTTTTTAACTACTTCTTGCATTGGTGGGTTAAGACGACGCTGATGCTCAATGGTAGGAGTACAGTCTTTTTCTACTTGGATTTTGTGCGTACAGATGCCAGGAAGAATACCAATAATGTCTGCGATGGTCCATCCGATTAGTCTCTTGTGCTTCTGAAGTACTGAAATAAGTGTAGTTACCTGTCGTTCTTCCAAATCGGCTGCAATAATAACAGGTAACATGTTCCCTTTTCCAAGAAATACATATCTTAAGTGACCAGGCAGTTTCTTCAATTCCAACACCGGAGGTTCTTCAATGGATGGCTAGGCTGGTGGTGTTGGTTGATTAGCCAGATCAAGGTTGAGCTTTTTAAGAGCATAAGAATACGAGCCCAGGACGGTCAGGGCACAAACTGTCTCTTCATACTCCTCAATGCCTTCGCTTTCATAGTTCATCACAACCGCTGCTAAGGGCTTGATAATAAGCTGTTCAGTTCTGAGCACATCTTGTTCGTCCTTAAAGTACACATCAATTACTAAGAACACACTCATTTTCTCATACTGTTTCATTGATTTGCCCATGTTAAACCGTACCTCTTCATCGTTCACCCTGAATAAGAGCTCATTCACTCTCAAATCGATCAATACACTTTCGGTTGCAAGGAAAGGTCGACCCAGGATTATGGGCACCTCAAAGTCCACCTCACAGTCCAGAATGACGAAGTCTGCAGGGAATATAAAATTGGAGACCTTGACCAGCATATCATACAAAATGCCAGCAGGTCGCTTTACTGATATGTCGGCCATTACCAACCTCATATTGGTCGGTGTGGGATTTCCTAAACCCATTTTTTTATAGATAGTCAATGGCATCAAGTTAACACTTGCTCCTAGACCACACAGTGCTTTGGTGAATTCCATAGTTCCAATTGTGCAGGGAATAATGACTGCACCTGGATCCGACTTTTTTTGCATCAAGGTCCCTGTGGAAATAGCACTACAGTGGTGGAGGTTTGCTTCCAGTTCGTAACTCACTGCTCGTTTCTTGGTCACAAAATCTTTCATAAATTTTGCATACCCTGGCATTTGCTCAAGGACCTCGATCAAAGGCACATTTATAGTCAATTGCTTGAGTATTGCCAGGAACTTGCTAAACTTTGCATCATCCGCCTTCTTTCTCAGCCGTTGAGGAAAGGGAGGTGGTGGCCGTGGCATGTGTTTCAACACCACTTCCTTATCTTTCTCCTTGTCTGATAAGTTAATAGAACTATTCGGTTTCTCCAACTCCCCTGGATGTTGTTTTGCTGGTTCATCTGCAATTTCCTCAATATTCCCAGATTTGTCGACAGCAGGGCCAGATAAAATCTTACCACTCCTAGTGATGATTGCTTAACATGAATTGTCAGTCTTCTAATTTTGAGTTGCTTGAGCAAATGAAGTACCACTTATTCCCTGGTTTAGTGTTGAGGATAGTTGACTCATCTGTTGCTCTAACTGCTGGATAGAAGTTGAATGTGAACTAACCAACTGACTCATAGTGGAAAATTCACTCCTCATACTGGCTACGCCTGCATTAGTAACCTCTACTCCCTTCAATAGTTCTTTCATCATATCTTCCATTGAACACTTTCCCAAACTAGTTGTAACAGCTTCCTGATATCCTGCATGAACATACAACCCATTTCTGCCATTGATGCATTTCTTTTTTTCTTGATCCCTGTCTTTATGATTAGGATTGTCATTATCATTCTGACCTTGATTCCCTTGGCTATTGCCTCGGAAACCCACCTAATTAGTAAAATAGTTGACTTCTTCTCCATTCTCCATATCATCACGGTCCCAAGTCATTATATCTTTCACCTGTTACGTCTTTCCTAACATTAAGTGCTTGGTGAGCAGGTTCATTTGAGTTTTTAGATGGGCTATGTCTTGATTATTTTCCTCATTCCTTTTTCGTCGTTCCTCCTTCATTCCAACAGGTACAGTTGGACTTGTCACCACAGAATCACTGGTGTACCAAGCCCTACTTAATTTGGTCATCCTATTCAGCATATTAGCAGCATCTTAAAACGCAAGAGTAATAAATGATCCTCCAGCAGCGTTGTTTACCATTGGCCTTGTCACAGAGTTAAAAGCTCTGTACAGAGTCTTTATTAGATGTATGTTCGTCATGTTATGATTTGGACATTGTGCCAGTTTCTTTTTGAAACTCTCCTAAGTTTCATGCAAAGCCTCATTTGGGAGTTGCCTAAAATTGTTGATCTCATCCCTCAATTGTATCCTCCTGGACGGTGGAAAGAACCTTTCTAGGAAATCTCCTCTCAACTACCTCCAGTTGGTTATATAGTTAGGCGTCAAGTCATTTAGCCATAATGTTACCTCGCCGGACAGAGACAATGGGAACAACCTCAATTGGATATCGCTCTGGCTTACCTCCGGGTTATCAAAGGATTTGCAAATGGTGACAAAATTCACCAGATGCAGATTGGGGTCATCTTCAGGAAGGCCTCCAAACAACCCTTTCATATTTAAAAGCTGGATCATTGTGCATGTAATATTGAACTTTGTTCCTGGTGCCAATGGTGGCGGAATGATCATGCCCGTTGCACTTGCTCCATCCACATCGTCATCCTCTTCAGCCTCATACCACAATGGTCGTTCTGCCATTTTGCTTATGTGATGGAGTTTCGGATTGGGTATTGCTTAGTGCAACCTAAAGTAAATATCCTATAAATAAACAAAAACAACAACCGAGCGTAAATCAAGGAAACTTAACTATCAGCAAATTTTTATGCACATAATTTTCAGTCTACAACCGTATTCCCCGGCAACGACACCATTTTTGATAACGCTCAAATTACACTCTTGAATGAGTGTAAGCGATTGTTGTCAATATAAAATCCAACTAGGTTGGGGTCGAATCCCACAGGGAATAAGGTGTGAATGTCAATTTTTTTACGAAATACTTTACTGGTAGTTTATCATTTTCGAAAGTTGGGGGTTTAAAGTTCACAATGTATCAATCTTCACTTTCTGAATTTTTAGAGTTTTTATCAATATAAATGGGAAACCAGGGTTGTGATCACCAAAGGTTTCGGGTATTGACAGATACCAGGTAATGCTAGAGATCCTCGGAATGAGTAGAACAACAGAATATCCCTGACTATGAACTATTTGACTTATCTCTCGACCTCACCAGACAATTTATTATCTAATTCTCTCGAACTTAGATAATTTATCTATATCCAATCGGATGTTATATCAGGTAGATTAATCCAGTTACGACATTAATCATTAAACAGAAGGTTGGTAGCTTCCGAGTCCCTGTTGATAATTCTCGTCCTCTAGTCTATTTCTCTGTTTGAAGCAAATAAAACGTAAGGCATAATCTAATATTTGCAACCACTAGATTTCAATTAAAACCACAGAATTTCAAGATGTTCTACTACTCTTTGAACCCGTTAAACACCTAGCATCATATCAAACCCTTATCCTTAGATCCCATAACCCCAGCTAATGAAATTAGCCGCTTATGATTTGACGAAGGAAATCACAAGTTGAATTCATGATGATAATGATAAACTTACGTATAGATGGAAAACAACGAATAATTTCTTCAATTAAATCCCAAGTTAGAAACCCAAGAATAGTTGATAAGAAAGAAACCAAAAATAATTGGCAAAAGAGAACAATGTACGTGTTTCTCCCCCCTAAAATTCTTGTTCTGAATAATGAAAACTTTCTCACTTAAAAACCCTAAAAACTGCTATTTATACTAAATCCTAATTAAGGAAATAAAATAACAAAATCACAGCTGGCCTCGGATTTAGGTGACGCCATATTGGTGTTGATCGTCAGGCTTCTGACGGCGTCTCAGATATGTCGTCAGAAGTCATGCCATCTTGACCTGTTCTGCCTCACTCTGACGATGTCCTATGACGACTTACCACACTTGTGACGGCGTGTAGTAAATGTCGTCAGACCTTCAGCTTATTTCACCATGTTCTGCCTCACTCTGACGACATATTCTGTCAGCTTACCACACTTGTGACGACATATTGAGAATGTCGTCACTCTCATCCTGCAACTCTTCTCCATTGTTCTTACTGACGCCTTTTTAAGGTAGCTTACCACATCTCTGATGGCTTGCAATAAATACCGTCAGACTCATATCAGCTCACTTGTACCAGATTTTACTTATTTTGTTCATCTTTCCTATATTTTCCTCCCATCCTTGCTACAACTGCAATATCACAAGAAAACGATAAAAACAACCAAAAGTTGCTTAAGACTTCATAATTATTTAGAGTTAAAAGCCTCAAATATGTTAGCATCTGCTCACACATCAAGCACGCTCGAACCCCAGGCCCATCCCTGAAACCATAGGCTATAACACACCAATTTGGCCCGAAAATGCTCCGTTCGCATTGTATTGCCTGTTTGTCCATAAAATATTAAACGGACCATACTGGGATGATCCACAACCTCCCTGGAACAACTCGATAGATTTTAGGCCCACATTACGCTCGGAACACGGGCCCACCCCCAAAATCGTGGGCTATAGCACACCGATTTTGCCTGAAAACGCCCATTTTGCGCCGTTTCGCCCGTTTGTCCACCTAAATGGCCACAAAAATTTAAACGGACCACATTGGGATGATCCCCAACCTCCCTGGCATGCCCCGATCAATTTTCATCCCACAGCACGCCCGAACCCCCGGCCCACCCTAAAAACTGGGGGCTATAGCACACCGATTTGGCCCGAAAATACCCCGTTCATGCCGTTACTCCCGTTTGTCCTCCCAAAAGGCTACGAAAATTTAAATATACCACACTGGGATGATCTCCAACCTCCCTGGCACGCCCTGATAGATTTTTGGCCCACAACATGCCTGGTTCCTGAGCTCATCCCCAAAATCATGGGCTATAGCACACCGATTTGACCCAAAAATGCCTCGTTCGCGATGCTTCACGCGTTTGTCCACCCAAATGGCCACGAAAATTTAAACGGACCATACTAGGACGATCCCTAACCTCCCTGGAATGACCCGATCAATTTTCGCCCACAGCATGCCCGGAACCGGGCCCACCTCCAAAAACCGTGGGCTATAGCACACTGATTTGTCCTAAAAATGCCTCGTTCGCGCTGTTTCTCCAATTTATCCACCCAAATGGCCATGAAAATTTAAACGGACCACACTGGGACGATCTCCAACCTTCCTGGAATGCCTCGGTTAAATTTTGTCCCATAGCACGTCCGAATCCCGTGCCCACCCCTGAAACTGTGGGCAATAGCATACTAATTTAGCCCAAAAATTTCCCATTTGCTCTGTTTCGTCCGTTTGTCCACCCGAATGGCCACAAAAATTTAAACGGACCATACTGGGACGATCCCCAACCTCCTTAGCATGCACCGGTCGATTTTTGGTACACAACACACCCTGACCGCGAGCCCAACCCCAAAACCGTGGGTTATAACACACTTATTTGGCCTGAAAATGTCCCGTTCACACCGTTTCTCCTATTTGTCCACCTAAATAGCCACAAAAATTTAAACGAACTACACTGGGATGATCCCTAACCTCCCTGGCAATCCCCGATCAATTTTTTGTCCACAACATACCTGGAACCCGGGCCCACCTCCAAAACAGTGGGCTATAGCACACCAATTTGGCCCGAAAATGCCCCGTTCGCACCGTTTTCCCTATTTATCCACCCAAATAGCAATAAAAATTAAAACAGACCACACTGTGATAGATGATCTCCAACTTCCCTGGCATGCCCCGGTCGATTTTTGGCCCACAGCATACCCGGACCCCAGGCCCACCCCTGAAACCATGGGCTATAGCACACCGATTTGGCCCAAAAATTCCCCGTTCCTGCCGTTTCGCCCGCTTGTCCATCCAAATAGCCACAAAATATTAAACAGACCATACTGGGACGATCACCAACCTCTCGGTCCCACCCCTAAAACCGTGGGCTATAGCACACCAATTTTGCCTGAAAATGCCCATTTTGCGCCGTTTTGCCCTTTTGTCCACCCAAATGGCCACAAAAATTTAAACGGACCATACTGAGATGAGCCCCAACCTCCCTGGCACACCCCGGTTGATTTTCAGCCCATATCACGTCGGGACCCTGGTCTTTCCCTCGAAACCGTGGGCTATAGCACACCGATTTGGCCTCAAAATGCCTCATTCATGTCGTTTTGCCCGTTTGTTCATCCAAATGGCCACAAAAATTTAAACAGACCACACTGGGATGATTCCCAACCTCCCTGGCATGCCCCGATCAATTTTTGTCCCACAGAACGTCCGTACCCCGGTCCCTGTCCCAAAACCATGGGCTATAGCACAACGATTTGTCCCGAAAATGCCCCGTTCGCGTCGTTTTGCCTGTTTGTCTACCTAAATGGCCATAAATATTTAAACGGACCACACTGGGATGATCCCCAACCTCCCTGGCATGCCCCGGTCAATTTTTGACCCACAGGATACCTTGACCCAGGCCCACCCCCAAAATCGTGGGCTATAACACACCGATTTGGCCCTAAACTTCCCCGTTTATGCCGTTTTGCCTTTTTGTCCACACAAATGTGCAGGAAAATTTAAACGGACAACATTGAGATGATCCCCAACCTCCTTGGAATACCCCAGTCAATTTTTGAACCACAATATGCCCAAACCCCGGGCCCACCCCCAAAACTGTGGGCTATAGCACACCGTTCTCACAGTTTCGCCAGTTTGTCCACCAAAATGGGCACGAAAATTTAAACGGACCACACTGGAATGATCCTTATCCTCTCTGGCATTCCTCGGTCAATTTTCGGCCTACAACACGCCTGGACCCTAGGCCCACCCTCGAAATTGTGGCCTATAGCACACAGATTTGGCCTACAAATGCCCCGTTCACACCATTTTACCCGTTTGTCCACCCAAATGGCGACGAAAATTTAAATGGACCACACTGGGATGATCCCCAATCTCCCTAGCATGCCCCGATTGATTTTTGGCACACAGTAAGCCCGGACTCCGAGCCCACCCCCGAAACCGTGGGCTATAGTACACCAATTTGGCTCAAAAATGCCCCATTCATATCGTTTCACTCGCTAGTCCTCCCAAATATCCATAAAAATTTAAACGGACCATATTGGGATGATCCCCAACATCCCTGGCATGACCGGGCAATTTTCAGGTCACAACACGCCCGGACCCCGGGTGTACCCTCAAAACCGTGAGCTATAGCACACCAATTTGGTCCGAAAACACTCCGTTCGCGCCATTTCTCCTGTTTGTCCACCCAAATGGCCACGAAAATTTAAACGGACTACATTGGGATGATCCACAACATCCCTGGCATGGCCCGGTAAATTTTCAGCCCACAGTACGCCCGGACCCCGATCCCACCCCCGAAATCATTGCTATAGCACATCAATTTGGCCCAAAAATGCCCCGTTCGCGCCGTTTCACTTGTTTGTCCACCTAAATGGCCACAAAAATTTAAACGGACCACACTGAGATGATCCCCAACCCTCCTAGCATGCCCCAATCAATTTTTGGCCCACAGCATGCCTGGACCTCGGGCCCACCCCCAAAACCATAGGCTTAAGCACACCAATTTGGCTCAGAAATGCCCTGTTCTCACCGTTTCGCCCATTTATCCACCCAAATGGCCACAAAAATTTAAACGGACCATACTGGGATGATCCCCAACCTCCTTGGGCACGCCCCGGTTAATTTTTGGCCCATATCTCGCCCGGACCCCAGGCTCACCCTCAAAACCGTGGGCTATAAAACACCGATTTGGCCTAAAATTGCCTCATTCGCGTTGTTGCCCCCGTTTGTATACCCAAATGGCCATGAAAATTTAAACGAACCACACTGGGATGATCCCCTACCTCCCTGGCATGGCCTGGTCAATTTTTGGCCCACATCACACCCGGACCCAGGGCCCACCCCCAACACCGTGGGCTATAGAACACCGATGTGCCCCAAAAATGCCCTGTTTGTGCTGTTTTGCCCATTTGTCCACCCAAATAGCCACAAAAATTTAAACGGACCACACCGAGATGATCCCAACTTCCCTGGCACGCACCGGCCAATTTTTAGCCCACAACACGCTCTGATCCCCTGGCCCACCCCCTAAAACCATGGGCTAAAGCACACCGATTTGGCCTAAAAATGCCTCGTTCGTGCCTTTTCGCCCGTTTGTACACTCAAATGGCCACAAAAATTTAAATGGACCACACTGGGAGGATCCTCAACCCCCCTGATATGACTCAGTCAATTTTTGACGCACAGTACACCCAAAATCTGGACCCATCCCCGAAACCCTAGGCTATAACACTCAGATTTGGCCCGAAAATGCCCCGTGCGCGCCGTTTCTCCCATTTGTTCACCCAAATGGCTACGAAAATTAAAATAGACCACATTGGGATGATCTCCAACCTCCTTGGTATGCTCAGGTTGATTTTTGGCCCACAGCATGCTCGGACCTCGGGCCCACCTATAAAACCGTGTGCTATAGCACATCGATTTGGCCCGAAAATGCCCAGTTCATGTCGTTTCGCCTGTTTGTCCACCCAAATGGCAACAAAAATTTAAACAGACCAAACTGTGTTGATTCCTACCTCCATGGCATGCCCCAATCAATTTTCGGCCCACAGCACGCCTTGACCCCGGGCCCACCCCTGAAACCGTGGGCTATAACAGACTGATTTGGCCTGAATATGCCCCGTTCATGTCGTTTCCCCCGTTTGTCCACCCAAATGGCCATGAAAATTTAAACGAACCACACTGGGATGATCCACAACATCCCTAGCACACCCCGGTCGATTTTTGACCCACAGAACGCCCGGACCCTAGGCCTACCCTCGAAACCATGGGCTACAGCGCACCGATTTGGCCCAAAAATGCCCCGTTCACGCCGTTTTGCCTATTTGTCCACCCAAATAGCCACGTAAATTTAAACACACCACACTGGGATGATCCTCAACCTCCCTGACATGCTCCGGTTGATTTTTGGCCCATATCACACCCAGACCCGGGGCCCTCCCCGAAACCATGTGCATAGCACACCGATTTAGCCCGAAAATGCCCAGTTCGTGCCGTTTCGCCCGTTTGTCCACCCAAATAACCATAAAATTTTAAATAGACCATACTGGGATGATCCCCAACCTCCCAGGCATACCTCAGTCAATTTTTGGACCACAGCACACCCAGACCCCGGGCCCACCCCCAAAACTGTGGGCTATGGCACACCGATTTGTCCTGAAAATGCCCCATTCGCTATGTTTCGCTCGCTAGTCCACCCAAATTGTCACAAAAATTTAAACGGACAACACTGGGATGATCCCCAACCTCCCTAGCATACGTCGGTCAATTTTTGACTCACAGCACACCCGAACCCTGGGCCCACCCCCAAAATCGTCGGCTATAGCACACCGATTTGGCCCAAAAATGCCCAGTTCACACCGTTTCTCCTATTTGTTCACCCAAATAGCCACAACTTCATGGCATGCCTCGGTCGATTATTGGCCCACAGCACGCTTGGACCCCGAGCCCAACCCCGAAACTGTGGGCTATAGAACACCGATTTAGCCCAAAAACACCCTGTTTGCGCCGTTTCGCCCGTTTGTCCACCCAAATGACTACGAAAATTTATACGGACCACACTGGGATGAACCACAACATCCCAGTCATGCCCTGATTGATTTTCGGCCCACAGCATACCCGGACCGCTAGCCCACCCCTGAAACCGTGGGCTATAACATACTGATTTGGCCCGAAAATGCTCCGTTTGTGCCGTTTCACTCGTTTGTCCACCTAAATGGCCATAAAAACTTAAACGGACCACACTGGGATGATCCCTAACCTCCCTGGCATGCCCCGGTTGATTTTTGGACCACAGTACGCCCGAACCTTAGGCCCACCCCTAAAAACGTAGGCTAAAGCACACTAATTTAGCCCGGAAATGCCCTGTTTGCGTTGTTTCGCCCGTTTGTCCACCCAAATATCTATAAAACTTTAAACGGACCATACTGAGATGATCCCCAACCTCCCTGGCATGCTCCGGTTGATTTTCAGCCCACAGCACGCCCGGACCCCAGGCCCACCCCCAAAACCGTGGGCTATAAAACACCGATTTGGCCCGAAAATACTTCATTCGCGCCGTTTCGCCCATTTCTCCACCCAAATGGCCACGAAAATTTAAACGGACCATACTGGGACGATCCCCACCCTTCCTTGCATGCCTCGATCATTTTTCGGCCCATATCACGATCGAACTCCGGGCCCAGCCCTAAAACTATAGGCTATAGCACATTGATTTTGCGCGAAAATGCCCTGTTGGCGTCGTTTCGCTTGTTTGTCCATCTAAATAGCCACAAAAATTTAAATGGACCATACTGGGATGATCCACAACTTCCCTGACACTTCCCGATCGATTTTCAGCCCACAGCACGCCCAGACACCGCACCCACCTCCGAAACCAAGGGCTATAGCACATCGATTTGGCCAGAAAATGCCCCGTTCGCGCCGTTTCGCTTGTTTGTAAACCTAAATGGCCACGAAAATTTAAACGGACCACTTTGGAATGATCCCCAACCTCCCTGACACACCTCGATTGAGTTTTGACCCATAGTACGCCCGAACCCAGGGCCCACCCCCAAAACCGTGGACTATTGCACACCGATTTATCCCAAAAGTGGTTTGTTCGTGCTGTTTAGCCTGTTTGTCAACCAAAATGGCCACAAAAATTTATACGGACCATACTGGGATGATCCCTAACCTCCCTGGCATGCCTCGGCCAATTTTTGGCCTACAGCACGCCCGAACCCTAGGCCCACCGCTGAAATTATAGGCTATCGCACACCGATTTGGCCCAAAAATGCCCCGTTCGCCCGTTTGTCCACTCAAATATCCACAAAAATTTAACTGGATCACACTGGGACGATCCCCAACATCCTTGGCACGCCCCAATTGAGTTTTGGCCCACAGTAAGCCCAAACCCCTGGCCCACCCCCAAAACCGTGGGCTATAGCACTCCAATTTGGCCCAAAAATGCCCCGTTCATACCGTTTCGCCCGTTTGTCCACCCAAATAGCCAAGAAAATTTAAATGAACCACACTGGGGTGATCCCCAACCTCCCCGACATGATCGGTCGATTTTTGGACCACAACACGCCCGGACCCCGGGCGCACCCCCAAAACCGTGAGCTATAGCACACCTATTTGACCAAAATATGCCCCATTCGTACCATTTTACCCGTTCGTCCACCTAAATGGCCATAAAAATTTAAATGGACCATACTAGGATGATCTCCAACATCCTTGGCATGCCCCGATTTAGCCCAAAAATGCTCTGTTAGTGTCGTTTCGCCCGTTTGTCTACCCAAATGGTCACGAAAAGTAAAATGAACCACATTAGGACAATCCCCAACCTCCTTGTCATGCCCCGGTCAATTTTTGGCCTACAGTACGCCCTGAACCTGGGCCCACCCCCAAAATCGTGAGCTATAGCATAACGGTTTGGCCAGAAAATGCTCCGTTCGCACCGTTTTGCCCGTTTGTCCACCCAAATGGCCATGAAAATTTATAAAGACCATATTGGGATGATACTTAATGTCCTTTTCAAGCCCTAGTTAATTTTTGGCCCACAGCACACCCGAATCCTGGGCCCACCCCCGAAACCGTGGGCTATTGCACATCGATTTGGCCAAAAAATGCCCCGTTTATGCCGTTTTGCCTGTTTTTCCACCCAAATGGATACTTAAATTTAAACGGACCACACTGGGACGATCCCCAAATTCCCTGGCATGCTCCAGTTGATTTTCGGCCCATAGCAAGCCCAGACCCTGGAAGCACTCCTGAAACCGTAGGTTATAGCTGATGTGTGAGCATATGCTAACATATTTGAGGATTTTAACTCTAAATAATTGCAAGATCTTGAGCAACTTTAGTTATTTTTTATTATTTTATGTTTGATTTTGCAGTTTAAGCTGATATGATAGAGAACCAACATGAAATGAAGCAAAAAAGTTAGAATTTGAAGAAATCTGAAGACAAGTGTGGCTGGCGACATTTGTGATAAGTCGTCAGCCCTATGATAAGATATCAGGTTGGTCGTCATCAGTAGACAGAGAATTGGTCTAAAGTGGAAGCTGTGGCGACATTCTATGATAAGCCATCAAGGGTCTGATAAGTTATCAAGAATGTCGTCAGCCTAAGGCAACCAAGGAGAACTGAAGAAAAGCCTTAATGAAATTTTGTGATAGGCCATCACGTAGCTGATAGGTTATTAAGTTTGTCGTCAGCCTTAAGCAGGAAGAGCCAAAACTGAAGAAGAAGCTGACAACATTTGTGATAAGTCGTCAGCTTCCTGATAACCTATCACAAATGTCGTCGGCTAATCCGAAGGATTTCTAAGTTTTTTTAATTTATTTCCTTATTTAGGGAGAACTATTTAAAGCTTTGTTTTAGGGTTTTCTAGGAAGAGAGGATTATTCCGCACAAGGTCGATACCTTGAGTTTTGGACTGCAGTTTTTGTTATTTTCTCTCTTTATTTTCTTGACTTTAACAACACAACTATTGTGGAAAGATTATTATCAGTATTTTGGGATTTTTCCTTTGTGATCTAATATGCGATTCACTAGTTATTATTCATCTATGTAAGTTTATCTTTCAAATCATGAATTCAATTATGTGTTTCGTTCGTTACATCATGAGTGGATAAACTCCATTAACCTGAGTTATGTGATCTAGGGTTAGGTCTTGATAAGGTGCTAAGTGTTCAAGATTCGGAAGGATGGTAGGATTTCTTTATAATTCTAAAGCTTTAATTAACGTTTGTTGGTTGCAAACAGTAGACACACCTACTTTGATTTGCTTGAGAAAGAAATCAAATACAGTAGGACGTGAATTATCAACATGGACTCGAAAATACTTCGCTTAATAATCACCGTTGTAACAAGGCTGGTTAACCTGAGGTAGAATCTGAGCAATAAGTAGAAATTCCCTAAGTCTGAGAATTAGGGAGTTAAAAGCTTAAGTAGGTCGAGAGACATTTAAGCATAACATCAATAAAGATAGCTTGTTATCCTACCCACCATGAGAATCTTGAACTACTTTTAGTATCTGTCATGTACCGAAAGCCCTAGTGAACATAATTCTGGTTATTTCATAAACTCTTGATTTACAAGCACTGAAATTATAGTGACAAACAACTACTTGTTAAACTTAAACCCCCAATTTCATGAAACATTAAACTATCATGGATTAAATCGCAAACAACTTTAGTTCACACCATATTCCCAGTGGGATTCGACCCCAAACTAGTTGGGTTTTATATTGACAACGATCGCTTACACCCATTCAAGAGTGTAATTTGAGCGGTATCAAAAATGGCGCCGTTGCCGGGGAATACGGTTGTAAGCTAAAGTTTGTATGCGCTAATTGACTGTTAGTTAAGTTTCCTAGATTTACGTTTATTTGTTGTTTTTGTTTATTTGTAGATTTTATAGTGTATGCCTAGCACCAGAAGTTCTGGAGAACAGTTATTACCACCTAATCCAGAACCGCATTGAATAGGAAGAATGTCAGAACAACAAGAGATTGACAGACTATCAGCCTTAGCTAGAGCTCAGGTGAATGTACAAAATGTCGGGCAACATGCACGACATCCAAACCCTGAGGACAAAATTTGGGGGACGAGGAGTTATTGAACCCTGGTAACCCACGGCATGCAGAGCAGATAGCTGCACAAGTGCCACGTAATGTTAACTGGAACCGTTCGTTCCAAAGAAGATAAGAGTACCAGTCGGTCCAGTATGATCTGAATGCTGATGATGATGGCATAGACGGGGTAGGTGCAACGGGTGCAATTATTCCTCCACCGTTGGCACCTGGAGCTAAGTTCAACATTACGAGTACTATGATCCAACTCTTCAATCTGAAAGGGTTTTTTGGTGGCCTTCCTGGGGATGATCCAAACCTGCATCTGGTGAATTTTTTCACTATCTACAAATCTTTTGATAACCCAGGAGTGGGCCAGAATTCTATCCGATTGAGATTGTTTTCGTTGTCTATGTCTGGGGAGGCAACCTTGTGGTTAAATGAGCTAACACCCAATTCTATAACCAACTGGAGGCAGTTGAAAGGAGCTTTCCTAGAAAGGTTCTTTCCGTCTTCCAGGAGGGTACAGTTGAGGGATGAGATCAGCAACTTTAGATAGCTCCCAACTGAAGCCTTGCATGAAACTTGGGAAAGATTCAAAAAGAAGCTGACACAGTGTCTGAACCACAACACGACGGACATACATTTGATGGAGACTTTGTACGGGGCTCTTAACTCTGTTACAAATCCAATTATAGATAATGCTATTGGTGGTTCGATTGTTGATCATACATTCCCAGAGGCTTCGGAGATGTTAGAAAAGATGACCAAACAGAGTTGGGCATGGCATACCAGAGACTTTGTGGTGGCCAGCCCCACTGTTTCTGTGGGTATTACAATAGAACAATGCAGAAGAGAAGAGGAGCATGACCAAGACATGGCTCACCTTAAAATACAGATGGACTTGCTGACCAAGCACTTGCTATCAAGCCAGGTTAAAAAGGTAAAAGTTGTGGGATATTAGGAGAGAGTTAAGACTAGTGTTGAAGAAGAGGCTAACTATGTTAATAATCAAGGGGGTTTTTGAGGCAATAGCCAAAGGAATCAAGGTCGAAACTTTTATGATAAGCTTGGTTATAAAGATAGAGAGCAAGGAAATTGGAGGATTAACAATGAAATGAGTGGTCTATATGTTCCTCCTAGAAATCGTGAGGCTGCTTCAACAAGTTCTGAAAAGATATCCATAGAGGACATGATGGAGAAATTGTTAAAGGGAGTTGAGGCCACCAACTCTGGTGTAACCACCATAAAGACCGATCTGATATCCATCAGTCAGTTGTTGCACTCACACTTCACTGTCATTAAATAGTTGGAGCAGCAGATGAGCCAACTTTTTGCTGCATTCAACCAGAGAAAGAGCGGAATGTTACTAAGCGATACAGTTTAGAATCCGCGGAATGATGGCTCATGTATGGTGATACCACTAGGAGTGGTAAGATATTACCTAGCCCTTCTGTGGGCAAAATCTGAAGATGGTGAGGTAGTTGTTGATGAATCCGAAGAAAGCAATCCAGTGGAGTCTACGAAGCTGGATAGTGTTGTTAATGCTTCGAAGAAGGAAAGAGAGAAGGAAGAGGAAGTGGTGTTGAAAACTATCCCAAGACCACCACCTCTTTTTCCTCAACGATTGAAGAAAAAAGTTGATGATGCAAAATACAGCAAATTCATGGCAATGCTCAAGCAATTGATAATAAATATGCCTTTGGTTGAGGCACTTGAGCAAATGCCAGGATACGCGAAATTCATGAAGGACCTTGTGACTAAGAAATGAGCTGTGAGCTATGAATTAGAGGAAAATCTCCACCATGGTAGCGTTATTTCTATAAGGACCTTGGTGCAGAAGAAGCCAGAGCCGGGCGCATTCACTATTCCTTGTACAATTGGACTATGGAATTCACAAGGCATTATGTGATCTGGGAGCAAGCATTAATTTGATGCCACTAACTGTTTATAGAAAGTTGGGTCTAGGAAATCCCACACCCACCAACATGCGACTCGTGATGGCGGATAGGTCAGTAAAACAACCTGTTGGCATTCTATATGATGTGTTGGTGAAGGTGTCCAACTTTATATTCCCTGCAAACTTCGTCATTCTGGATTACGAGGTGGACTTTGAGGTGCCTATAATTTTGGGTCGACCTTTCCTCGCAATCGGAAATGTGTTGAATGATTTAAAAGCGAATAAGCTCTTATTCAGGATGAATAATGAAGTGGTACGATTTGATGTGGGTAAGTCAATGAAGCAACATGAAGAAATGAGTGTGTTCTCAGTAGTTGATGTGTATTATGAGGACGAACATGAGGTGTCCATAGTTGAGCAACTTGTTATCAAACCTTTGGCCGCAATTATGATGAATTATGATAGTGAAGGCATCCGGGAGTATGAAGAGACCGTTGGTGCTTAGAAAGAAATGGGTTCACATGCTTATGATCCTAAAAAGCTAGACCTTGACCTTGCTAATAAACCAACACCACCAGCCAAGCCATCTATTGAGGAGCCTCCGGTGTTGGAATTAAAAGAACTGCTTGGACACTTACGGTACGTGTTTTTGAGAAACGGGAACACGCTACCTGTTATTATTGCGGCTGATTTGGATGAGCAACAGGTAAACACACTTAGTTCAGTACTTTAGAGTCATAAAAGATCTATAGGCTGGACCATCGCAGATATTATTGGCATTCCCCCGGGCATCTAGACGCATAAAATTCAACTTGAAGAAGATTGTATTCCAACCATAGAACATCAGCGCCATCTTAACCCACCAATACAAGAGGTGGTTAAGAAAGAGATTATTAAGTGGTTGGATGCATGAGTGGTTTACCCTATTTCTGACAGCAAGTGGGTGAGCCCAGTTCAATGTGTGCCCAAAAAAAGGGGCATGACTGTGGTTGCTAATGAAAGGAATGAGTTGATTCCACTCAAGCCTATAACTGGGTGGAGAGTTTGCATGGACTACCGTAAGCTGAATTATTGGACTCTGAAAGACCACTTCCCGATGTCCTTTATGGACCAAATGCTTGATCGATTGGATGGAAAGGGGTGGTATTACTTCTTGGAGGGTTATTCCAGATACAAACAAATCTGCATTGCTCCTGAAGATCAGGAGAAGACGACATTCACATGCCCATATGGCACCTTTGCATTTAAGAGGATGCCATTTAGGCTATGCAATGCGCCTTCCACTTTTCAACGATGTATGATGTCTAACTTTAAAGACATGGTGGAGGACACAATAGAGGTATTCATGGATGATTTCTCTGTGGTGGGTGATTCATTCGAGATGTGTTTGGAAAATCTGAATCTAGACTTACAAAGATGTATTGAATTTAATTTGGTTCTTAACTGGGAAAAATGCCATTTCATGGTAAAGGAGGGCATCGTTCTCGGCCATAAAATTTTCGAAAAAGGGATAAAAGTTGATCGAGCAAAAGTGGAAGTTATTGAGAAACTACCACCTCCCATTTTAGTGAAGGGAGTGAGTAGTTTTCTTGGACATGTTGGCTTTTATCAGAGATTTATAAAAGACTTCTCGAAGGTTGAAAATCCACTTTGCAAACTTTTCGAGAAAGAAGTGAAGTTTTCCTTCGATGATGAGTGCTTGAAGACATTTGAATGCCTTAAAAAGAAGCTGGTTGAGTCCCCTATTATTGTTGCACCTGACTGGTCAAAACCATTTGAGATCATGTGTGATGCCAGTGGTGTTGCCCTTGGAGCTGTATTGGGACAAAAGAGGGACAAACTATTTTATCCGATATATTACGCCAGCAAAGCACTGAATAGAGCGCAAAAGAATTGCACCGTCACTGAACAGGAACTTCTGGCCGTAGTGTATGCTTTTGAGAAGTTCAGAGCTTATCTTCTTGGGACCAAAGTGGAGATCCACACTGACCATGCTGCCTTGAGGTATCTGATGGCTAAGAAGGATGCAAAACCAAGGCTGATTAGATGGGTATTGCTGCTGCAAGAATTTGACTTTGAGGTCAAAGATAGGAAAGGTTGTGAAAACCAAGTTACAAATCATCTATCTAGAATGGAAGGTGAACAGGAAATTAGTGATAAAATAAAGATAAATGATGCATTCTCTGATGAGGAGATCCTGGATGCCGCTGTGGAAAAATTGCCTTGGTATGCAGATTATGCAAATTATGTTGTGAGTGAGGTCATCCCAGAAAATCTTTCTTTCCATCAAAGAAAGAAATTCCTGCATGATGGGACTCATTACTTCTGGGATGAACCGTATCTTTTTCGGCGATGTGTGGATAATATTATAAGGAGATGCGTACCGGAAGTGGATGTATTGTGCATATTGGAAGTATGTCATGCTTCCCCAGTTGAGGGTCACCATACAGGTGATCGAACGGCTAGGAAGGTGTTGCAGAGTGGCTATTACTGGCCAACATTGTTCAAGGATGCCTACGAGTTTGTGCTGAAATATGACCAATGTCAAAGGCAGGAGTCAATCTCCAAAAGATATGAGATGCCCTTGACTAAGATGCTTGAAGTGGAATTATTTGATGTCTTGGGCATTGATTTCATGGGTCCTTTTGTAAGCTCATACGGGATGAAGTATATTTTAGTTTCTGTTGACTACGTCTCGAAATAGGTCGAAGCTGTAGCATTGTCTGATAATGAAGGGAAGAGGGTTGTTGCTTTTCTCAAGAAGAACATCTTCTCTCGCTTTGGAGTACCACGTACTATTATAAGCGATGGAGGATCTCATTTTTGCAACAAACTATTTTGAGCAGCTTTAGCAAAATATGGGGTGAAACAGCACCGAGTAGCTACTCCATACCACCCACAAACCTGTGGGAAAGTGGAGGTCTCAAATCGAGAGATTAAAGCCATCCTAGCCAAAACGGTGAACGCTAGCCGGAAAGATTGGTCTCGAAAGCTCGATGATGCCCTGTGGGCATATCGAATTGCGTTTAAGACACCCATTGGCATGTCACCATTTCAGTTGGTCTATGGAAAATCTTGCCACCTACCAATAGAGCTGGAGCACAAAGCCTTATAGACACTCAAAATGCTGAATTTGAATTGGAAGGAGGCAGTAGAGCTAAGAATGGGGAAACTGAATGAGATGGATGAATTCCGTATCAGGGCATATGAACGAGCAGATCTGTATAAAGAAAATATGAAAAAGTACCACTATTGAAGAATAGAGAAACGAGACTTCTAAAAGGGTGACTTGGTGCTTCTGTTTAATTCTAGACTCAAATTGTTCCCAAGTAAGCTGAAATCTAAGTGGTCAGGCCCTTTTAAAGTTAGCAGAATCTACTCATCTGGAGTAGTGGAACTTGAAAACGATGACGGCAGTACCTTCAAGGTAAATGGGCAACGTGTCAAGCTTTACATTGGTCCAAAAGAATCAATGAAAAGTATCACCATTATCTGTATCGATGAAGTCTGAAGTAATCAAGATACTTGAGTCGTGCGGCGATGTTAAATTAGGCGCTACATGGGAGGTAACCCATGAACCCCGGGATTGATCCATTCCAGGTATACTCTAACCCTTAGTTCATTTTATTTTCAATTTTAAGTTGAGGGTGCAGGGTAGGATGTTGTTGTAATAACTTTCGGTAGATAATTAGGAGTAATACAGGTACTTGAGGCAGTTATCTTGTTTTGTAACTTTTGAGCACCTCTCCATTGATCTGATTTTATAAATGTGTGAAATGCATTCATTTGTGACATTGTTGTTATACCACAATAAAGATTTCACGTTTGTAATGGTGTGGTAGGCGTTAGGCGTGAATCCCTTAGCAAAGTAACGTTTCTCTTGTTGTGAAATTTAAGAATAGATGAATAGAAGAAGAAAAATAGAATTAATGGAAGAATGATTGTTTAGAACTAGAATGTCTTAGAAGTAGAATAGAATAGAATTGAATGTCAGAAGATGTCTTAAAATCTCTAGCAAGATAGGGTATTTATAATACCCATATCCAAATCCTACTAAGCTAATGAAATACTTAACCCAATTGTACTAGGTTAATGTATCATTATCCTAATCCTAATAAGCTAATGAAATACTTAACCCAATTGTACTAGGTTAATGTATCATTATCCTAATCCTAATAAGCTACTGCTAGTCCCCAAAGTCTTCAGAAATGTTGTTTTAGCCCGGAACAGAATTTCCATGCGCCATCTTTAGTCCTTGGCGTCCAAGATTGGCTTTTCTCCTTTCGTGAAGATTTCTTTGGCGTCAAGTTATCCATGAAATGCTGAATTCTGCATCATTTATACCTGAAACTTTGCTAATCATGTTCGTTAGCTCACTTACAGGAAAATGGAATAAAAGTGCATGAAATATATAATTTGTTCTCAAAACTAGGCTAAAATATGGGCAAAATATAGTGCTATAGGCGTGTAAATTCGCCTATCATCAACTATCCCTATGTTTATGTATGTGAATTCTAATATGAGTAAAAAAGGGATTTCTTTGTTGTGAGGGCACATTGGGTATGTTGCTAAGTCACTGACTTGTTCAGATAGTGTGATCTTGGTATGGCATGATTGTTATTGCTGAATTTTTGTCGTATCTTGATGCTTGTGAGTTACATGGTTGTTCTTCAAAACATCAACAATGAGTTTTAAATTGACTGACATTCGAGATGGTGAAATTATTCTAAACTAGTATGAGTAGTTAGCTACCAAATTGTAGTTTGTATTCTCTTAGTTATGTTTCGGTTGCTTGAGGACAAGCAATTATTTTAAGTTGAGGGTGTTGATGTGTGAGCATATGCTAACATATTTGAGGCTTTTAACTCTAAATAATTGCAAGGTCTTGAGCAACTTTAGTTATTTTTTATTAGTTTATGTTTGATTTTGCAGTTTAAGCTGATATGATAGAGAACCAACATAAAATGAAGCAAAGAAGTTGAAATTTGAAGAAATCTGAAGACAAGTGTGGCTGAAAACATTTGTGATAAGTCGTCATCCCTATGATAAGCTATCAGGTTGGTCGTCATCAGTAGACAGAGAATTGGCCTAAAGGGGAAGCTGTGACGACATTCAGTGATAAGCCGTCAAGGGTCTGATAAGTTATCAAGAATGTCGTCATCCTAAGGCAGCCAAGAAGAACTGAAGCAAAGCCTTGATGACATTTTGTGATAGGCCGTCACGTAGCTGATAGGTCATCAAATTTGTCGTCAGCCTTAAGCAGGAAGAGCCGAAACTGAAGAAGAAGCTGACGACACTTGTGATAAGTCGTCAGCTTCTTGATAAGCTATCACAAATATCGTCGGCTAATCCGAAGGATTTCTATTTTTTTTAATTTATTTCCTTATTTAGGGTGAACTATTTAAAGCATTGTTTTAGGGTTTTCTAGGAAGAGAGGATTATTCCGCACAAGGTCGACACCTTGAGTTTTGGACAACAATTTTTGATATTTTCTCTCTTTATTTTCATGACTTTAACAACACAACAATTGTGGAGAGATTATTATCAGTATTTTGGGATTTTTTCTTTGTGATCTAATCTGCGATTCACTAGTTATTATTCATCTCTGTAAGTTTATCTTTCAAATCATAAATTCAATTATGTGTTTCGTTCGTTACATCATGAGTGGCTAAACTCCATTAACCTGAGTTATGGGATCTAGGGTTAAGGACCACACTGGGATGATCCTCAACCTCCCTGGCCTGCCCCGATCGATTTTTGGCCCATAGCACGCTCGAACCCCGGGCCCACCCCAAAACCGTGGACTATAGCACACCGATTTAGCTCAAAAATGCCCTATTAGCGCCGTTTCGCCCGTTTATCCACCCAAATGGCCACAAAAATTTAAACGAACGACACTGGGATGATCCCAAACCTCTCTGGCAAGCTCCGATCAATTTTCGATCCACAGCACGCCCGAACCCCGGGCCCACCCCCAACACCGTGGGCTATAGCTCACCAATATGGCCCGAAAATGCCTCGTTCGCGCCATTTCGCCCGTTTGTCCAACCAAATGTCCATGAAAATTTAAACGGACCACACTGGGATGATCCTCAACCTCCCTGGCACGTCTAGGTCAATTTTCAGCCCAAAGCACGCTCTGACCCCGAGCCAACCCTCAAAACTGTGGGCTATAGCACACTGATTTAGCCCAAAATACCCCATTCGCGCCGTTTCGCCTATTTGTCCACCCAAATGGCCACGAATATCTAAATAGACTACACTGGGATGAACCCCAGCCTCCCTGCAATGCCCCAATCAATTTTTGGCCCACAGCACACCAGAACCCCGGGCCCACCCCCAAAACTGTGGCCTATAAGCGAACCGATTTGGCCCAAAAATGCCCCGTTCGCGCTGTTTCGCCCGTTTGTCCACCCAAATGTCCACGAAAATTTAAACGAACCACACTAGGATGATCCCCAACCTCCCTGGCACGCCCTGGTCAATTTTCGCCCCATAGCATACCCGGGTCCACCCCCAAAACTGTAGCACAATGATTTGGCCCGACAATGCCCAATTCGCGCCATTTCGGTTGTTTGTCCAGTCAAATAGCCACGAAAATTAAAACAAACCACACCGGGATGATCTTCAACCATCTTGGCATGCGCTGGTCAATTTTTGGCCCACAGCACGCCCAGACCCCGGGCCTACCCCCAAAACCGTGGGCTATAACACATCGATTTAGCCCAAAAATGATCCGTCCGCGTCGTTTTGCCTGTTTAGCCACCCAAATAGCCACTAAAATTTAAACGGACCACACTGGGATAATCCTCAACACCCCTGGAACGCCCCGATCGATTATTGACCCACAGCATGCCCGAACCCCGGGCCCACCCCCAAAACTGTGGGCTATAGCACACCGATTTGGCCCAAAGTGCCCCATTCGCGCCGTTTCGCCCGTTTGTCCACCCAAATGACCACGAAAATTTAAACAGACCACGATGGGATGATCCCTAACCTCCCAAGCACGCCTCGGTTGATTTTTGGCCCACAACACATCCGAAACCCGGGCTCACCCCCAAATTTGTGGGCTATATCACACCAATTTAGCTCGAAAATGGTCGTTCGCGCCGTTTCGCCCGTTTGTCCCCCCAAATGGCCACAAAAATTTAAATGAACTACACTAGGATGATCTCCAATCTCTCTGGCACGCCCCAGTTGATTTTCGGCCCACAGCACGCTCAGACCCGAGCCCACCCCCGAAACCGTGGGATATAGCACACTAATTTTGCTCGAATATGCCCTATTTGTCCTCCCAAATGGCCACAAAAATTTAAATAGACCATATTGGGATGATCTCCAACCTCCCTGGCATGCCCCGATCGATTTTCGGCCTATAGCAAACCCGGACTACAGGCCCACCCCCGAAATCGTGGTCTATAGCACACCTATTTGGCTCGAAAATGCCCCGTTCGCGCCATTTCTCCCGTTTCTCCATCCAAATGGCCACGAAAATTTAAACAGACTACACTGGGATGATCCCCAACTCCCTGGCATACCTCGGTCAATTTTCGACCCACAACACGCCCGGACCCCGGGCCCACCCCCAAAACCGTGGCTATAGCACACCGATTTAGACTAAAAATGCCTCATTCGCACCGTTTCGCCCGTTTGTCCACCCAAATTGCCACAAAAAATTAAACGGACCACACTGGAAGGATCCCCAACTGCCCTGGCACGCCTCGGTTGATTTTCGACCCCAGCACGCCTGAACCCCGAGCCCACCTCCAAAACCGTTGACTATAGCACACTAGTTTGGCCCTAAAAGGCCCCGTTCACGCCATTTCACCATTTGTCCACGCAAATGGCCATAAAAATTTAAAATAACCACACTGAGACGATCGCCAACATCCCTGGCATGCCCTGGTCGATTTTTGGCCCATAGCATGCCCAGACCCCGGGCCCACCCCCAAAATCGTGGGCTATAGCACACCGATTTAGCCCAAAAATACCCGGTTCATGCCGTTTCACCAGTTTGTCCACCCAAATTGCCACGAAAATTTAAACGGACCACACTGGAATGATCCCCAACCTCCCTGACACACCTCGATCGATTTTGAGAACACAAAACGTCTGGACCCCGAGCCCACCCTCGAAATCATGCGCTATAGAACACCAATTTGGCCCAAAAATATATCGTTCGCACCGTTTCACTCGTTTGTCCACCCAAATGGCCACAAAAATTTAAACGGACCACACTGGGACGATCTCCAACCTCCCTGGCATGCCTCGATCGATTTTTAGACCACAGAACGCCCGAAACCCAAGCCCACCCCCAAAACCATGGGCTATAGCACACCAATTTGGCTCGAAAATGCCCCGTTCGCGTTGTTTCACCCGTTTGTCCACCCAAATGGCTACGAAAATTTAAACGGATCACACTGGGCGATCAACAACCTCCCTAACATGCCCCAGTCAATTTTCGGCTCACTGCACGCCCGGACCTCGGGCCCACCCCTGAAATCGTGGGCTATAAAACACCGATTTAGCCCAAAAATGCCCCGTTCGTGCTGTTTCGTCCATTTGTCCACCCAAATGGCCACGAAAATTTAAACGGACCACATAGGGACGATCCCCAACCTCCTTGGCATGCCTCGGTCGATTTTTGGCCCACAACACGTCTGGAACCCCGGCCCACCCCCAAAACCGTGTGCTATTGCACACCGATTTGGCCCGAAAATGCCTTGTTCACGACGTTTCACCCGTTTGTCCACCCAAATGGCCACAAAAATTTAAACGAACCACACTGGGCGATCCCAACCTCCCTGGCATGCCTCAGTCGATTTTTGGCCCACAGTACGCCCAGTCTCTGGGCCCACCCTGAAACCGTGGGCTATAGCACACCGATTATGCCCGAAAATGCTCCGTTCGCGCTGTTTTGCCCGTTTGTCCACCCAAATGGCCACAAAAATTTAAACAAACTATATTAGGATGATCCCCAACCTCCCTGGCACATCTCGGTCAATTTTTGACCCACAGCTCGCCCGACCCTCGGGACCACCCCTGAAATCGTGGGCTATAGCACACCGATTTGGCCTGAAAATGCCTCATTCATGTCGTTTCGCCCGTTTGTCAACCCAAATGCCCACGAAAATTTAAACGGACCATACTGGGAGGATCCCCAACCTCCCTGGAATACGCCAATCAATTTTCGGCGCACAATACGACTGAACCCCAGGCCCACACCTAAAACCGTGGGCTATAGCACACCGATTTACCCCAAAAATGCCCCATTCACGCCGTTTCGCCCGTTTGTCCACCCAAATGGCCACACAAATTTCAACGAACTACACTGGACGATTTACAACCTCCCTGGCATAGCCCTATCAATTTTTGGCCCGCAGCCCGCTTGGACCCCTGGCCCACCCCCAAAACTGTGGGCTATAGCACACCGATTTTGCCCAAAAATGCCCCGTTCGCGCTGTTTCGCCCGTTTGTCCTACCAAATGGCCAAGAAAATTTAAACGGACCACACTGTGATGATCCCCAACCTCCGTGGCATGCCTCGATTGATTTTTTGCCTACAGAACTCCCGTGCCTACCCCCGAAACCGTGGGCTATAGCACACCAATTTTGCCCAAAAATGCCTCATTCGCGCCGTCTCGCCTGTTTGTCCTCCCAAATGGCCAAAATAATTTAAACGGACCACACTGGGATGATCCCGAACCTCCCTGACATGCTCCGGTCAATTTTTGGCCAACAGGGTGCCCGAACCCTGGGCCCAACCCCAAAACCGTGGGCTATAGCACACCAATTTGGCCCGAAAAATCCTCATTCGCACCGTTTGCCGGTATGTCCACCCAAATGGCCACAAAAATTAAACAGACCACACTGGGAGGATCCCCAACCTCCCTGGCATGCCCCGGTCCAGTTTTGGCCCACAGCGCACCCGAACCTCGAGCCCACCACCAAAACAGTGGGTTATAACGCTAATTTTGCCTGAAATGCCCCGTTCGTGCCGTTTCACCCATTTGTCCACCCAAATGGCCACAAAAAGTTAAACGAGCCACAATGGAATGATCCCTAACCTCTCTGGCATGCCCCGATCAATTTTTAGCCCACAGCACGCGTGGACCCTGGGCCTACCCCTGAAACCGTAGGCTATAGCACACCGTAGGCTACAACTTGTACATTGTATTTATTCAATCACTTTACCTTCGTTCTTATCATCTTTGTAATCATTACTGTACTGTACTGTGACCATTAGGCTGCCTCCAGTACATATCAACTGGGTTCGACCCATGATAGGCTTATGTCCCTGGGATACCACCCATAAACACATAAATAGGGATCGACCCATGATAGGCTTATGCCCCTGGGATACCACCCGATAAGAGAGAACTTCCATTACTTAGTTCAATTAATCTTTGAGATTGTTATTTTGGTTGCCACCGCATTTTTGATACTTTGAATCAATGATACATCAATAAGAGACATATAAATAGACCATCAATGTAATAACAATGAAGTAAGAACTCATTGGCACATCAATGAAGTGTTTTGGAGTCATCAATGCCATAACAATGAAGTAGGAACTTATTGGTATAACAATGAAACGTTTTGGAGTCATTAATAGCACATGGATCTTGTTTGAGTAACCGGATACCTTCTGACATTCATTAGTGCAATAAACATGTAAGATTTGGAAAACAAGTAAGTATTGGAATGTCTTGACATCTTGTAGGGTGGAAACAAGTTCATTGGTAACGTAGGACATCATACAAAACCATTATGGATCACATGTTATTGAATAACTTTGGAAACTTTCTTAATAGAACAATTGTTCACTTTCATGCCAAAGATATGGTATAGAGTATGCTTTACATACCTGACTGTCAACCCTCAATACTAGTCCCAAATGGACTTCTCGTCTTTTCGGATTACTTATCTACAATGAACATATATAGCAATCTAGTATTAGCAACCAAACGTCACAATTCAATTATTTGAATTCACCAAACTAGTGGTTAAGTAGTAAGCCTTAATTACACCATAAAGGGTGTCACTTTAACCCTCTTATGCTCCAATTACATTCACATGCCATGCATATTCATACAACATCCTCCAATATCAAGTTTGGATTCATTTATCCTTCCAACCAATCCATTAAACCAAATTGAGCCATAGACATAAATAATCATCAATTCAATAGTATATCACCATATCCACCTTCCATAACTCAATTACCATATCCACCTTCCACAATTCGATACAACCAAACCATGCAAAATAGTCCATAACCCTATTTCCATTACCTTTCAATAACAACCACTACATATAATCCTCTATCACACATATACATATGGAAAAGAACAAAGGCAAACAATATTCATACCTTAGAATTCACCTCTTGATTATGCAATCCTGTTTGCACAAATAATAGGTGTCATTCGAAGCTCTCGAGATGACAAACGCAGTTTTCGGATTACTTTGGAATTTCTACGGTTGAATCAAAAGTAATTTAAAGGTCAAATTTGACTAGGGTTTGTTCTTTCTCAATGATTGATGATGAAAATGAGTTTTTGAACTCATATACACATATTCCCGTTCATAATATAATAGGAAATGACCAAAATGCCTTTAAAATTTAAACAATGTCAAATCTGCCCTTTGGTGGACTATTTTGATAAGCTAAAGTAGATCAACCATAACTCTTTTCTCCGATATCGTATTTGGGTGAAATTTGTATAGTTGGAAGTATTATTCAAAGGGCTTTCATTTCATATAAAGTAGTCCACCCAGTTCGTCCTGTACAAGGAGTTATGGTCGTTTGAAGTTGACCCTAAAAATCTGTTTTGATAGGCTGAAGTAAAACGAGTATAACTCCTTACTCAGACGTTGGATTTGGATGAAACCAATTGCATTGGAAAGAAGACTCAAATATCTTTCTTTTGATAGGTCGAAGATCTCGCAGTTTATTATATTAAGGGAGTTATGATCATTCGAAGTTGACCCAAAAATTCGGTTGGCCTCAGTAGTTTGTGTGCAGGAAATTTTCCTGCACATTTACTATTCCCAAATATCCCGGCCACCGTTTTATAGTTTCGAACGTGCTCGATTATATCCGAAACCTATCCGTTTTTGGAAATTTTTATATTGTTGGAAACCTTATTCAATAACCTTCGCATGGAACCATCGACGGGCAAATTCCGGTATAAATAAAATAAAAAATTAATTCCATATAAATAAGACCAATACACGTACTTGAATACGGGGTGTTACAGCCCCGGAAAGTTTTTGGCCCACAGAACGCCTAAACCCCGGGCCCACACCCAAAATCGTGGGCTATAGCACACCGATTTGGCCCAAAAATGCCCCATTTGCACCGTTTCACCTGTTTATCCACCCAAATAGCCACGAAAATTTAAATGGACCACACTGGGATGATCCCCGACCTCCCTGGCATGCCCTGATTGATTTTTGGCCCACAGCACGCCCGGACCCCGAGCCAATACTCAACACCGTGGGCAATAGCACACCGATTTGGCCCAAAAATGCCCCGTTCACACCGTTTTGCCCGTTTGTCCACCCATATGGCCACAAAAATTTAAACGAACCACACTGGGACGATCCCCGACCTACTTGGCATGCCCCGGTTGATTTTTGGACCATAGCACGCTCGGACATCTGGCCCACCGCAAAAACCGTGGGCTATAGCACACCGATTTGACCCAAAAATTCCCCGTTCGTGCCGTTTCGCCCATTTGTCCACTCAAATGGCCACGAAAATTTAAACGGGCCACATTGAGACGATCCTTGATCTCCCTGGCATGCCCCAGTCAATTTTTGGCCCACAGCACGCCCAAACCCCGGGCCCACCCACGAAATCGTGGGTTATAGCACACCAATTTGGCCTGAAAATTCCCCGTTCGCGTCGTTTCGCCCGTTTGTCCACCCAAATAGCCACGAAAATTTAAACGGACCACACTGGAACGATGCCCGATCTCTCTGGCATGCCCCGGTCAATTTTAGGCCCACAGCATGCCCGGACCCCGAGCCCACCCCAAAACCGTGGTCTATAGCACACCGATTTAGCCCGAAAATGTCTCGTTCACGCTGTTTCATCCTTTTGTCCACCCAAATAGCCACGAAAATTTATGCAGACCACACTAGGATGATCCCTGACCTCCCTAGCATGGCCCGAACGATTTTCGGCCCACAACATGCCCGGACCCCATGCCCACCCTCGAAACCGTTGGCTATAGTACATCGATTTGGCCCGAAAAAGCCTCGTTCGCGCCATTTCGCCTGTTTGTCCACCCAAATTGCCATGAAAATTTAAACGGACCACACTGGGATGATCCCCGACCTCCCTGGCACGCCCCAGACGATTTTCGGCCAACAGCACGCCCACACCCGAAACCGTGGGCTATAGCACACCGATTAGCCCAGAAAATGCCCCATTCGCTCTGTTTCGCCCGTTTGTCCACCCAAATGGCCACGAAAATTGAAACAGGTCACACTGGGACGATTCCCGACCTTCCTGGCACACCCTAGTCAATTTTTGGCACACAGCACGCCCAGATAGGGGTGGGTATATTCTTATTTAAACCGAAAAAAACAAAAAATCAAACCGAAATTTAATTTTGGTTTCGGTTTTTCGATTTTTCGAAACGGATTCGGTTTGTAATTTTAGAATTTCGGTTTTTCGGTTCGGTTTTAAAAAAAAAATCGGTTTAAACCGAAAAACCAAAATTTTATAAATAGATAAATAATATATATATTTTATTATATATATAATATATATAATATAATATTATGTTATATATATATATATATATATATATATAATATTTAGTAATTCACATTCACAATTAACATTTAACAACAAATTCGCATACGCCGCAGGCTGTTTATGGATTATTTTAGTGACTCAAATATTTTATGGACTATTTTGGTGACTTTGGACTATTTTATGGACTATTTATGCAGAAAGTATGTTGTTTCATGGACTATTTTTACGAGTTTTGTGTTGTTTTGTAGACTATTTATGCAAGGTTATATTATATGTAATGATTAATGACGTTATGTATTATGTTAAGCTTATGATTATTTCATTTCGTTTCATTCATGTTGAGTTATTTATAATTATTTATATTTGGGAATGAATTGAAAAAAATATTTTTTCTAAAAAAAACCATCAATTTTAAATGCTCAGTTATGAAAAAGAGAGGCTAACTACTTTAATATTTCAAACCGAAATAAAAATCTGAAATAACCGAACCGAATTTGTAAAAACTGAACCAAACCGAATTTATTTCGGTTTGGTTATGAATGTCAATTTTGTCAATCCGAAAATCGATAAACCGAACCGATATTAAACAATCAGACCGAACCGATCGAACGTATACCCTTACGCCCAGACCCCGAGTCCACCCCCCTAAATCGTGGCCTATAGCACACCGATTTGGCCCGAAAATGCCCCGTTCTCGCCGTTTCACCCGTTTGTCCACCCAAATGGCCATGAAAATTGAAACGGACCAAACTGGGATGATCTCCGACCTCCCTAGCAAGCCACAGTCAATTTTCAGCTCACAGCACTTGGGAACCAGGGCTCACCCCCAAAACCGTGGGCTATTGCACACCGATTTGGCCCGAAAATGCCCCATTCGCGCCGTTTCTCTTGTTTGTCCACCCAAATAGCCACGAAAATTTAAACGGACCACACTGGGACGATCCCTGACCTCCCTGGCATGCCCCGGTCAATTTTTGGCCCACAGCATGCTCGAACCTTGGGCCCACCCCCAAAAGTGTAGGCTATAGCACACCGATTTGGCCCAAAAATGCCTCGTTCGCGCCGTTTCGCCCGTTTGTCCACCCAAATGGCCACGAAAATTTAAATGGACTACACTGAGATGATCCCTGACCTCCTTGGCACGCCCCAGTCGATTTTCGGCCCACAGTACGCCCGGACCCCGGGCCTACCCCCAAAATCGTGGGCTATAGCACACCGATTTGGCCCAAAAATACCTTGTTCGCGCCGTTTCGCCCGTTTGTCCAGACAAATGGCCACAAAATTTTAAACGGAGCACACAAGGACGATCACTGACCTCCCTAGCATACCCCGATCAATTTTTGGCCCACAGCAAGCCCGGACCCTGGGCCCACCCCAGAAACCGTGGGCTATAGCGCACCAATTTGACTTGAAAATGCCTCATTCCCTCCGTTTCGCCCGTTTGTCCACCCAAATGGCCACGAAAATATAAACGGACCACACTGGGACAATCTCCGACCTCCCTGGCACACCCCGATCGATTTTCGGCATATAGTACGCCCGAACACCGGGCCCATCCCTAAAATCGTGGGCTATAGCACACCGATTTGACCCAAAAATGCCTCGTTCGTGCTGTTTTGCCCGTTTGTCCATCCAAATGGCCATGAAAATTTAAACGGGCCACACTGGGATGATTTTCGACCTCCCTGGAACGCCCCGGTCGATTTTTGGCACACAACACGCTCGGACCTCGAGCCCACCATCGAAACCGTGGGCTATAGCACACCGATTTGGCCCGAAAATGCCCCGGTCGAACCGTTTCGGCCGTTTGTCCACCCAAATGGCCACGAAAATTTAAACGGACCACACTGGGACGATCTCTGACCTCCCTGGAACGCCATGGTCGATTTTTGAACCACAGCATGGTTGAAACTCGGGCCCACCCCCAAAACTGTGGGCTATTGCATACCGATTTGGTCCGAAAATGTCCCGTTCGCACAGTTTCTCCCGTTTGTCCACCCAAATAGCCACGAAAATTTAAACGGACCACATTAGGATGATCCCCGACCTCCCTGGTACGCCTCGGTCGATTTTTGACCCACAGCATGCCCGTACCCCGGGCCCACCCCCAAAACCGTAGGCTATAGCACACCGATTTGGCCCAAAAATACCCCGTTCGCGTCGTTTTTCCCGTTTGTCCACCAAAATGGCCACGAAAATTTAAACGGACTATACTGGGACGATCCCCGACCTCCCTGGCACGCTCCGGTCAATTTTTGGCCCTCAGCACGCCCGGACCCTAGGCTCACCCCCAAAACCGTAGGCTATATAACACATCAATTTGGTCCGAAAATGCCATGTTCGCGCCGTTTCACCCGTTTGTCCACCCAAATGGCCACGAAAATTTAAACGGACCACACTGAAACGATCCCTGGCCTTCTTGGCACGCCCCGGTTAATTTTTGGACCACAGCACGCTCGGACCCCGGGCCTACCCCCGAAACCGTGGACAAGCACCCGATTTGGCCCAAAAATGCCCCGTTCGCGTCGTTTCGACCGTCTGTCCACCCAAATGTCCACTAAAAATTCAACGGACCACACTGGGACGATTCCCAACCTCCCTGGCACGCCCCGATCGATTTTCGGTCCACAGCACGCCCGGACCCCGGGCCCACCCCCAAAACCGTGGGCTATAGCACACCGAATAATTCCATAAATAATATGATATTTATTATCTAGTTTGATGTATGTAAAATATGACAAGATAGAAATCTACATTGATCGAACAGGAGGTGTACGTCATACTAATGCGACTGCATGATATAATAGTATCTACTTAGAAGCGAATTCAAGATTTAAAGTTTATGAATTTCTAATTTTCTATAATGATATCAAGTGATCAATACTATAAGAGTTACTGACCTCACATACACTCAAATGTTTACATATATAAAAATTATTGAATTTACGTAAATCAATAATTGAATCAATTTTATTGAAAGGAAAAAGATTCTTATAGGTATGCACATTAAAAATATTTATATAGCAAATCAACAACTGAGTTACTAAAAAAATATTATAATAGATGCCCCCGTTTAAATATTGAGTTCGTAATATAATAAAAAGATATATTGTGACCTAACGGTTCAGAAACTATGTTAGTACGAAAGGTTAATAACTATTCAAGACTGGGATATATTGGATCGCATTATTTGATAATAGTTAATTTCTGACATAAAATTTTGATAGAATTCGTTGGAATTTGAATTGTCATCGACTATTTAAATTTCAACGGGACATACATAAGATATTAGCGATTTTCTGATAGTGTTAATTAAGTGTCACATGAAGTCTATTTTATTTAATAAAGCAAAGAATTTAGAGGAATAATAGTAAATGAATGCCAAGATTAAATGTTATTCTCCATATTTAGTGTGGGAAATTAATTTTGAGATTAATTATTTATCTCTAGATAAACAATTAAATGACATAAATATTTTTTTCCATAGCTCTTCTTCAAGAGTCCTCTAAAAAGACCAAAGTTAAAATTGAAAAATAAAAGTAAAAATAGTGGATGATAATATTATTGTAAGAAAAATAAAATCAAAATAGCAAAAATTTATTCTAAGAAAAAAATAAATTTAAATCAAAATAAATTTAAATCAAATCAATAACACATCATTATCTTGTCAAAAATTATTTCTGATAAAGAGGGAGAAAAGTGATATTTGAAAAAATAATTTCCTCTAAATTGAGTTTTATTAGATTACAAGAATCCATTTATAAATTAAAAGTAAATAAGCAAAAATCTCTATGAAAGAAAAAAATAAATTACATCATATCCAAATTAATTGGTAGTGTTTGTTATTTTGCTATAAAAAAAACCCCTATGCATAAACAATTTTCATTGCAAATTATTGGAGGAAAATGACTATAGCAAAGGTAATCAAATCTTTGGTAATTTTCTTTTTGATTTATTATGTTCAAATAATCATAAATAGCTTGTTAAAATGATATCATACACACACATATATCCTTTTCTTTTTCATCTTCAATTATTTCATTTTTCATATTTAACTTAGATTTGAATAAGTGTTTAAAATCTCAATTATTTTGCAGAGAAAAAAACTCAAGATACATCCAAGGAGGAGGAAACCGACGAGGATGAGGCTTTAGGAATAAAATTTCACCTCGTTCTACTAAATTGAATCAATGAAAGACCAAGTTTCAACAAACCTCTTAAATCAAATTTGCATAACCTGCGAATATGATATGATTTTAGGGGGATTTGATTTTAATATCAGTCAGATATCCAGTTACAAGTACATGCAGCTCTGATCCTGAGAATCTCAGGTTCGGATAATTCCGCCGATCCTCGAAGGTTTTTGGATGGTACATTCAAAGCACTGCGTGCGCTAGGATGTTCCAGTGAGAAGGCTGTGAAGCTTGCATCGTACAAATTGGAGGACAGGACTAACACTCGGTATGATACGTTATCGCTAGGAAGGTCAGCTGGAGCAGCACCACTGACATGGAATGAGTTCACTGAATTCTTCATGGATAATATTAGGGGAATTTGATTTTAATATCAGTCGAATATCCAGTTACAAAGACATTACAAGATTTTAATATCTTACTTATAAATTGTACGTTATATTTTCTCGAAAGGTTATAAATAATCTTATATATTCTGAAATTAATCATCAAAAACTTTATAATAAGAGTAGCTGATTTTGTTAAATATTACGTTATTATATAATACCGATAACAAGATTATGATTAAGAAACTAATTAAAGATTTTTTTTCATACATGTGAATTATGAGCTTACAATAAATAAAGTTCTATTACTTCCTTGACCATTAAGAAAATCTTAGCTATTAAAAGAAGGATAACTAAACATTTTGACTAATTAATTAATTTATTAGAAAAATTAAACAAGAGCTCATCTAAAAGATACTGTATTTGATAATGAATCTTGGTGTTTTTACCCGATAAAGTATAAATTATTTTTTCTTCGATTTCAACTTAATTTTTAGTTGAGTTTTTATATTTAGAACCTCAAAATATGGAAAACATGATTTTTAAATAAAATTTTAATTATATTTTTTTTCTTTGGGATTAATTTTTAAACTATTTTTGAATCCGAAACAGATTGGGCTCCTTTTGACTTGTACATTTAAGACATGATTGTTAAGTAAACTTTTAATGTTACTTTTTTTTTTAATATTTGGGGTTAATTTTTGAACTATTTTTGAATCCGAAACAAATATAATCGATATGGATATTGTTGAACTCCTTTTGACTTGTAGATGTTATGTTTGACTAGATTAGATGTGTTTGGTGATGATTTATGGGAGTAGATCTTCTTGTTGATGCTTGTACTATATTTTGACTTGCGAAGTTGAGATGTACCTTGTCTTCATCTGAAATATTTATGTGTTGTATGCTTGTGTATTTGTGTATTATGAATCACTTAGGGTTTGGGCTCCTACTTAGAGTAAATAGCGAGCATCTTTGTGGGTACTGAAGACTTTGAATGTATTGTAGTTATGTAGTTGCCTACCTAGTCTTGCTAGTTGAGCATATGCTTAGAATAATTATAGATAGCTGGCTTATTTATCTTGAATAATTTAACTGAATAAATTCTAACAAGATATTCTGAGTCTCGTATCCTTTCATGATTAAACCTTTATTGATTGAGCCCTACAAATGCTATAATGGGAGGCAAGACAAGGCATAGAAGATATGAAAATATTGCCTTAGTTCAGATTGCTTTCTGCAACTCGGAAACATGAAGCTGGAATTGCTAGTAATGCACACACCATTTGGTATAACCTGCAGCATATCGTGATGAGGTTTTTGACTCGGATAAAGTCGTAATAAAGTAGCCACAGAAAAACCTGTGATTGGACTGAATATTTCGTGATGACACGTACACTTTACCCTCTTCAAACCTCACTTCGTAAAAATACACTGAATATATTTGTTGTTGTTTTTGTTTCTCAAATTTCAACCGGCTTATGCTCAATAGCCTATTTGTAAACACCTAATTTTTGACTCAAACCTAATATTTTTTTTTTTACCAGTTTAATGTTCAAGTAATTTTTATTTCATCTTATTTTTATTTTTATTTTTTTGAGGCATCTTAAATTTATCTTATTTTTGAGGTTCGTTAAAAAATTTAAAAATTACAAAAAATAGAGTCACATTTTTAAATAAGTTTTTATTCTATCGTTTATTTATTTGTTTATTTATTAAAAAAAAAATAAAAAAAATTCTAAATTATATTTGTTTTCTTCTTTCAACTTTAATAAAAAATGTGTGATATTAATTTTTCTTAGTCATATTCCTAAGACTAGCTAATCTTGTATTTTGTTAGTTTTAAATAGGTTTTATTATTTTTATTTTATTTAAAATATTAATTAAATAAATAAAAAATAATAATAATAATCCTAAATTACCCAAACCACCCACAAATCTCACTCCTATCCCATTACCTCCCCCCACAAACCCACACACACGGCAAACACACACACACGACACAAACACACACATACACTATTATATATATAACACACACATGCACTGAAAAAAGAAGAGAAAAAGGACGGATCAAAAAGAAGCAAAAAAAAAAAAGAAAACAGAAGAAACCAAAAGAGAAAAACCAAAAAAAAATTTAAAAAAAAAAAAAAAGGAAAAGGAGAAAAGTTAGAGTTGAGTTTGGAGTTCCTGTCGAGTTTACGGCGACGTCTATTATGCTTCTCTTTTAATCAGTTCATCATTCAGGAATTGCGTTGTACACTTTGGCTCTAAATTGTTTGCTACTCAAAGTTAAACGAAGGAGTTTTCGACTTATAAAGGTCCATTTTTAATATGTAATTGTTACACTATTATGTCATGACATACTTTAATTACTCCGTTTTTCTTTAATATTCTCGTGTTCTTGATTTGATTATTCGAACCGGAAGTGGCCTAATGTGCATTGTCTCGTATTGTTTATTATTGTTTACCACTAAGTTGTTGGCATCTTCACGTAAATGGAGTGAAATATCATATTTTGGGCAAAAAGTGACCTTAATAATATTTTGATAGCATCATTACGTTAGTAAGCTATGTCTCTTTGATTAATTTTGGTTTCTTTCTAATCGTATGTTTAGTGTAAGATTTGTTTTGTTCGGCTCCAAACACTCCCTAGTTGGCTTTGGGCTAGTTTGATGTGCAGCGGTTTAGTATACTCTTGTTGGTTTTGGTTTTGTCTTACTTGACAAACGATTCAAGAATTTGTATGCTCTTTAATTAATGTCCTAGTCACGTGTTTGAATTTTTTTATTTGATTAATATTGTATCAACCTTCGAGTTGTCTTGCGCATAATTTTCTTTTAGTTTAGGTTGTCAATCTTACTTCCTAGAAAGGTTTATAATAGAGAGTTCTTCATGTTAATCGTTAAAATCAAACACTCCTCGGCATAGATCAAAATAAAAGGCCCAAAATATTTTTTTATTTAGTATGAGGATTAACAAGACGGGTTGCGAATTTATTCGAGACCCGTTGCAATTGGTAAAATAAAAATATAAAAAAAAAAAATTGTAAGGGAGCGTTACAAGCGAAAAGAGAATATTTCCATCGTTTTTGTCACATTTCACCATTCGTTATATAAATGATTCATTTGATAAATAAAAAGAGGCGGTCAATATGAAGAGCCCTCTATATGACTTCACACTATCTCTAGTGAAGTTACATCATATAATAGGGAAAATAAATCACACTCCCCACGCCTTTCACATGGATTTGCACCCTTTTTTTTATTATTATTTTAATATTCTTTTGACAATACTATGTTTACGCCATTAATGGGATGCGGATTTATTCTAAACCCCATTATCGAGAAAAGAGAGGAGAGGAAAAAACCAACTATAAGAGTGAATTCATAAAATAATGAGTTAGGTTCTTAGCCTCTAAATAATTAATATTTAATATACGAGTGAAAATTAACGATGAAGTTGGAAAGCCCTGCTACCGACCATTCGTTATAATTAAATTAATTTACTGTTTGAAGCCGATTGGATTGGGTTGGGTAGATTTTAAACCTATTAGGTGCTTATTTAGATTTTGAAATATGGGACGCTCCATAAGAGCCACGAAGGCGCGAGAAATATATCCAACACTCGTGGTGAGGCCGAAAAGTACTACTATCGGTAAGCCACACATCAATGCAGTTTTAAATAATTTAAAATAAATTAAAAACAGGAGGCAAACAACTTCTAGGTTAACAAATATTATGAATCCAAAACAAAAAAAAAATAATTTAAGCCAGACATAAGTCATTAAAGCGACCGTGCTAGAACCACGGGACTCGAGGGGTGCCTAACACCTTCCCCTCGGTCAACAGAATTCCTTATCCGGATATCTAGTTCACAGACCAAAAATAAAAATAAAAATTAAAGAGTCATTTCCTTTTGAATAGGGATTCGATAAGGTGACTTGGAACACCCAAACTCAATTCCAAGTGGCGACTCTGTAAATAAAATAATCCCTTTTCAAAACGTCACTTTAATTGGAAAAACCCATTTTCTCTAAAACCAACTCCTTAGCGGGGTCGGATGCGGTGAAAATCAGGGGGTGTGACACTATTAATGAAGAATTCTTTGTTTGGTGATCAGACAAATATAAATCATTCAGTAGAAAAGTAAAAAAAAAAAATTAAAGCAACAAAAGATTGTTTAGACAACAAATGAACAAAATATAAAAACACTCGAAAAGGATTAACATAATTTGGAAATAAAAAACGAAAAAATAACTTGTCATATTTATTACATCTTCTACTTTTTTCCCCACAGCGGGTGGAGTTGAATCTTGCTAAACTGAAGAACGTATTCAAATTCATAGACTGTGCAATTGTTCACCAAAAATTCCAAATTCTCCGTGTCTCGAATTTCAATATCTTCTTGAAAATCATCGATGAATCTCTTGAAAAACGTAGAAGACAAATATTTTCTTGGAATCTCGTACTTCAGTTTTTTTTCACTCACGTACACAATAAAAAATGCATTTTTGCATTTCTTTTGTAATTTCTTGGCACTTATAATTCTCTTTTTATTTTTATTCATCAACATCCCTTGAATCTTTTTACAAAAACCTAAATATTCCATAGAAACTTTATATACTATGATAAGAAAGAAATATTGTGTGTGTGTTTCTTTAAAGCCTTTGATAGTGCATGCATATATATATATAGTGATTAGTTTTAAAATTCTAATCTTAATAAAAATAGGATTTATAAATTATAATCCTGATAAAAATAGGATTAACTAGGATATAGGAAACTCTAATCTTAATTAAAATAGGATTAATTAGGTTTAGGAAACTCTAATCTTAATAAAATTAGGATTTATAGATTATAATCCTGATAAAAATAGGATTAATTAGGATTAGGAAACTCTAATCTTAATAAAAATAGGATTTATAAATTATAATCCTGATAAAAATAGGATTCATTAGGATTTAGGAAAGCTTACTTTCCATTTATTGAAGTGTTTAATTTTTCTAATTGTGTTTTTCTTAAGCGTGAGTTACAAGCTTAATTTTGTACAACTGTGATTATGGAATCAATTAAATTTGTAAATAGGATTAACTTTCTCTTTTTTTTTTGTTCTAAAACCGTTTAAAGAAAAAGGTCTCTTTTTTTTTTTTTTTTTTTTTTATATAGTTAGTAACTTTTTAAATCCAACATCTCACGTGGAATATTTAAGACCATGCAAAAGTCGTGATTTGAGTCGTACCACCGTGCATCGTAAAAAATATGTAAGTGCGCTTGACTCGTGAAAGAAAAACCAGATCCGCATGTGAAGTGACGTTTACTTAAAGTATTCTCTCGCTAACAGTTTAGACGAGATGCTCACACATTTATAAAGTATTCACGTTTTATTTTCTTGTAGAGAAAACCTTAAAATTTCTTCCATTTTGTGCGACAATTACTGAATGTGTGTTACACAACCTTATAAGTTTGATTTGAAAGATTGACTAATTGGCTCATAGAAACCCCATTGGTGTAAAAAAGACAGTTCAGTGTACTAAAGTTTCCGCTACACGCGGGGTTCGAGAAAGAGTTGAACCATAAGGATTATTGTACACAACCTTATCTTGCATTTATACTAGAGGTTGTTTCCACAACCCGAATTCGTGACCTCCGTGTCACATGAGTCATGACAACAACGTTACCGATTACTTCAAAAGGCTCCGAGACCTTCTACATTTCAGTGTACTAAAGTTTCCTCTATTTGAGGGGTTCAAGAAAGAGTTGAACTACAAGATTTATTGTACACAACTTTATCTCACATTTATTGGAATAGTTAGTTTATACAATATTTCATGGAAGACAAGATCCTAATAATATATATAATTCAATAGTTTATACACTTTTAAGTGCATATATACAATTTAAACTCAAAGTCTATAAGTTACATACACACTGACTGTGTGTTTCTACTGATCGATATACTATATACATAACGGTGGTGTCTGGGGCACCTCGACTAATACGTACTTTACTTGTTATATTACTCTTCTTTACGCGTTGTTGAATTATTTCATTTGTTACTTCGATGTTCTCATGTTGAAATTCATGCAAATCGAAGAAATGAAGCAATGGTTCTGTTAATATATATTTTCGCGCCATACATATGTCTGTCTTGTATATCGATATACATTTAGGATACACAATTTGACGAAGAGCGGAGAGGGGCAATAACACTAGTATACAAAGTACTAATAGCTAAAAACTATCCATATTTGGATTGGGATGGACACGATCTAATAATAACAATACTTTCCCCCTCGATAAGAACCTTGTCCTCGAGATTCTGAGTAGAACAACAATGATATTACAGCGCGACCTAAGTATAGAGATGTCCAGAAAGTCGAACAAGTACCAAAGAAAATGCAAGTTCTATTGTACATTAGAACAGTAAGATATACAATAAGCGAAGCGATATGATGTTGGGATTGAAATAACAGATGTCATGTGGAAGCTAACAATTGCAAACCTTTCATGGCGATAAATCGGACAATAAAAGAAAAATATACTAAAAAGGTATCAAACTTAATATATTTTGGTGAATTGGCCTATACTATTATAGAAAAAATTAAAAAAGAATAAAATCTGTCGAGAAATTAATCTCCCCCTAAACAAGACTCTTTAACCCTAAAGGACTACACCGTGAATATTGTTCCGTTGTTATTCGAGAAAAAAATGATCTTCTATGAACTAGTATTTGGTTGGTGAAGAAATAATTGTGACAAACAAATAAAAGAAAATGAAATATGTCAATATCTTGTCTTTAAGAAACCGGGTGAGATTTGTCATGTAAGGCGCGTGTTCCAACTTGTTCAACTTTACGATAGTTTAACTACCTTGCCTACTTGTGCATGCAAACCCAAAGTTAAAAGGCATAAATGATAATTGAGGTCAAGTTAAAAGGGCGCGTTTCTGAATTATGCCTACAGTCAAATCACGTATCAAAGTTTTGTGGATTCTTTACCTTACTTCATCCTCGTAACGTCATTGTTATTTAATAATCTTATTTTAGTTTTTATTCTAACCTTTTTTTTTTAGGGTGTACTCCACTTTGTACCCCCTTTTTTTTTAAAAAAAAAAAAGGTAATATGATGAGTTTATTCTTCAAATCCTATCAATCGAACATTATATCAAATATGTAATAACCATTCAAAAAAGTTGTAAAGCAACAAAACAACATATCTTCACATTAAGTTGTTGGAATATAATTAAGTCAAATAATTAATTTGGACCTACCAAAAATACTATCCTAACCATGATTAAAATTTTACTTTAATTAATTACATTTCAATCATAATCATAATCATAACCATGTCACATCGCTTTCATAAACTGGAGAGAAGCGAAATGGAAAGAAGTCGAATCTGACTTCACGCCTGATGGAGTGAAGCATATAATCAAATTTTTTAACAGTGCAACTGCTCACGGTAAATTCCAAATTCTTCATATCTCGAATTACGATGTCTTCTTGAAATACTTCAAAAAATCTCTCGAAAAATATCGAAGATAAATATTTCTTTGGGAGACGATCATATTTTATAACCTTCTCACCTACGTATACAGTGAAAAATGTGTTCTGACATTCCTTTTGTAACATCTTCGCAGTTATAAACTGCTTCTTGTTCTTGTTCTTGTTCTTATTCGTCAACATCTCCTTGACCTTTTTGTAGAAACCGAAAACCTTCATTGTTTAATTAATCAAAAAAAAAAAAAAAGTGGAAAAATAGAGAGGAAAAAAACTTTGTGAATATTTTTAATTTGTAGAGTGCACAAATATAAGGTATATATATATAGTTTTTTTTTTCTTGAAATCCTAGTCCTAATAAAAGTAGATTTTAATAATCGTAAGCTTTAAGTTGGCTGATTTTCAAATTTTGATGTCTTCCCAAATGGTTTATGATTAGGTTTTGGATATTCCTTTTTTCTTTTTCTTTTTTCTTAAAAATAGTTTTTAATTTTCCATTTTACCATGGAAAAGGAAAGCTCAGTTTGTGCACAATTATCAGTTTAAAATTGTAGCTGCATACAATTATCTTAGGTTACTCAAATATAATTTTATTAATAGAGACATAAGTTCAAAGGATACGATTACTCGTATCTGATGTATATATCAAATTATGATATATATATCAAATTATGATATATATATATATGTACTCGTAAGTCGTACATTCACACAACTTCAACACGAGATTTTGAGTCTCACGTGTTTATCACTTCACTGTTATCAAAGGATCACGAAAGTGAAGTGTATAATTCCATAAATAATATGATATTTATTATCTAGTTTGATGTATGTAAAATATGACAAGATAGATCTATATGTTGATCGAACAGGAGGAATACGTCATGCTATTGCGACATGTTATATAATATAGTATATCTACTTAGAAGCGGATTCGAGATTTAAAGTTTATGAATTTCTATAATAATATCAAGTGATCAATACTATAAGAGTTACTGACCTCACACTCAAACGTTTACATATATAAATTATTGAATTTATGTGAACCCACAATCGAATCAATTTTCTAATCCCAAGAAGTAGCTATGTATGAGTAGTTAATGCATGTGAAAGAAAAAAGATTTTTATAGGTATGCACATTTAAAAAATTTATATAGCAAATCAACAACTGAGCTATTAAAAAATATTATAGTTGCCCTCGTTTAAATGTAGGGGCGGACCCACGTGTTAGGGTGGGGTGTACGTGCACCCGGTGAGTTCGGAAAAAATTGTGTATACCTACATGTATATATCTTAAGAAACTGTTATATAAATTATGTGCACCCTAGAGAACACAATAGCTCCTTGGGCACGTTGGTTCTAAATGTTGTTTCCTTTTTCTATTTTCTGTGTTATTAATTTTTTAACAACAACAGTCGTAGTGGGGAATCGAACCTGCGACCTCTTTGCTTACACAATCCATCCTTAACCATATATTATCCTAAAACTCATATTTTGCCTATATATCCGTATTTTCGTCATTGCTTAAGCCTTTACTGATTAGTCAATCAGACACGACACTATCCTCAGTCGTCATTGGATGATTCTTGAGCGCATATGTTAAGATAATGGTGCACCCGCGCTCTTCAAATCCTGAGTTCGCCTCTGTTTGAATGCTGAGTTCGTAATATAAAAAACAAGATATATTATGACTTAATGGTTAAGAAAGTATATTAGTACGAGAGATTAAATACTTTTCGAGACTGGGAATATATTGGATTGCACTATTTGATAATCGTTAATTTCTGACCCATGAAGTCTATTTTATATTTTTATTTAATGAAGCAAAGAATTTAGAGGAATAATACTAATGAAAATTAGATGAATGATATCCAATCAAACCCAAAACTATTATCATGATGATATATGTTCAAATTAAATAATATGATAATTTCTAGTCAAAACAAGAACAAAATAAAAGTCCAACATGACATAAATGTTATTCTCCATATTTAGTGGGGGGAATTAATTTTGAGATTAATTATTTATCTCTAGATAAACAATTAAATGACATAAATGTCCTTTTTCATAGCTCTTCTTCAAAATTCCTCTAAGAGACCAAAATTAAAATTGAAAATAGTTAAAAACTTATTCAACAAGAAATTGTTGATCATTTGAAAAAGTAAAAATAGTGTATGAAAATATTATTTTAAGGAAAAAAATCAAAATAGCAAAAATTTATTCTAAAATAAAATAAACTTAAATTAAAACAAACTAAAATCAAATCAATATCACATCATTATCTTGTCAAAAAATTAGCTTCGCATAAAGAGGGGGAAAAGTGATATTTGAAAAAATAATTCCCTCTAAATTGAGTTTTATTAAATTACAAGAATTCATTTATAAATTAAAAGTAAATAAGCAAAAATCTCTATGAAAGAAAAAATAAATTACATCATATCCAAATTAATTGATATTATTGATAGCTTGTTAAAATGATATTATTTATTATGTTGAAATAATCATTGATAGCTTGTTAAAATGATATTATTTTATTTTCATCTTCAATTATTTCATTTTTCATATTTAACTTTGATTTCTTGACTTAGGTTTGAGTAAGCGTTTAAAATCTCAAGGAGGAAATCAACGACGATGAGGCTTTTGGAATAAAATTTCACCTCGTTTTTCTAAATTGAATCAATGAAAGACCAAGTTTCGACAAACCTCTTAAATCAAATTTGCATAACCTGCGAATATGATATGATTTTAGGGGGATTTGATTTTAATATCAGTCAGATATCCAGTTACAAGTACATGCAACTCTGACCCTGAGAATCTCTGGTTCGGATAATCCCGCCGATCCTCAAAGCTCTTTGGATGGTACATTCAAAGCACTGCGTGCACTAGGATGTTCCAGTGAGAAGGCTGTGAAGCTTGCATCGTACAAACTGGAGGACATGACTAACACTCGGTATGATACGTTATCGCTAGGAAGGTCAGCTGGAGCAGTACCACCGACGTTGGATGAGTTCACTAAATTCTTCATGGATAATATTAAGGGAATTTGATTTTAATATCAGTTAAATATTCAATTACAAGGGTATTACAAGATTTTAATATCATACTTGTAAATTGTTACATTATATTTTCTCGAAAGGTTATAAATAATCTTATATATTCAGAAATTAATCATCAAAAACTTTGTAATACGAGTATTTGATTTTGTTAAATATTTCGTTATTATATTATACAGATAACAAGGTTATGATCAAGAAATTAATTACAGTTTTTTTATTTTTTTGTACTATATCAAAATCAACATGTTAATTATGAGCTTACAATAAATAAAGTTTAATTTCTTCCTCGACCATTAAGAAAATCTTAGCTATTAAAGAAGGATAACTAAACATTTTGACTAATTAATTAACTTATTAGAAAAATTAAACAAGAGCTCGTCAAATAGATATTGAATTAAATCAGTTTTAAATATATATTAATCAAAAAAATTCTTGATATCTAAACAATATAAAATCCCTATCAAGCATCTATCGTCATGTCAATCATTAAAATATAATGAATTGATTGAAATGTAGAATCTCTTATTTATCATAATAAAAAAGATATTTATTATAAAAAAAAGTGTACCCAAATTTCAAAGAAGTTTATCACAAACAAAAAAGTTAGTTATGATCGATATATTTGGTACGTTTATGAATGAAGAATTTTTAATTGAATAAACTATAACAAGATATTCTGAATGTGTCGTAATCTTTCATGATTAAACTTTTATGGATTGGGCGTAAGGCATAGAAAATATGAAAATATTGCCTTAGTTCAAATTTTTTTCCATAACTCGAAAACATGAAGTTGGAATCGCTAGTAATTCACACATCGTTTGTCATAACCTGCGAATTAGTTTTATCCAAAGCATCGGACAGTTGATCACCCATGACTGTGGCATGCATATTAGTACCATAACGGCCTTTGGAGATCTCATTACAGCATATCGTGATGAAGTCTTTGACTGGAACGAAATCGTAACAAAGTAGCCACAGGAAAACCTGTGGCTGCACTGAATATTTCGTGATGAAAACATACTCTTTCCCCAACTTTTCAATATATGTCGACATTCTCACTTTTGATATGTTCAGATCTGAATCGGGAGAAAGAGATGGGTTAGTACCACATGATTATTTTTAGTTTAGTTAATTCATAAATTCATATTTGGAGATTTATTTCTTGAATATATAATAAGAATTAGTTTAATTTAGGAAAATAGTTAATCGACCTGTGGGTGCGGTGTCTGAACTTAAAAATTCTATATTAAGAGTGTGTTTTCATCACGAAATATTCATTTCAACCACAGATTTTTCTATGCTTCTTTGTTACGACTTCATCCCAGTCGTAGAAATTTCAGTTGTAGAAAACAATCTGAATTAAGGTAATATTTTTAATTTTGTATGTCTTATCGTCTTGCTTCCCATTGTAGCATGTGTAGGGCCCAATACATGAAGGTTTAATCATGAAAGGTTACGGAAATCAGAATATCTTGTTATAGTTTATTCAGTTAAAAACTCATCATTTATTAACGTACCAAATATGTCGATCATAACTAATTTTTTTTGTTCGTCATACACTTCTTTGAAATTTGGCTACATTTCTTTTTTCTTTTTACGGATTAGGCTCAAAAATACCCCTGAACTATCTGAAATAGTTCAAAAATGCCCTCGTTAGATTTTTGGCTCAAAAATACCTCTCCGTTAAATATTTGGCTCAAAAATACCCCTCCCTCTAACGAAATTCGGAAAAGGATTAAAAATAGCCCTGAACTATTTGAAATGGGTCAAAAATACCCCTGTGTTAAATATTTGGCTAAAAAATACCCCTCTCCTTAACGAAATTAAATTATTTCGATTGAATTAAACTCTAACTTTAACTTTTTAACCCTAATACTTTAATTTTTTTACATAAAAGTATTTTTAAAATTTTTAAAATAAGATCATGAAAAAAAGTATTTGAATTATAATATAAATTGGTTGAATTTAATTTGAAAAATAAACATACATTTATTCTAAAAAGGTATTTTCACTTTACGTCTTTTTAATCTTTAAAGAAATTAATGAAATATAAATTAACGAAATTAATGAAATATAAATTTTCACTTAAAGAAATTAACGAAATAAAAATTAAACGATGAACTTTATATAAATTAACGAAATAATCAAAATAATTTAATTTCATTAAATACCCCTCTGTTAAATATTTGGCTCAAAAATATCTCTCCCCTTAACGAAATTAAATTATTTCGATTGAATTAAACCCTAACTTTAACTTTTTAACCCTAATACTTTATTTATTTTTTACATAAAAATATTTTTTTAATTTTAAAATAATATAATGAAAAAGAGTATTTGTATTATAATATAAATTGGTTGAATTTGATTTGAAAAATAAACATGCATTTATTCTAAAAAGATATTTTCACTTTACATCTTTTTAATATTTAAAGAAATTAACGAAATATAAATTTTCACTTAAAGAAATTAACGAAATAAAAATTAAATGATGAACTTTATATAAATTAACGAAATAATCGAAATAATTTAATTTCATTAAATACCCTTCTGTTAAATATTTGGCTCAAAAATATCTCTCCCCTTAACGAAATTAAATTATTTCGATTGAATTAAACCCTAACTTTAACTTTTTAATCCTAATACTTTATTTTTTTTTACATAAAAGTATTTTTTTAATTTTAAAATAAGATAATGAAAAAAAGTATTTGAATTATAATATAAATTGGTTGAATTTGATTTGAAAAATAAACATTCATTTATTCTAAAAAGTTTTTTCACTTTACATCTTTGGCCCAAAAATACCCCTTCTCTTAACGAAATTAAATTATTTCGTTTCAATTAAACCCTAACTTTAACTTTTTAACCCTAATACTTTAGTTTTTTTACATAAAAATATTTTTTTAATTTTAAAAATAAGATAATGAAATAAAGTATTTTAATTATAATATAAATTGGTTGAATTTGATTTGGAAACTAAAATACATTTATTCTAAAAAGGTATTTTCACTTTACATCTTTTTAATCTTTAAAGAAATTAACGAAATATAAATTAACGAAATATAAATTTTTACTTAAAGAAATTAATGAAATATAAATTAAATGGTGAATTTTATATAAATTAACGAAATAATTGAAATAATTTAATTTCGTTAAGGGAGGGGTATTTTTGATTGATATTTTTGAGCTATTTCGGATAGTTCATGGGTATTTTTGAGCCTTTTCCGTTCTTTTTATGATAAATATCTTTTTATTGTGATAAATAAGAGATTCTACATATTTATTTTTCTATTTCAATCAATTGGTATATTTTAATGACCGACATGATGATAGATGTTTGATAGAGAAATAATAATTTTGTGCTATTTAGATATCAAGAAATTAAATTCTTTGATTAATATATATGGAAGACTGATTTAATTCAATATCTACTTGACGAGCTCTTGTTTAATTTTTCTAATAAGTTAATTAATTAGTCAAAATGTTTAGTTATCCTTCTTTTAATAGCTAAGATTTTCTTAATGGTCAAGGAAGTAATAGAACTTTATTTATTGTAAGCTCATAATTCACATGTTGACTTCTTTTTATTGTAAGCACACCAAAATTATAAGTTCTTTAATTAATTTTCTTAATATAATTCCTAATTAAAGCATACCACAAAATGTGCAGTACCTATTTTAACTATAATTTCAACACTTTTTTTTAAATCAAACTTAAAAGTCTAACCGCGCCTCATATACTATTAATTCTACAACAAAACGTATAAACTTTAAATTTTAATTCCGTCTATTTCACAATTAAATATCATAACATAATTAAAGTTCTAGGCAACTGACATAATTTGCTAACATACATTAAATAATTTTTTTTTAAAAAAAATATAGTCAACAACTACTTATGAGATAGCCAGTTTGAGCTTTATTTACTAAACTAAATATTATGAATAAAACTATTGGTGAGAAAATATTAATTATTCAATAGTAGGTGAGTCAAATAACCCAAACCTAAAAAAGACACTTTAGAGTTTATATATTTATTATTTAAAATCTTATTTATAATATAAAATTATCATCTAAAACTAGATCATAATATGAAAAGTTATGGGACATGTGTTGTAATTGCATATAAATTCAAAGAAAGGGTACAAAAACGTATTAAATATACAAGGAAAAAAGGTGCAAAAAAATACCTATACTTTGGAGAAATTTGCAGTTACACATCCTGAACTTTGCGGGGATCCTATGACTCCCCTAGATATTTTTTTACCATGTTTAACTGGCATATATTTGATACTTGGACCACTGCGTGTATTTCACGCACATTGAGCGCGTAAGAAAAAAATATTTAATAAGGGGCAAATATGTCAGTTAAATACAGTAAAAAATAGTCTAGGGGGGACATAGGACCCCCGCAAAATTCAGGATACATAATTGTAAATTTAACCTATGTGCAAATATTTTTTGCACATTTTTTTCAATATCCAGTAATAACAATAATTACAACATATTTAATGAAATTTCTTAAGTATGATCTGAGGAAGGTGATAGGTATGCAATTAAACACAATTAAATAAGAAGAAAAAAAGAATATAATAGAAAATATCAGTGTAGCACCAATAAATAATACAATAATCGAAGTAAGGCGACATGCTAATAATAAAATCAAAATATATACTTAAAAATTTGTAGAAAAGAATAATATTAAAATTAGTATCACTAGTAATAAAAGCCAGATACGATTACTATTTATTAACTTTATGCCCCAAATCCTCAATAGTCATATCCTCCTACCTGTCTTATCCTCGATAAGCTGATGATGCTTCTAAGCTTCGTCTAAATAACAAAAGTCTTCTTATAAAAAAACATATTATAAAAGTTAAAATCAAACTACGTATTCAAAAAAACTTTTAAAAATAAATGTTCAAGTTCAACTACTAATTAATTAAATTAAAATTGATTAAGAAGTCAATTGCCTCAAAAAAAAATTATGTTAGATCCAATAGTGCAATTTTTAATCTTTTTATTTTTTCTAGAGTAACACTAGTCTCTTTTCTGGTTAACCAAAATACCAAACCCAACAATATGTGTTAAGAAATTTATATATATATATATAGGTAGAAATTAAATGAGCTAGAAAATTAAATTGTCATGGCTGACTTTTTGTGATATAGCAATAAATTTATTGAAAGGAACTGTGACGTTTATATAAAATAAATATAGTCAGTGTAATTTCATAAATGAGTTTTAAAGAGAATGACGTGTACACAATCTTATTTTTATCTTGAGAAGATAAAGATAGATATTATTTTTGATAGACCCTCGGCTCAGAAGAAACGTATAAAAAAAAAATACATATAAAGTAAATACAGTTGTGAGAAATCCACGTTAAACAATGAAGAAGAAAACACTAACAACAAATAATGATATGATAATCGAAGTCAAGGAATAATAAATCGAAGAATAAGATAGCGAGAGATGATAATAAAATATTGAGAAGGAAAATAGACAAAGCTCGACTACGTACTAACCTTCTATTCTAATCTTCATCCTTTTTTTTTTCTAGGATCATGTTCTCGATAAGGTAATTAGATAGCGAGAGATGATAATAAAATATTGAGAAAAAAAATAGACAAAACTCAACTACGTATTAACCTTCTATCCTAATCTTCATCTTTTCAAATATTTCATTTTTTTAGATCATATTCTCGATAAGGTAATTGAATATGACGTTCAAATAAAATTATTAATTAAATAGTATAGTTCACACTTAGCTCAAACAACTAACTTTATATCTTACATATTTAATGTTCAACTATATATCTACCCAAAAAAAAAAATTATAGAGAAAAAAAAAGAGTATTTTATGAGGGACATGATACATAAATGATAGAAAAAATAAATAGTAACGTGATTGTTTGACTTTGTAAAATTTTGACTTTTGGGATTCATAATGTCATGTTATTAGTTAAAGTAATTTAATTCCCCAATAGGAAAAAAAAATCTATGGGTTTTTCACATTTATGACATTATTATTGCCTTTATCCATTTTCAATTAAATTATTTATTCAAAATTTATTGATTCGATTAATTCAGATTAACGTAATCAAGGGCGAATTATGAAAGATTTTAGGGAAAAAGATGGGAAAAATATCTATACTTTGACGAAATTTGCAGATACGCATTTTGAATTTTATGGGGGTCTTATGACCCTCCTAAACTATTTTTTTACATCTTTAACTGGCATATATTTGATACTTGGACCACTGCTTGTATTTCACGCACGTTGAACGTGTAAGAAAAAATAATTGATAAGGAACAAATTTATGCCAGTTAATATGATAAAGAATAGTCTGAGGAGGTCATAGGACCCTCGCAAAGTTCAGGGTGTGTAACTGCAAATTTCGTCTAAGTACAAGTATTTTTCTCTTTATTTTAAGAGTTTGATTTATTCCGACCTAACTTTCTTGTCAAAATTCTTTCTCTGTGTATGTTAAATTTTACTAATTCGATTAATTTAAATTTATATTGTGAAAGCGTATTAGGGAGCAGAGGGGAGGGGTAAAATTGACAAAAGATTGAATTTTCTAGATGAATTAAATGGACTATTGCAAACTTTATGATAAAATCTTTTTGTTTTTGTGTGTTTATATATTGATGATTTCATCATATTCTGCTTCAATCTTCAAATTATCAAATAAATGAATTTTAGGTGTGAATTATAGTGAATTAAAATGTTAAATGATGACTAGAAAAAACATAAAATTATATAAAAAAAAATTATCTCGAAAAATTTACTCTTTGTTGAATATTACTTGATCTTCTTTTTAAATATATTTGTTTAAATTAATTATTCATTTCGTAAATCAAGAATGTTTTATTACTTCTTTCTCATATCATCCTCCGTATTAAATAATTAAAGAAAATAGCAATAGTTAGATTTAGAGTTTCATGACATCATTAATATTGTTAATTTTTTATTTTTTTTTAGTAAAATGAAACGAATGAAGTATAATCACTTGAAATTCCTACATATTTACTTACAAATAGGACACACACAAAATTATATAGACGATACCAATTAGTTAGGAATAAATTCAGTTTTTAAAATCTATAAATTTTAAATTTTAGATTTTTATTATAAATTCGTAATAGCTCTTTTATAAATCCGCACTAAGTCAACCTCATTCTTGTACAACAATCTATATTCATACGGGAGATTTAAATTGCGTTAGATAAGTTTAATATTATTACTTTTAGTGACGGAGTCATGAGTGGGTTCAGAAGTATATACACGAACAAATCAAAAAGTGTTCAACGTCTACTATATATACATAAAAAATATTTTTAACCATGTAAAAACAATATAAAAAAATATAATTTTTTGTCAAAGAGAGTTCGATGATCCTCTGGAGCAGAGATGGCTCCGCCATTGACCACCTTGATTGGTAAGACATTAAATCAATCCACGATCTCCCTTGCATTAGACTTTACTTGTCATCTCGTCTCGTAAAGATGAACGGATGAAATATCACTTGTTGCACCAGCTCAGTCACTTTGTAAAACTATGTATAACCATTATAATATTCATTTGTTTCTTCGAGATCTCCATGATATCTATTCACAATATAAATATATACTAATATAATCTCTCTCTTCTCATCTAAATTGACCCAATCACAACCCCATAACCTTTTTTCTTCTTATATAAACCCCCCCAATGTACCTTTTACACCAAACCAAAAAAATCTCAACCTTACTATATAAATTTTCTTCATGCATATATTTTTTCTTACAACTTTCATATCTTCATGGAATTAGTTAACTCAATAACTCATTTGAAGTTAACTCACTTTTTCATTATTTTGATCGGTTTGTTAGTGAATTTATCGTCTGAGGTCGAAGCTGAAGCAAGCGAAGCGCTTTATGAAGGATTTAAAGCAACCCCAAATCCTCAGATATCGAATATTCAACGTATTTTAAGTGATCCTAGTGGTAATTATTCACTATGTTTTGTTAGAGTTGAAAATGATCAACTTAGTCTAGCAATAGTCCATGTACAATCATTTGAGTCGATATGGGTTGCTAATTTGACCCGTTTAGCTAAATGGGCTGACCCGACTGAGCTTTACTTTAATGGGAGTCTTGTTTTGATGGATTCTAAGTCGGGGGTATTTTGGTCAACTTACACTAGTGGAGACCGTGTTTGGCTTTCGAATAATTCGAATTTGCAAGTTCAAAAGGTGGAGAATGGTGACACGTCACCTCTTGTCTTATGGCAAAGTTTCGATTTTCCCTCAAATACCCTTGTGGAAAATCAAAATTTCACTAGTGCCATGAGTTTGGTTTCGTCTAATGGGCTTTATTCGATGAGATTGGGCCTCGATTTTTTCGGGTTGTATGTTAACGATGAACCGGGTATGGGTTCGGGTTCGGGTCGAATGTATTGGAGGCACAAGGCATTAGAAGCTAAAGCTGATGTAATTGAAGGTAAAGGACCTATTTATGCAGTACTTAGGTCAAATGGTTATTTTGGTATGTACCAAAATGAGTCAGTTCCAGTAGACGTGGAATCTTTTAATAGCTTTCAACAACCCGTATCCGGTGTCAGGCGGATACGGGTCGAACCGGATGGAAATTTGAAAGGGTATTTTTGGGATGGGATAGATTGGATACTAGACTACCAATTGATAAAGGAGACGTGTGAATTGCCTAGCCCTTGTGGGGCATATGGGCTCTGTCATCCAGGCAAGGGCTGCTCCTGCCTGGACAACAACACAAACTACAGTTCTGACGGGTGCACTCACCCGCCAGAAAATCAGAACCCTCGCGATTTTTGCGGGGCCCATGATAAGTACAAAAGGTTGTCAAGAAGTGGTGTTGAGTTGCCAAACAAGGAGTTAATGGACTACAAAAAGATGAACACTTTTCAAGAATGTCAAAGTGCATGTGAAGCAAATTGCACATGTTGGGGTGTGGTGTACACCAACACAAGTGGATTTTGCTACTTGCTAAACTACTACCCCATGCAAAGTTTAGTAGGGGTAAGTGATGAATCCAAGATGGGTTTTTTCAAAATAAGGGAGGCTATAGGAGAGGACAAGATGGAGGTGGGGGTGGGCGTGGGGGTAGGGTTACTATGTGGGGCCCTCTTGATATTACTCATAGGGTTAGGATATTATAGATATATAAAAAGTAAAAGAGGTGTTAGTGGATACGTAGAAGAAGATGGAATAGTAGTTGGACCATATAAAGATTTGGGAAATGCAAGTTTTAGGTCAATTGAACTAAGTGAAAGATGAGGTAAGGGATGACATCTTTTGAGATAGAGACCACATCATCATATAATATAAAATTTTAGTATATGGTGTAAGTGGAGCCCATTTTGGGGAATTTTGGCTAGTGGGGCCTACTTTATTATCATACAATATGTTTGTTTTTACTAATATGGCTAGTGGGGAGGTGCTTTTTGAAGTGGACATTATTTTATCAAGAATTTAAGTTTAATGCATCGTAGGTGTAATTTTTTTTTATATCATCAAATACGTTTTATCTGTTATAGTAGGTCATTTATTTTCAGGTAAAAATATAAAAATAAATGACTTGCTATAATTAATAGGTAAAAATCATCTAATGATATAAAAAAATATATATATATATCGATAGTGCATCAAACTTAAATTCTTTTATCAAGGGGTGTGCAAGATTTTTGATGGTCAAAGGACAAAAAAGATAGGCTAAATTTGGCAAATGATATTGTATTATATTTTTGGAATTGGAGAAAGACAAACTTTTTGAATGTTTTTTTTAGTTTAGTTAAATGACAATGACTTGTAAATTGTACTTATTTTCTTAGTGATTTTCTTATCTACATGACCAAAATCACCAAACTTTTGTAAGGAGTGATTCTTTTTTTAAATATATAAATTTTCTCCTCATGGAAATTATCTTTCCATATTTTGTTCCTTCTTCCTTGGAACTATATTTCACCTTTGTCAATGTTTTAATTTGGATTTAAGGTGTCACACTCAATGGTGGAGCCACAATCTTCAGTAAGGAATTTAGAAATAACATACGAACAAATCGAAGGATTCAATATCTACTATATACACATAAAAAATAATTTTAATCATATATAAATAGTATAATTTTTCATCGAAGGAAGTTCGGATGAACCCCCTCGCCAAAGAATAGCTCCGCTCCTGGTCACACTATATTTTTGTTGGGGGTAGGGGGTAGGGTGGGGTGGGGGGGTTGTAGATTACCCTTATAACAAACTTAGATATAGACTTAAATATTTCAAACGTAGATTTTTTTTCCCCTTCGAATCGGTTAGTAGAAAGAAAGGAGAGGAAAAACAAGGAGCGGAGCTATATGTAATGAAGAGGGTTCGTTTGAATCATATCGCCATGCTAACATGCATGGTGAAGTGTGTGTTTTTATTCAAATTTATTCGAGTGAAGTCTTTGAAATTATGATTTTCTTATTTTAGCCAGCTCAATCTCCATCGAATGAGTTTTTTATATTACCCTTATTGCAATTCGAATATAGAATTAAATATTTCAAACCTAGAATTGTTTTTTCCCCTTTGAATCGGTTAGTAGAAAGAAAGGAGAGGAAAAATGAGGAGCGGAGCTCCATGTAAAGAAGAGGGTTTACTTGAATCAGATCGTCACGCCAACTTGCATGGTGAAGTGTGTTTTCGTTTAAATTTGAGCAATTGAAGCCTCTAAAAATTATGATTTTCTTATTTTAGCCAACTCAAACTCCATCGAATGAATAAAAAAAAGATCAAGTAGCGACCATACTTCTTATTCAAATTCACAAAAAGCCATTATACACGATAACATCTCAAAATAGAGGAGGTCATATAAGATCAATCGAAGGAGAAGAAGAGAAAATAAGGCGGGGGAAGGAGGGAGAAGAAGCAATGAACCTTATTGACGAGGTCTCGATAAAGAAGGAATTAATCGGGAGTGAGACTTTAATTCCTTTTTACCTGGAAAACTAAAAGTGATCGCGATGCAAGGGGAAAACTTTCTCTTACCCGCTTAGCTAAGACTGAATTTTGCACTGTCTCGTTCATTACATTAGGTTAGGAGACCTAATCAAGCACGCGAAATGCGACATTGACTCAAGAAAGTCAATTAAAGAAAAGTCAAACCTGTAAAGCACGGATTGGTTCTGCACATCATCAAATTTCTTAGTGTCTTTCGTAAAATACATTTTTTTTTTAATTCATGTATTTATAAAAGGAAGGTTGGGTTGATAATTTTCGGATATATAATTAGCATCTGAATAAATAATTTAAAAGTTGAGATACATTATTTTGAATTTAAGAATGTAACAGTTAATTACTCCATTTTTGCTCGGATACATAATTAGCCGTCAGATACATAATTTTGAAGTTGAGATACATTATTTTAATAACTGAGATACATTCATCTTGAAACTATTTGATCGAGGCACATAATATATTAACTAGACCAAAGACAAATACATAACTAAAATTATGTATTCGAAAATTTATGAGTCTGTGGATGTATCCGTTTTTTTTTTTTTTAATAAAGAGATTTAGTTAATTAATAAAAAATATTTTTATTTTTATATAGTTTGGTAAAAATAAGTTGTGATGTTATATAATTTTTTTAAGTAAATTTTGGAGTCCGGGGGCCCGGGGGGTTGTACATATTCAACGTGGGTTAAGCCCACAATGAAATTGGATTGGGCCTTATAAACTCAAGGTAATTGGAGTTGGGTTGGGCTTCGGAGCCTTATAGAAGATCTGATCATCTTGATGTTGTCGGATATTTTGATTTAGATAATGTTGGTTGTATGGATACAAGAAAATTCACATTTGATTATTTATGGGAAAAGGACATTGTGTAACATTTTTTAAAATAAATAGCGCAAGTTTGAGATTTTGCAAAAAAGTAGTCAGTCGGATAAAGTATTTTCACTTTATAGCCATTTTCTAATTTGGGTCACTTTAGCCCATGTAGTTCAAATACAGTCTATATACAATACTGATACAATTTTTAACTTGGGCCATTCGACCTTTTAAAAATATTTCTGTATTTCTTTTGCTATAAATTTTTAACTGATTTTTTTTTGTTTTTTTTTTAAGAAATAATAATTAAATGTAATTATATAAAAATGGTATAATTGTTATATAGAATATGTATCTATATAAGGTAGATGTATAGAAATTGTATAGTTCTATCAATTATGTATATGTATAAAATATATATATATAAAATATTTAGAAAGTATATAAAAATTATATAATTGTTGTATAAAATGTGTAAAAAAAAAAAAAGTACAATTATTGTATAGATTGTGTATCGAAACTGTATCATTTTCGTATAGAATATTTATATGTATAGAAGGTGTGTAGAAACAGTATAGAACAAACCAACAAATTGAAATGGCTAGAAAGTAGAATTTAAATTCCATCACCATTTTCGTGGAAATAGTTTAATTTGAAGTGTCGTTTCTGTCCTTTCTCCATTATTTATTCATGTTAGGTTAAGAAACAATATCATGAAAGAGTGCGAAACAATTTATCATAGTTGTATTCACCATGAAAGTCTAGTGCATGGAATGCTTTGAGGTCACAATACAGATCAATTAGTTGGAGAACTTTATTTCAGGACCTGAATTACTCGACAGTATTGTCAAATTGCTGAAAGTTTATTGTAATATATGCTTAACGTAATATCCTCATTTCCGTCACCTTCAACTTTTGGATGTGAGAGTTCTTAACAGACCAACACTCCGCCCCATACAACATAGCCGGCCAGATCACAGCTTTATAGAATTTGCCTTTGAGTTTGAGGGGCACCTTCTTATCGCATAAAATCCCCGAAGCAAGCCTCCATTTCATCCAACCCGCCCCAATACGGTGAGAGACATCCACAACAATCTCTCCATCCCCTGAATCATAGACCCAAGATACCTAAAACTATCTCTCTTACAAGCCACCTGCGAATCCAGCTTCACTACCTCCTCTTCCTCTCGCCTCGAGTCACTAAACTTGCAGTACTCTAAGTACTCTGTCTTGGTCCTACTCAATCTGAATCCTTTAGATTCCAGGGTTTGTCTCCACACCTCCAACTTATCATTAACACCTCGACGCGACTCATCAATCAACACTACATCATCCGCAAAAAGCATACACCAAGGCACCTCTCCTTGAATACTCAGCGTCAACACATCCATCAACAAAACGAATAAAAACGGACTAAGAGTCGAACCCTGGTGCAACTCTGTCAAGACAAAAAAATGCTCGAAATTTCCTCCCACCGTCCTTACACGGGTCTTCGCCCCCTCATATATGTCCTTAATCGATCGTATGTACGTCACTGGTACCCCCTTTGCCTCCAAGCATTTCCAAAGAACCTCTCTAGGGATTTTGTCATACGCCTTCTCCAAGTTGATAAACACCATGCGAAGATCCTTTTTCCTCTCTCGATACTGCTCTACCAGCCTCCGCACAAGATAAATTGCCTCCGTCATCGAGCGACCAGGCATAAATTCAAATTGATTCTCCGAAATAGACACTATTTCGGAGTTTATGTATAATAAAGTGATCAACAAACATGATATGTATCGATCTACACGATATATGACACGTTGTGTAACATGCGCCAGACATGAACATCTGTTACACATGCATCATGATATCTGGATGATTGATATGTGTCAATCATGCATAAAGAGACCTCCTTATCCTCGACGTTTGTCACACATGCAACATACTCAAAGTATAGAATTAAATAACTATTTTATACTCCCTACGTCTCAAATTATCTGTCCCAAATTTTCTAATTTGATTTCTCATTTTACTTATCTTTTTGCATTAATTACTTTTTCATCAAATTAAAATGTAAACATCATTTAATAGGGGTACTATGATAAACTAGTCATGTTATTAATTATTTTTCTTGATCAATGTGTCATCTCAATTTGAGACGGGTAATTTGGGGTGAAGGGAGTATTAACTAAAACTTGTGGGGTAATTTTAAAGCAATTAAGTAACTTTCTACTTTAATGAAAAATAAAGAATTAAATAGATATTTTATAATTAAAAGGTGTTTATGTACAATAAAGTGATCGAGAAACATGATCTGTATCGATCTACACGATATATGACACGTTGTGTAACATGCGCTAGGCATGAACATCTGTTACACATCCATCATGATATCTGCATGATTGATATGTGTCAGTCATGCATAAAGAGACCTCCTTATCCTCGACGTTTGTCACACATGCAACATGCTTTAAAGTATAAAATTAAATAGCTATTTTATAATTAAAAGGCGTTTATGTATAATAAAGTGATCAAGAAACATGATCTGTATCGATCTACATGATATATGACACGTTGTGTAACATGCACCAGACATAAACACCTGTTAGACATGCATCATGATATCTGCATGATTGATATGTGTCAATCATACATAAAAAAAAACATTCTTACCTTTGACGTCTGTCACACATGCAACATACTTCAAACATATGACATACATGTATCGCGCTTATGTTACACTTGTGCAATTATCACCCTTCTTTAAAATTAATTATCACCCTTCTTTAAAAAGCTAATTATAACTTTGTTGTTATATACGTCTGCTTTATGTGTAATTAAATTTTAAAGCAGCTTTAAGAAACTGGTTCTATCTCAACTACAATTCATGACATTTTCATTAAATAACGTGAAAAAAAATAATGTAAAAATGAAAAATCAATTTCTCTTAAATTTCAATCACTTTCATTAAAGATATTTCAAGAAAATACCATGGAATCATGTATATTTTCTTGATTAAAGTAAAATTATATTATGTGTTGCGAAAATCATTAAGTTTTACGATTCTAATATCATGTCGAGTCCTCAAGTAGTTTGTTTATGTTTCAAAATCTATGACCAAGAAAATTTTAACAAAATGATTTAAAACAAAAATGTCATTAAAAATAAATAATACTTCCTCCATCACATTTTATGTGTCATTTTATTTTCTTAATTCATCTCAAAAAAATATCATTGTACTATAATTAAAAGCAATTTAATTTTAGAAATCTCATTTTACCTTGATATATCTAACTATACAAATATCTAAATATTATTTTAGATAACAATTTTTTTTTTAATATTATGTTAAATTAAATACTGTCACATAAAATTAGACGAAGCTAAAAATTCACACTATTTTTATTTATAATCATAGAAAAATAAAAGTTACTCATTGTAGTAAACTTGAGCCCATTCAATGGACACGTGTAAACCAGCAGTCATCTTCCTATGCACTAATATTAATTACTTTGTGACATCTCTTTGATCACTTATGAAATATACAGTAAAAAAAAAAACTCTAATTTTCAAGAACCAAAATATTCCAATTATGCAAATCTACTAATTCATCAACTGTGGTAAGTTTTTTTGTTATTCAATTCTTATTCTAATATTTGTTTTACATTATGTATGTTAATTGTACTTAAGTTGTAGCAATTTATGTTAATTCAATATATATATATATTGTGAACTTCAAATTGAATCTATGGTTTTCTTGATCTTAAATGAAAATTATTGTTTAGCTTATAATAATGTTTATCAACATTTATAGTTATCTGTGATTCTTGAGGGAGGAAATAATTCTAAAAGTTTAATCTGTTAGAGATAACACACTTTTATTTACTTAGTTATATATAGCTAGTTATATCGTCAATGTTGTTCAGACTCTTCAAAAATATCACCGGGTGCATGTCTGATCCTCCAAAGTAGTGTATCTTTTTATTATTGGACAACATTTTTGGAACGTTCAAGTAATGTGGCTTAAAAATAGTACTTGTACTCATAACGCAACACGTGAAAATTCTTTTTGATATTGGGTGTCGTTGGTGAGAATTGAAACTCAGGACCTTTGTCTGCTCTGATACCAATTAAGATATGTGAATTTTTAGGCTTAATTTGATCCTAAAAGCTCGTTCATGAGGTGAGAATTGTCGGGTACCATAATCGATGATAGTTACTCATTCCCTCGACAATGTAGGACAATCTAATATTTTTGGACAGAGGAGTAATCATTTAACGAAAACTAAATGAATGAAGAATGATAAATAAATATGTAACAGGCTGAAATAACTATGACCAAATTTACTACGACGCACTCCAACTTCATGGGGTCCTATTACCCCTGAACTAAATTTTAACGTATTTTTGTCATCTTTTATAGCTGTCGTGACACATTGTCAACTTTTTTAGCTGACGTGACACTTTGATGTGGATTCCATTTTATGTAATAAAGGTGTCACGTCATCACAAAAGGCTGACAAAAATAGTTAAAATTGAGTTTTGGTGTGTCATGTGTGTGTGTGATAGGACCCCTGTGAATTTGGAGTGTGTTGTAGCAACTTTGGCCATACTTCAGGGGGTACTGTATGCTTATCTCGTTGAGTTTCAGAATTTTGAAGATTATATAAATGGTCACAGAGCTACTTAAGGATATAACCGTTGCAATGTCTGTTTTTTCGATTTTTTTTTTCACACAAGCATATAGTAGCCGATTGTTTAATGTGATAACGGATAGTGTGGTATTCAAGTTATGTGAACTGATGATTGAATCAAGTGTTTTTGTTTTTTTTGGCCGTTTTAACTTGATCCAGTGGGGAAAAAAAATTTAGAAATGGCCGAAGATAAAGTTTCCGAGTCAGGAAAAAAGTTGGTTGAGAAAATGCAAGAGTTGAAAAGAAAATTGATCATTGACGAGATATTTGTTAGGACTTCTCGATCGTCTTCTAAAATTATATTAGGGCCGTGTTTTAAGAATGGTTTTCCTCCAGAGCTGTCTCGTCATTACCCGTTGGCCGAAGGAGAAAAGCTACTTCTGCACTCCGCGGAACCTGATTGGTCGAAAGATAAGACTACGTTGAGATCATGGCCTAAAGTAAGTGGATCGTGGATTGATTGGGTAGATAGAGTTGAGAAGGCGAAATGGGAGGTGTGGAAATCGGCTGATATATATGACGCCATTCAGTTGTCGAAACATGATATCCCGATGGACAAAAACCTTCTTTATGCTGCCTTGTGCTATTGGTCGATCTCCACAAACTCGTTTCATTTCAGGTTTGGTATGATGGGTCCAACAGTACTAGACATTGTTGCTTTGACAGGACTTAGGCCGCATGGCGAGGATGTTAGCGTTCCTCTCGGGATAGCTAAATCGGCTCGTGATTTTCCCGAGTTTGGAAAAGTTAAAGAATGCTTGAATTACTGCAAGTTTCTCGACGTGTCAATGGGAGGAATGCCCGTGACAGAGGAAGAACATATATGCTTTCTGGTTATGTGGCTTTGCAGATATTTCTTTTGTAATTCTTCGATTACCATGATCGAGCAATGTACAAAACTGGCTGTTGCTCTTGCTAAGGGTAAAAAGCTTGCTTTGGCGCCGTTTGTCTTGTCGAATTTGTATCGTTGCTGCACTGACATTGTTACAGGGGGGTTTGACGATGCACGGGGTCCATTCTTGATCTTGCAATTCTGGCTACAGACTTACTTTCCGGAACATCAACCTTTAACCTCGGATGACGGTAATCCTCCCACCTACGGGCACGCCTTGGCTGACGGAGTTTTGAGACCTAAAACGTTCAACCAATACTATCTCTTCTTCAATAAATGCTCAACTCGAACAGCCAGCGAATTCATGCCATTTTCGTCGAGGAAGTTTGGACCTGAATGGTTTAAGAGGTCGCTCGATCCGTACTTCCAAAGACTTAATAGGACAGAGTTAAGAGACATTTGGGCTAGTTATCTTATTGCTCGAGACGTCCCTTATAGTATCCTTGTGGATGAATCTTTGAAATGCAAATGCGGGGTAGAACATTATTCTCCGAATCAGTTCGCTCGACAGTTTGGCATGACACAGGCTATCCCGTTCCACCAATCAGCCAGTGATCTTTCAGTCAGAAGAGAAAATTTCCAGGATAGCGTTGAAGAAACTGAATTAAGGTTTTCCCAATTAAAAAAAGAGTTCTCGTTTGTTCCATTTAATGTTAATCCGAGCACTACCGACTTCTTTGATTTCTGGTGGTCAACTTATATGAAAAATCGGGATAAAACTACCACAGCTACTGATGTCCTCAGGAAGATCTCACTGTGTGTGACGCCTCTCGGTCCGTCCGAAAGGCAAGAAATTGCTGCTCACAGGTCTAATGGTATTAATAGCAATTCCCCGTCCGCAGGAAAATTTGGCCGGAACCTGAAGAGGAAATGTAAAGGTACGATAAAATAAAATGTGTATTTGACTGGTATAACCATTGAGATAGAGGATTTACCCGAGGTACTTGATTCGTGTTATAATGGAAAAGGAAAATGTTTGTCAAGGAGGTCAAAAGATATACGTCACACTTTGTTTCTTGGAACCTTCAAAAATGCCGTCGGATGTGTGGGATCCTCCAAAAGTAACGCTTTCTTTTTGGAGGATCCGACATGGCTGAGAATGAATTTTTGGAGGATCCAAGCAACATACGTAACACTTTTGACCCGGCTTGCTAATGCTATGGCTCATGGAGTCATTACATTAGATTTTTGGATAGCGTATATCTGCTCCATGTCTTTCCCTTTGATTGGTTTCTTTTCGTTTTTTCTGCATTTTGATATCTAGTATAGCTCCTTATTCATGCCTTAAATGCTTTTAGGGTATGGTATTCCATCACAATCGTTTGTACAGCAAGACGACTCCAGACAACAATGGGACTTGTATGAAGCGACTGAAACAATATCGACTAAAAGAACAATATGCAAGGTAAAGCTTCCCGTGCACCTCCCAAATAGAGGCGGATCCAAGATTTATATTCCACTGAACGCACTAACTGTTTGAGTTACTAGGTTCAAAATATAATTTTATGACATATTTTGTAGATTTTTTAGCACGTATTCTGAAACGAAGCTTCTAGGTTCGGCCAAACATGTAAATTCTACCGTGCCTTCGCCCCTACCAAACAGGCCTCTGGGATTGTAAGGGGATGTCTTTGCCTGATTCGTTCACTTTCCTGTTGTTTCGTTATTTCAGAAGGTGAAGACTTCCGCGATGAAAATGCCGCTACCAAGGACAACTTCTACCTCACCTTTTACGTCAGCCTTCCCGACAAGCTGTGTTCCTGCCGATGAAGACGAGAGTAATGACGAGGAGCAAATTTCCGCTGATGATACATCAGCCTTCCCTACAAGTTGTGCACCTGCTGATGAAGATGAGGGTAAGGCCGAGGAGCATGTTTCTGCTCATGATACATCAGGCTCCGCCTCATCCTCCACCTCATTCTCTACTTCAGAAAAAGTAAGTTCTCGTCTTACTCGTGGCATTGCGTTTGATTACTCCATTTAAGTTTGAGATCTTTTTGTTTTCAGGAAGGCAAAAAATGTACAGTTTCCCCATCGTTAGCCGAGACAAGAAGCAAGACATCCGATGTTAGCGAACCGCCCGACTGTCCTGTGAAATTTGACAATCTGGAAGACTTCTTTGCTCGAGTTAACGGACAAATTAAACAAGCTCAATCTCTCGGTTTTCCTGCTGATCAATCTTCTCCCATGGACGAAAAGACATCCGCCCGGGGAAATTCTTCACCGTCAGCAGAAATGCTCGCCACAGCAAAAGACGACATCGAGAGATTACTAGCCATACCTTCTAAGGACTTGCTTCAACCCGAAAACTGTTCAAAGTTAAATGCAGCACTGTCGATATATGCCGCATCACCTGATTTGTCGGTTGAGAGAGCGCTCGCGTTCGAGAAACTCAAATCGAACCTTCCACACCTTTCCTCAATATACCATAGAGCTAAGAAGGACAAAGAGGATTATTACAAGAAGGCAGCCAAGAAAGTGATCCTGATCGACGAGCTCACAAAAGGTCAGGAACACTACGCCAACCTCAAAGAATACAGCGACAAGCTTGAATGTACAACGGAGTCCATCAGAAACCAAATCATCAAGTTGAAAGAAAGCTTGAAGGACGCAGAGATGAAGAGAAAAGCCATCCAGGACCAAAAACTGAGTTTGGCTAAGAAGTGTTTTGAAAAGTCGAATGCCCTTGATGAAATGGAAGAAGAGTCTCTTATCATGGAGGGGATGAAGGAGGTAGCCGATTCGGACATTGCCCAAGTTGAAGAAAGCTTAAGAGACCTCAAGAGTAAGATAATCGAATCGCAGGTGTAAATCGCTCTTCGTATGAATTTTGATGACTAGTGATCCGCAATACAAGAGCATGTAAACGCCATTTTTGTGATATATATATGTGTAATCTCTCTTTTGCATGGCATCACTAGATATAAGCCTTGTTGGTCTAAACTTTTATAGTGAAACAAGAATGGTACAATAGATATCGAATTATTATTACTGAATCAACTTCTTTGAGATCGTAGTTCTGGTATTATGGTATTTGGATGATTCATAATATACATTTTAGATTCTTTTGATATTCGATGCGAAATACTAAATGTAGCAGGTATCTTAATTCATGGCCTTCTGTAACTGGAGGATGGTACGATTGGATGGATAGACTCATAAAGTTCTCAATGTGTCGGAGGGAGAAACGACTAAAACGTCTGTGACAGAGGAAGAACAGGTATGTTTTCTGTTTACGTGGCTCAGCGAGCATCGGTTTTGTGACTCTTCTTTAAACATGATCGTCTGCGCAATGCAAAAAACTGGCATTTGCGCGCTCTTGCTGCAGGTAGAAAGCTTGCTTTGGCACCCTTTGTCTTATTACTCGTGTTGTTATGTCTGATTGCAATGCCAACACCAAGACCACCAACACCACCACGAATGCCACGACAACAACCACCACCACCACCACCAATAACACCACAAACACCCGTCATTTTGAGTGTTTTTTCTTATCAGTATGGCGAAGAAGCCTGAATCTCCCCGTCATTAGCTAATACCAGAAGCAAGACATCTGATATTATTGAACCGCCAGACATATTGAACGATTTCAATCTCTCGATTTTTCTGCTGATCAATCTTCTCCCATAACTGACCAGTTATCTGCCATACAGAAGTCTCCACCGTCAGCAAAAATGCTTGCCACAACGAAAGGTGATATAGAGAGATTACTAGTCATGCCTTCTCAAGACTTGCTTCTACCCAGAAACTGTTCAGCATTATGCTGCAGCACCGGGTTTATCGGCTGAGAGAATGCTTGCCTTGAAGAAACTCAAAGAGAACCTTCTGCACTTCCGCACTTCTCCTTGACCTTGCGTAAAGCTTAGAAGGACCAAGAGGAGTATCATAAGAAAGGTGCCAAGAAAGTGTTCCTCATTGACGAGCTCACAAAAGAAGAGGAACTCTATACTAGCCTCAAAGACGGCCACAATACAGCCAAGTTAGTCTCCCTCAATACAGCTTAGATATGAGGAAAGATGTCCGAGTAACGGTGATTTTGGAATGTATGCTTCAACTTGTGGGAGTACACTGGGTACATTGATGATGTTGTATTGTTTGCAAACTTTTGTACATTACAATATTAGGGTTCTCTCTTTTCTTTTTTCCAAATTTAAGTACTCTTTTGCATCACCTCAATTTTCTTAAACATTTCCTATGCATAACTTGTCTATCGGAAACAACCTCTTTATCTTACATCTGAACTGGTGGTATGGACTGTGTACACTCTATCCCAAACCCTCTTATTATTGAATGCTTCCCTTTTTTAGTAGGTCTTCCTTAGTGCGAATTCAAACTAGTCGGGCCAATGAGTTTCAGATATTGATGTTTAAAGGAGGAAAAATTGAAGTGCTTAAAAGAAAACACGACGAAAATTCTAGAAATCAATAAACAACAACATATTCAATGAAATTCTACAAATATTTATAACATAACTATAGCCAACCACCAAACAACTCCTTACAGTCCACACAAATATTTCCAACTTATTTTAGCTCATAAATTTTAAAGACAACATATCCAAAATCTAAGTATTTACTTGTTAGCTAATGCAAGTTTGATTGTTTATGTATTACTTCTAACCTTAAACTTGTTACTTCCTCCGTTTTATTTTAGTTGACCCTTTTTTAAAAAATATTTGTCTCAATTTAGTTATTCCACTGATGAAATCAAGATGATTTTAATATATTCTTTCAATAATACTCTTATCATTAAATGACTAAACAAGTTGTATATATTCAAATTTATATTTTCAAAGCATAATTAATAAGACTAATTTGATAAAATAGACCCCTAATAAATATTTTTCTTAATGTATTTGTCAAGTCTAGAGGAGCCAATTAATACGAAATGAAGGTAGTAGTATATTTTATTTAAACATCCAAACTAAATCATATTTCAATTAAACACATTAACTATTACTAAAGTGTTTTAATTTGACACTTTCTATTCAAATTTTGAAAACTATTTTTTTTTTTACATATTCTTAATTATCTGTTAGGTAGTAAAGTTAATCACATAAAATATACTCCCTCCGTTTTGTTTTAGTTGATTCTCTTTCTATAAATATCTGTTTCAATTTACTTGTTCAAGTTGTAAAATCAAGATTATTTTACACATATTTTTTTCATTCTACCCTTAATAGTATTAAATATAACCATATTTTTCAAAATTATTGAAAGTAATGATTTTATATTTTCAATACTAACTTTCAATATGAAACTTTACTTTTTCTTCTTTTTTCAAGAGTAGACTTATGCATGCATGAATTGAAATTATTGAGTTTTTTAATGGGTGTGTTAAGACTAAAGAGGCTATCTAATTCGAAATTGAGGAAATATTATTTATTTTAATTATATTCAACCTCCTCAATAAGTAGTAAAATTCAGATATTTTCTACTTGAAATTGATGCATATATATAATTCATTTAACTATTTAACTGTCAAATAAATTTAAAAAGCACTTAAAGACCCGTTTGGCCATAAGAAATTTTCATTTTTTTCCGTAAGGTTAGTTTAATTAAAATAAATTAAAACGGTTCATTTTCCTTCACAGTTGTCATGCACCATAAACTATATGTTAGTTTTCACCATTAGAAAAAAAAATGAGTTTTTATAAAGTGGTGTTGAAAAAAATAGTTTTGCAAGTGTTTTTTGTTTTGACAAGTGAGGCTAACTCGAGTAGTTGAGCAACTCGTCTCCACTATATATCAACTGATAGCTTGAAGGTTCGTAAAGTTTGAGTCACGTTGGAGGTTAAGTGGAAACAAGATCGATAATGTGAAAGGAAAAAAAAAAAAAAGAGATGCATTTTATTTGAAAAAAAAAATATTAAAAAGTTTTGTGAATAGGAACTTGAAATATTTTTGTAAATACTTGACCAAAATTCATGAACAAATATTTTTTTGATTACTTGTAGACCATCAAATGGATAGCCACAATGAGAACATGTTGCTTTGAAAGTGACCCTATTTTGATCTTTGATTTTGGTGGAAGGTTGCATTCTTTCATCAAATAAGTAGTAGTCAATAGTGAAAGATACATTTTTTTATTGAATAGTGGTAATAATTTGATATTTGTTAAGATTCTGGAGCAATGAAAAGGACTTAATTGTTTTCAGTACAGATGTTTATTTTGATTTTTGTGGTTTTATATTGCCATTACTGCATATTAGAGGCTTATAGATGGGTGTAGTGTTAATTGCAATTTTTATGTTATGAAATGTTTGTATTTGCTTCTATTAAGAAGCTACTTTTGGTTAAGGGGCAAAGAACTGTTTAAAAAGCAAAGAAAATAAAGCACTGCTGCATTTCGAACCGGGATTGTTGATGCAGAAATGCACACGACTATGCTTCTCTAGCTTGTCAAGGATGTGCAACAACATGTATATAACCATAAATATCTATATTTAACCTATGTACTCGAAAAAAATTTCCGGCGAAGGGTCAGCACCCTTTGTTGGCTGTGGCTCTGCCACTGAGAATAAGTTGTGGTCTCATTTAAGGTCTTGGACTATCTTCCCCTCGAGAGCTAGGTATCATAGCCTGTTCCCTATTGGTGTTATTCTAAATGTTGGGCCCTTGTAATCCACTTTCCAGTTGAGTTCTGAGCGTGTTGTCGAGGGAATAGGTTGCGCTCCCCTTGTATATTCTTGGATAATTCTCATTTAGGCTCAAGGATCATATTGTCATAGTTGCAATTGTGTGTTTGACTTGGATCATTTCTTGCTTTAGGCATAAATCCCCATAAGTTTGTGTGCATTTTTCCATATTAAGAAGCAATAGAACATGAATGGCTTGATTATGTCCAACTGTTGCTTCGTAGATTCTTCTACTATTGCAAATTTCCCTTTTGTTTCCTGTTCTTCCTTTTCCTATTTTGAGATGGAAAAAAAAAACATGGTTAGAACATCTAATGTGTTTTGTACAAGAGTACAGGTGATGCAATCTAGGAAGTTAGGATGTCCTTCCTTTTTAGGGGTTCATTGATTTATATATGAAAATCTTATTTTAATAAAAATATGGTTAATGGTGGGTTGAAGATGATGAGTTTTCTACATAAATATCGACTTCTGTTAGTTTTCGTTTTAATAAGAACGATGTCTGGACAAGTTTATGTGCACCTAGAATATTCAACCAGGTACTGTTACCTCTTACCACAATATGTTCTGATGTGTATTAGGTACTTGTTACTCTTCAGCGGCACAAGTATCTGGTAACAGTCTGCAGATTACACTGAAGAAATTGAATCGAGGATTTGCCAGTTGAAAATCAAGTTGTCATTTGTTCCATTTGATCAACAATAGGGAGAAGACTGCTATCAATATCCTCAGGAAGATCTTGCCGCAAGTCATGCCTCTCAGTCCATCTGTCAGGCAACAACAGGTTGCTGCTCCGAGCTCCAATGGTATTAAAGGCTATTTTCAATCTGCAGGAAAAATTGGCCAGAATATGAAGAGAAAACATAAAGGTATGATAAGGAAATAGAGGGATTACCCGAGGTATTTAACTTACCGTAAATGGAGTGAGGAAAATGTTGGTCAAGGAGGCTAAATAGATAAGTTGCCATTATGTTGTCCAGTTAAGAACTCCCACATACAAAAGTTGAAAGTGGCGGAGATGCGAATGTTGCGATGGATGTGTGGACATACCAGAAAGGATAGGGTGAGGAATGAGATTATTCGGGAGAAGGTGGGAGCTGCGTCGGTGGAGGATAAGATGCGATAAGTGAGGTTACGGTGGTTCGGGCACGTGATGAGGAGGGGTTCGGATGCTCCAGTGCGGAGGTGTGAGACACTAGCTATGGATGGTTTTACGCGGGGTAGAGGTAGACCGAATAAATATTAGAGGGAGGTGATTAGGCATGATATGACGCACCTACAACTTACGGAGGACATGACCCTTGATAGGAAGGTGTGGAGGACGTGGATTAGGGTATAGGGTTAGGGGGTGGGAGTGCGTCAGTAACAATAAGGGAGTGTTCTTTTGTGTCTGTAGTTTTTATGCATGGTGCTGTGTCATGTCTATGATTTAGGTAGATAGTTCTTATTTTTATCTTGTGGTGGTAGTATTATCTTGTTACTAGCGGTGTTAGTTTATTTTGCACTTATCTTTTGTGTTTGTTCTACTGTTATAGGTTCTAAGCCAGGGTCTATCGGAAACGGCCTCTCTACTTCACCTGAGGTACTGGCATGGTCTGCATACACTCTACCCTCTCCAGACCCCACTATTTGGGAATACACTATGTTATTGTTGTTGTTGCCATTATGTTGCCTCTTGCCAATGAGTGGCTCATTGAGTCTTTCAGATGATAGCCCAATGGTTTCAATAGGCTTAGCATGATTTGTGCATATACCATCATATTAGTTTTTTGGATAGCTTTCGCTGTTCTATGCTTCTTGATTCTGCATTTTGATATCTTGTATTGCCTCCTAAGTCATGCCTTAATGCTTGCTTTCAGGGGATAGTATTCCATCACAATCTTTGGCGCAGCAAGATGAGTCCACTCAACAAAAGAACCCGCATGAGGCAGCTGAAAAGATACCTACGGAAACATCAAGCAAGGTAAAAATTCCCACCCCCCAAACAAGCCTCTGGGTTTATACTGGTATAGATTGGCCTGATTCCTTTAGCTCACTGCTTCTTGACTTTTCAGAAGATGAAGACTTACTCGAGGAAAATGCCGCCACCAGGCACAACTTCTACCTTACCTTCTACGTCATCCTTTCCTACAAGTTCTACTCGTGTTAATGAAGACAGGACTAAAGCAGACAAACAGATGGCTGTTACGTGGCAAAAGACAAAAGAACAGGCTCAAGATACAGCGCAGATACAGGCGGCCTCACCCCAGTCTGAAGAGGAAGAGGGATCTACCAGCAGTACAGGTAGTAGTGAGTCCAGCTTTCCTACAAGTTCTTCTGAGGCTACTTCCGAGGAGAGACAACAGCTAGCTGGTTCTGATCCTGCAAATGGAAGTTCTGCGAAGGCCACCTCTGAGAAGAGACAGCAGCTAGATGAGCAGAGGGCACCAACAAATGTGAGGTGGTTGGTTCCGGGAATGAGGAGTATCTATCAGAGAGATATGGCTCTCAATGAAAAAGGGCACCCCAAAAGAAGCATCTTTGAGGAACCAAGGATCAGGACTGAAGATCTGGCTGCGGTACCGGAAGTTAAAGCCACATTTGACAGATACCAGCTCGGATGGATGGGAGAGGCACCGGGAAGGTATAGCCCGGAGATGGTTCGTGAATTCTTTGCTTCCTATGCTGCATCTTTAAGCAGTTCCACCCCCAAAGGGCAATTGGTGAAAAAGCAGCCCCCTATGGATCGAGTGCAGGTACGAGGCCGGCTGGTAGACATATCAGAGCGCACAATCCAGCGCTTGTTATTTGGGACAGAGTTCAAGGCTCCTACCAGCACTGCAGAGTACAACCACCGGGTGAGTATAGTGAAGGACCGAGTTAAAATGGCCGATCCTGTGCAAAGGTCTTCATTGTTAAAGTGGGTGGCATCATTCATTGCTGAAAACAGAGAAGAGGCTAGTTGGGTGACTAGTAAGGGAACAATCACAAAGGCGTCGCTGAATTTCGCTGCCAAGTTTTGGTGGGCCATTGTTCGCAGCAGGTTGGGTCCGACTAGTGGTGATAACAGATTGACCCCAGACAGGGCAGTACTGGTTGCTAGCATCATGGCCGGGTATAATATCAACATACCCCGGTACATTGTTGAGGAGATTCAAGAGAGGGCACTGCAGGATACCACAAGCATACCCTTTCCGTGCCTAGTTTATCGCTTATGCAGAGAGTCTGGAGTGCCGGTCTTACCAGAGATTGATCATCCGGTTGAGGTGACTCGGATTCAGGACATTGGCTTGATTCGAGACGGGACCAACCCAGTCGCCAAATTTAGAGGCCATCCATCGACCTCATCTGGTGCTGCATTCATGGAAGGGTTACTAGGAGGTAAGCAGGTTGACACCTCGATTCTGACCGAGCAGGTTGGTATGGCTAATTTTGAGCCGCATACACAGACCACAAACGCTGATGCTGATGTTACAGCAGCCATCACTTCCACACCATCTACAACACCAACGTCAGCTTCCATTCCCACAGCCTCTCCAGCTCCATCAGTTCCACGTCCAGCTGCCACTGCCATGGTTACTATTTCACAGGATTATCTGCAAAAGTTAGCGCGGAGGCAATTACAGACTGAGATGACCGAGCTGATGCAGCAGCAGCTGAAACCATGGGTCAAATTGGAGATTGCGGCTTCTGAGAGCCGGTTGAGAGCAGAGAAGGATCAGTCTGTGCGGGAGTTGCATGAATGGATGGATGGGTTTGAGCAGCGGATACATGATAGGCTGCAGATTCTACAGGCCCCCAACTTGGGGAAGTTACAGGATGAGCTCACACAGATGCAAGCTGATGTTACACCAATCTCCACTTCTGACAAAGTAAGTTCTCCTTATTACCCATGTCGTTATGTCTGATTACTGTCTAATTTTGGGAGCTTTTTCTTTTCAGAATGGTCTTTACTGTTAGTTAAATCACACTACTAAAATCTATTTTTACATGTTAAGAAGATGAAGACTTACTCAAGGAAAATGCCGTCACCAGGAACGACTTCTAGCTTACCTTCTACTCCGTCATTTCCTACAAGTTCTACTCCTGCTAATGAAGACAGGACTAAAGCAGAAAACCGAGTTGTTGTTGATGATACACCAATCTCCACTGCTGAAAATGTAAGTTCTCATCTTACTCGTGGCATTACATTTGATCTCACTCCATCTAAGTTTGAGATCTGTTTCTTCTCAGGAAGGTGAAAAATGTACAGTTTCCCCATCATTAGCTGATACCGGAAACAAGGCATCTGACGTATGTGAACCACCTGACAGCCCTGTGAAATTTGATAATGTAGAAGACTTCTTTGCTCAAGTTAGTGTACAAATTAAACAAGCTCAATCTCTCGTTTTTTCTGCTGATCATTCTTCTCTCGTAGACAAAAAGAAATCTGCCATGCAAAAGTTTATGCCGTCAGCAGAAATGCTTGCCACAGCGAAAGGCGAAATTGAGAGATTACTAACCATGCCTTCTAAAGACTTGCTTCTACCAGAAAATTGTTCAGCGCTTAGTGCAGCACTATCAATATATGCTGTGGCACCGGATTTATCAGTCGAGAGAGCGCTTTCCGTGGAAAAGCTCAAAGAGAACCTTCCACACTTCTCCTTGACCTTGCATAGAGCTAAGAAGGACCAAGAGGAGTATTATAAGAAAGCTGCCAAGAAAGTGGTCCTCGTTGACGAGCTCATAAGAGATCAGGAACTGTATACAAACTTCAAAGATGGCAACGAAAAACTTGAATACCAAATTAGCAAGCTGGAGGCAACCTTGAAGGTTGTAAAGAAAAAAAGAGACGCAATACAGGAGCAGAAGTTGAGTTTGGCGAAGAAGTGTTCTGGAAAGTCTAATGCTCTTGACGAAATGGAATCTGAGTTTCCTCTCCTGAAGGAGATGAAGGAGTTAGCTGATTCGGATGTAGCTCGGGTGGAAGAAAGCTTGAGAGATTTCAAGAGTAAGATAATCAAGTGATCGCTTTCATAAACCGATCTTCATGTAAATCTGCTGGGAAGTAAGAACATGTAAATAGTTTCTGCTATGTACTAATTCTCTTTTTTGAATGGCAAACCTAAATATAGCCAAGTTAGTCTTCCTCAATACAGCTTAACTCCGTCAAACCTGTACTATTAGTGATCAAAAATCCGAAGGAGGTTCATGGCCAAGAGGAAAGATGTCCGAGTAACGGTGATTTTTGAATGTATGCTTCAACTTGTGGAATTACAATGGGTACATTGTTGTTGTATTGTTTGCAAACTTTTGTACATGACAATATTAGGGTTCTCTCTTTCTTTTTTCCAAATGTAAGTATTCTTCATGCACTTTTTTGTTTTTCCATCACCTCAATTTTCTTAAACATTTCCTATGCATATAACTTATCTATCGGAAACAATCTCTCTACCTCACATCTGAACTGGTGGTACGGACTGTATAAATCTACCTCACATCAGAACTGGTGGTACGTACGTACTGTGTACACTCTATCCCAGACTCCCTTATTATTGAATGCTTCCCTTTTTTTAGTGGGTCTTCCTTAGTGTGAATTCAAATTAGTCGAGCCAATGAGTTTCGGATATTGATGTTTAAAGGAAGAAAAAAAGAAATGAAGTGCTTAAAAGATAACACGACGAAAATTCTAGAAACTAGTAAACAACAACATATTCAGTGAAATTCTAAGTATTTATTACTATAGCCAGCCACCAAACAACTCCTTACCGTCACACAAATATTTATAACTTATTTTAAGTCATAAATTTTAAAGATAGCATATCCCTTAAACTTGTTTGCATTAAATCATATTTCAATTAAACACATTAACTACTAATAAAGCATTTTAATTAGACACTTTCAATTCAAATTCTGAAAACTATTTTACATGTATTCTTGGTGGTCTATTAGGTAGTAAAGTTAACCAGAGGCGGAGTCAGCTCTCTTTAGGGAGTTCATCCGAGTCCCCTTCAATAAAAAAATATACTATTTATACATGATTAAAATTATTTTTTATGTGGTTATAATAGTTGTTGAACCCCTTTCGACTTAGTTTTCTTTGAATATTAAACTCCTTTACATGAAATCGTGGCTCCGCCTCTAAAGTTAATTATATAAAATATATTATTTATTTTAATTATATTTGTTCTCCTTAATAAATCGTAAAATTCAGATATTTTGTAGTTGAAGTTGATGCATTTATATAATTCATTTAACTATTTAACTAACAATTTAATTAAAAAAACACTTAAAAATCCTGTTTGGTGATAAGAAATTTTCACTTTTTTTTTTAATAAAGTTATTTTAATTTATTCCAGAGTTCCAAGACTGTTGGTTGGCCACAAAAAGGGTTCATTTTCCTTCACTGTTGTCTCTCTCTCTCGCGCTCGCTCGCTCGCTCGCTCTTTTCTATCAAAAAAAAAAGTACACAAAAAGTGGAAAAAAAAAAAAAAAAACTAACGTATAGTTTATGGTGCGTGACAATTCATCAGAAAAAAAAGTTTATGCAAGTGTTTTTTGTTTTGACAAGTGAGGCCAGCTCGAGTAGTTGAGCAACTCGTCTCCACTATCAACCCTAATTTGTGGTATATTTTCACTTTTCTTTTTGAATTGAAATATAATTTTTTTGTTTTTACTGTAGTTTTTGTTGTCCAATATTTTTGTAAGAATAGCGAGGATTGAATTTTTTATTTTTTTTCTTCGTTTGGATACATCTATTGTGACCGAATCTAACAAACAACTGTTGATTTGTTGCTGTTTGTTGTGATTTTTGAAGCTTTTTGTTGTTTTTGTTTGGATAATGTTGATGTTCTTGGTGTATGTGTGTGTTGTGTTGGTCTTGGTAAAAATGGTGTATTATTGTTCTATTAAATAGATCTTGCTACTGTTTTTTTTTTTTTGTAACAGATGTGTGATCTGGTGGAATGATGCATTAATCAATTATAATTTTTTTTTTACTTTCTTCCTATTTTTAGATAATATGGCTTCCAAAAGAAAAGAAAGTGAATCAAGTCCAAGTAAAGTAGCTAGGTTACATCCACCGCTCTATGAGCTTGCTGTACAAGCGATATCTCAATCAAAAGCAGGAGAAAATGAACATGAGCAAGAAGAAAGTTTCAAAAGAGATGTTGTATTTATTTCAGAAAGTCAGCATGATTCAAATGCTAATAGCCCTTCAATTGAAGAGTTTGTTAAAATCTTCAGTATTGATAGTTTTCCTGTGCGAATACAGTGCGATGGTGTCACAAATTTAACTGGTGATTGTGTGGTAAAGTCAGTCATGGGAAAATCTTTTGATACCTTCAGAAAAATACTTCGAGAACAAAATTTGGATGCTTATTTCAGGGACAGCTGTTTTGGGCAATATCTTGATTTGCCGGAGGACAACAATGCTCGTTTCCAAATGACTATGGTGTATGGTCTTCTCAAGCGTAGGTTTATGTATGAAAATAAAGATAAGATGGATGAGGTGTGGATAAATTACTGTGGCATGCCAGTGTGTTTTGGTTTGAAGGAGTTTGCCATAGTTACTGGACTAAAATGTTATCCTCCTTCTCAACCTATACGTATTCTAACACAAAGAAAAACACATTGCACGCAAAAAGGCAAAGATAAATCAAGTGATGGTGATGACTTGTTGTCCCTTGTTGGTCCAAGCTTCAAAAATACAAATTTGATAGAAGAGTTGAAAGGTACAAGGTTTTCAAAGAAGCACAAACAATCATTGTGTTTGGTTTGGTTTGTACATAATATTCTTTGGGCGAGAGACGTTAACAACAACATACCACTTGATTTAATAATGCTCTCCGAGGATCTTGAGGCATTTAACAACTATCCTTGGGGTTATGAAAGCTTCAAAATGACTGTCAAATATTTGTTGACTCCGTTAGCGCCAAAGAAAATCAACTTATATGGTTTTCCATGGGCTTTTATGGTAAATATTTTTTTTAATGTTTCATTTATTTTTTATTGAATAATACTTTTGATTTATTGACATCATTTTATAGGCTTGGGCATTTGAAGCCATTCCTTTTCTCAGACAACAAGTGAACTACCAAGAAGAAGTTTCATGTCCAAGAATCCTGAGATGGTTGTCGGCCAAAAACGATAAAAAACCAAAATCTCTTGATCTTTTCAGTCCTCCGGAGGAAGCAGTAAGTCTAATTCAAATTAAGTTTTTATTTTAATTAACAATTTATTTAAATGATTTAATCATCATTCTAATATATGCACTGATTTACTTTAGATTGTGCATCCGTGGCTTGTTCCGACTAATCGAGAGTTGAAGATGCCATTTTTTCTTACTTTACAGTCTGTGCAAACTTTATCGGACCCTAAGGTAATTGATGAAATAAAAAATGAATTGATTGGAGCTACAACCATCAAAAGAAAAGCACTTTGGGAGAGTGGGCTTATTCTTGGTGATGTTGTTGTTGATGGTGCTATTAGTGATGATGGTGGTGATGGTGTTGCTGTTGGGGCTAGTGGTAGTGGTGATGGTGCTATTGTTGGTGCTACTGATTTTACTGATTTTAATGATCGATATACCTCTTCTTTAAAGTGGCATACTACAGATTTCTCGCACGGAAAGGATAGTCAATCATTTGAAGATCTTGCCCCTCCTTGCTTATCTTGTGAAGATCTTGCCCCTTCTTGCTTATCTTGTGCATGCAAATGTGAAGAGTGCAAGGCAAAACATGATGGGGTGATTAATACTGTTAATGCATTAATTGCTGAGGTAAAAGAATTCACATCTAAGAGGGGTGTCATTCGATCAAAGAGGATTTTAGATCCACTCACTCCATTAGACATCAAGGCTAAGAGGAGTAAGAAAGCAATTTCCAAGGCATTATCAAGTATACTAAAAAGAAAAATTGCAATTCCTCCGTCTTGCACACTTGAGCAATCTACAAGGGCCACAGGAGAACAACATGAGCTGAAAAAGGTGAGAAGATAAAAAAGGGAGGAATAGGAAGGAAAAATTGAATGCTAGATTTAGTTATCTTTGTTTGGTTTGTTAAACAAATGAAATAATGAATGCAAATGAAAATATTTCTGTCTTTTCTATTGAACTAGAAGAGAATCTAGTGAGATTGTTGATGGTTATTATGTGTAGTCACTGCTGAAAACTTCCTTATTTTCGAAGGTTTTCCTTTTGTGTTTCCTTGTTAAGTTTCCCATGTTGCAGATGAGTTTTCAACCCCATTTAGTTTCCCATGTTGCAGATGAGTTTTCAACCGTCGGCAGAAATTCTTGCCGTAGCGAAAGCTGATATTGAGAGATTCTTGTTGTTGCCTTCGGAAGACTTGCTTCTACCCAAAAACTGTTCAGCGTTGAGTGCTGCACTATCCATATATGCTGCAGCACCGGATTTATCGGTCGAGAGAGTGCTTGCCTTGGAAAAACTCAAAGAGAACCTTCCATACTTCTCCTTGACCTTGCGTAGGGCTAAGAAGGACCAAGAGGAGTATTATAAGAAAGCTGCCAAGAAAGTGGTCCTCGTTGGCGAGCTCACAAAATATCAGGAGCTCTACAGTGACCTCAGCGATTGCAACAACCAACTTGAATACAGAATAAGCAAGCTGGAGGCCAGCTTGAGGGATGCAAAGAAAAAAAAAAAAGCAATCCAAGAGCAAAAATTGAGTTTGTCCAAGAAGTGCTTAGAAAGGTCTATTGCTCTCGATGAAATGGAACATGAGTTTTCTAACCTGATGGAGATGAAGAAGCTAGCTGATTACGATGTTGCTCGATTGGAAGAAAGCTTGAAAGAATTCAAGAGTAAGATAATCGAGTGATAGCTTAAGTAAGAACATGTAAACAGTTTTTGCTATTAAGTTTAGCGAAGTTTGGTTAACTTCTAGTTATGGTTTCTGGTAGCACAGGTTGATGGAACTAATTTTGATATGATGACAGGGTAAAATATGTACATAGCTACCCCTTTGATCTCTATTCTCTCCAATTATATAGATTTCTTTACTTTTTTTTTTGTGCAAAAGTTTTTTTTCTTTTTTTGATAACAGTGGTGTCTGCTGTCAATTCTATCTGACAACTTTGCCTTTGAGATTGTGAAACTTTGCTTATCAAGGCTGAGATAGATGAGAATATATATGCAAACAAGATTGTAAGACTTTGCTTACCAAGGCTTAGACAGATGAGAATATATACGAGATTGTAAAACGTTGCTTATCAAGGCTTAGACGGGATGGGAATACATACGAGATTGTAAAACAAGTTTATGAATATACAGTGAAAAAGAGTTGTCTCATTGTCAAGAAGCAACAATTTCAGTTATGGCAGTTGGGGTAAGTTGTTTTCCCCTTTTCTTATTCTAATATTGGATTTACACTACAAATTGAAGTTATGTATTGTATGCTATTAATCCAACATGTAATTTTTTTTTGGTGAACTTCACATTGACACTAGTGAGGTCATAGGTAAGGCTATGTGTATTATATCCTTGTGGTCCAACGCTTCCTCGGACCTCACACAGAGTTTAGTTCACTCTACTACCCTTTCACATTAGAGCTAGGGAGGTCAGGGGTTCGAGCTGTGAAAACAGCCTCTTGCAAAAATGCAGGTTGCATACAATAGTCCCTTCCTTTTGTTTTGAGCGAGAAGAGAATCTAGTGAGTATGTTTAAGTATGGTAATCTTGTGTAGTCATCACTGCAAATTTTCTTGTAACTTCTTTTGGCATTTAACTGGTAAAGTTACTGATATATGACCAGGAGGTCACGGGTTCAAGCCCTGGAAACAGCCTCTGGCAGAAATGCAAGGTAAGACTGCGTACAATACACCCTTGTGGTGGGGCCCTTCCCTCGACCCTGCGCATAGTGGGAGCTTTAGTGCACCAGACTGCCTTTTGTTTTACGTTTAAGCAAGGTGAAGGTTATTTTCCATAATTTTCCTGTTCTTCCTAACCCCCTATTCTGATGGAAAGCTATTGTGATTAAAACATCTGACATAAAAATAAGGTTATTGGTGGTTTGTCGATGATGAGTTTTCTACATAAATTTTCAACCTCTGTTAGTTTTTTTAGTAATACTGGTGTCTGGACCATTTTATGCGCTCTTCGACTATTCTAGTGATTACTTTTGTCTCACCAGCATTGATATCGGGTAGCTTTCCATCAAAGCTTAGACAAATGGAAGAAATCACTTTTGTTTCTTATCCTTGCTAGAACTTTGAAGATTATACAAATGGTTTAGAGCAAGAGCCAACAATAAGGGAACTTCTTAGAAAGCATATAATATATGAGGTATTTAAGTTTGTGAGTAGATGAGCTATCAGCACGTTTATCCTATGCCTCGCTTTCACCTTGAAATCAATAGTTTATAGAAGTCAAATTACTTTGTTCACATCTGCAAGTTTTTCGCTGAGGCGTTTACAATTTTTTTTCTTAACTTGCTCCATCGGAGAAAACTAGAAAACGGCAAAAGATAAAGTTGCAAGCTTGTGGACTGAAGTTTCCCGGTCAAAGGAAAAATTAGCGAAAAAATGCAAGAGGTGAACAAATAGCTGATATATATGTCAGCAGGTTTGTGTTGGATCCTTCAAAAGTTGTGCATTTTTGAAAGATCCGACACGAGTGGGGTAAAATTTTTGAAAAGTCCAAGCAACTTAGATGCCATTCAGTTGTCAAAAAATAAAATCCCCGAGGTCGAAAATCTTGTTTATGCTGCCTTATGCTATTGCAGTTCTGGCTGCAGTCTTACTTTCCAGAATTTCGATCTGCTACTTTGGATAACTGTAATTTTGCTGCCTACGGGTACGGTACTCCTTGGCTGAATGTGTGTTGAGACGTAGATCATTCATGGAATGCTATTGCCTAGGAGTGTGTGCCAATTCATCATATTTTCTTCTAGGAAGTTTGAACCTGAGTGGTTTAAGAAGTCACTTGATCCTAACTTCCGAAAACTTAATAAGCCAAAGCGACAAGACATTTGGGCCAGTTATCGTACTGCTCGAGACCTCCCTTGCAGTATCCTTCTGGATGAATCTTCGAAGTGCAAATATGGGTTAGTACATTATTCTCCATATCAGTTTGCCCGACAGTGTGGTATGACTCAGGCGCCCTTCCACCAATAAGCCCATAAACTTCCGATTAGAAGAAAAGATTGCCAGTTTGAATATTTACATTGAAGAAACTGGATCAAGGTTTTGCCAATTGTAAAGTAAGTTTTCTTTTGCTCCGTTTGATACTAATCCAAGCTCTACTGAGTTCTTTGGTTCCTGGTGGTCCACTTATTTCAAAACTCGGTACGATACTGCTACTGATGTCCGTCCTCAGGAAGATCTCACCACATGTCATGGCTCTCTGTCCAGCTGACAGGCAAGAAGTTGCTGCTCTCGAATCCAGTTATATTAAAAGCAATTCTCAGTCTGCTGGAACATTTGGCCAGAATATGAAGAGGAAATATGAAGGTATGATATCCTTCTTGATGGAATAAAGTTACAAGATTTCTATTTTGCTGGTATATCGATAGATTGCATTAGATTTTGTGATAGTTTTCGATGTCCTTTTCTCAGTTTGATTTCTGTTTCTGATTTTGATGTCTTGTATTGCCTCCTTTCATTGACTGATCACTTGCATAAACCTCTTAACGCGAATTTGCTGTCTAGTAAGAGCATGTAAATATTTTTTGCTGTACATTAACTTCCTATCTTTTGAATGGCATACCTTAGTATAGCTAAGTTAGTCGAAACCTGGAAAGTGAAACCAGAAGTGTGCTTCTACTTATAGTTTCTGCCTTCTGGTTGTCCAAGTTGATGGATCATGTATGCCTCAAAATAGCACTAGTTTTGTTGAACCGCTGGCATGGAAAAAGAATTACTTTTCATAACCCGAAAGGATGTGTGTGCACATTTTTTGTACACAAATTTTTTAGGAATGTTTCGATTAATGAACATTTCATTTGTGTTGGGGGGCCGATCCAACTTGTGGGATTACACCGGGGATGTTGTTGTTGTAATTATTATTCTACGTGATATTTAGACAAAAGTCTATTGATGTGACGATAAAACAAGTTAAGTAAATAATTAAGAAGGTATGTTAGGCATACTACAAAGAAGGTAAAAGCAACATCCGGTGTTTACGCCAAATCAATTAACACAAGATATGTGTCTTGCATTCAATCCTGGTTCATATATAGGAAAAATATCAATAGATTTGCTAGCTTCAACGAGTTGAGACATAGAAGTGAAATTCTTACAAATATGTACAATTAACTTTATATTAATTTTATCACAAAATTTAATGAAGAGATACTTGATGTCGAGTACCCGCGCTGGGGGCCAACTATATCCAGATCGCGCTTGTAGGACCCGGTCCATTTTGGTCTTTTTTGAATATATATGCAATGAAAAGAATTTACAACACTTTCAGCGTAGGGTTTACTACTCACTCATCAACCCGGTACGCTTCTACTGAGTAATGTATGTTGTTGTTTCAATGGCTCTCTCATTTTACAATAGATTGGCAAATGCTTTAGTTTCGTTGATGTATTTGTTGTTTCAATAGTTCTCTGATTTTAGCATGGATTGGCAAATGCTTTAGTTTCGTTGATGTATTCGTGCTGTTTCTCCTTTTTCCTCTTGGAAAGGAGAGAACTCTCGAGGGTGTGGGCTAGCGATAAAAAAAGATAAGTGCCTTAATAGGAGATTGTGGGTGAATAGTCGCGGTGTGCTTAAAGTGGCCAAAGACATCACTTTTAAGAGCGAAAAGATAAAAAGGGGAGGAATAGGAAGGAAAAGCTGAATGCTAAATTTAGTTCATCTTTGTTTGGTTTGTCAAACAAATAAAATGATGAATGCAAATGAAAATATTTCTGCCTTTTCTTTTGAACGAAAAGAGAATCTAGTGAGATTGTTGAAGTAAGGTAATTATGTGTTGTCATTGCTGAAAACTTCCTTATTTTCGAATGTTTTCCTTTGTGTTTCCTTCTTGCTTTGAAATGTGAAAATAAGGTTGATGGTGATTTGCGGATGAGTTTTCAACCCCGTTTAGTTTCCTTGCTTTCACCTTAAAGAAGTTAAATTGCATGTTCAATCTGCAGGTTTTTCTCTTTGGCGTTTACAATCTTTTTCTTCTTGACTTGGTTCGTCGAAAACAAGAAATGGCAAAAGATAAAGTTGCAAGACAGGTTGCTGCTCCCTGGTCCGATGGTATTAAAGGCAATGCTCAGTTTGTTGGAACATGGTGCCAGAATATGACGAGGAAAAATAAAGGTACAGTATACTTCTCGATTGAACAAATTATAAGATTTCTGCTTATATACCATTGCATTGGACTTTGTGATAGCTTTCAATGTTCTCTCTGATTCTTGTTCTTTCCACTGTTCGGTTTCTGTTTCTGAGTTTGATGACTTGTATTGCCTCCTTATTCATGTCTTAATTGGTTTCAGGGGAAAGTATTCGCTCGCAATCTTTGGCACAGCAAGATGAGCCTGTACAACAAAAGAATTCACATGAGGCAGGTGAAACAATACCTACGGAACCATTATGCAAGGTAAAAATTCCCATTCCTCAAACGAGCCTCTAGGATTTTAATGGGATAGATTAGCTTGATTCCTTCGCTTCACTGTTTCTTGACTTTTCGGAGGATTAGGTTTTACTCAAGGAAAACGTTGCCACCAGACGAACCTTCTCCCATACCTTCTACATCAGCCTTCCCTACAAGAAGTACCCCTGCTAATGAAGACAGGACTAAGGCAGACATCCAAGTTTCTGCCGTTACACCAATCTCCCCCTCGCCCTCCACTTCTGACAAAGTAAGTTCTCCTTATTACTTGTATCGTTATGCCGGGTTACTCCATCTAATTTTGGGAGTTTTTTTCTTTTTAGGATGGTGAGGAAGGCAGAATCTCCCCGTCATTAGCTAATACCGGAAGCAAGACATCTGATGTTATTGAACCACCAGATTGCCCAGTGAAATTCCATAATCTAGAAGATGTCTTTGCTTGAGTTAGTGTACAACTAAAACGAGCCCAATCTCTTGGTTTTTCTGCTGATCAATCTTCTCTCATAGAGGACAAGATATCCACCATGCAGAAGTCTACACGATCAGCAGAAATTCTTGCCACGGGGAAAGGTGAAATTTAGAGATTATTAGTCATGCCTTCTGAAGACCTGCTTCAACCCAAAAACTGTTCAGCATTTAGTGAAGCACTATCGATATATGCTGCAGCACCGGATTTATCGGCTGAGAGAGTTCTTGCGTTGGAGAAACTGAAAGAGAACCTTCCCCACCTTTCATTGAAATTGTGTAGTGCTAAGAAGGTCCAAGAGGAGTATCATCAGAAGGCTGCCAAGAAACTGCTCCTCATCGACGAGCTCACAAAAGACCAGGAACTATATACTAACCTCAAAGACGGCAATGACAAGCTTGAAGACCAAATCAGCAAGCTGGAGGCAATCTTGAAGGAAGCAAAGAAAAAAAAAGAAGCAATCCAAGAGCAAAAATTGAGTTTGGGCAAGAAGTGTTTTGAAAAGTCTAATGCTCTTGATGTAATGGAAGCTGAGTTTCCTATCCTGAAGGACATGAAGGAGCTAGCTGATTCGGATGTTGCTCGAGTAAAAGAAAACTTAGCAGATTTTATGCAGATATCATCCTATATATATTACTTTAAATGTGTTTTGACCATTATCTTAAAAAAATACTATAAGCCAACATGGTTTGGTCAGTTGGCCTTATATGAACTCAAGCAATGTTGTTGTGGATTCTTTCAAGAAATTCGACTAAAATGGCTGAACATTGTTTCTGACAATTCAATTCTAGTTCCTCGATGGCTCTCTTCTTCGTCATTGCTTCTTCAAGGAACGCCTGCAATTCTGCAATTTTACTCTTGATGGAATATATAGAGTTGTCGATTTCAATGGAATTGTTTTTGAGACCATTGTAAAGTTCCTGCCTTTTAGTAAGATGGTCAGTCAGGAACATCTTCTTGTCAGCCTTACGAGTACACTCTTCTTGCTGTTTCTTCATCTGCTGATAATCGGAGAATAGGGATGGAAGATTCTTTTTGAGTTCCTCAACAGCACGTGCTTTTTCAACCGAGAAATGGGGTGATGCAGCGTATCTAGGAAGGGCAGCTAGTAAAGTTGACTGGTTTTCGGGGAGAACAACTTCGTTCAAAGGCATCATAAGTATCTTGTGAACTTCAGCTTCGGTTTTGTCAAGTACTTGTTCTGAGCATTGAGACTTTTTTAGTGCAGGTGACTGAACATGAATTCCCGGGGATTGAGCATGTTCGCGTTGTGACTTGATCCGAGCATAGAACTGGACTGCCTCGTCATTTTCAGAATGATCATCGCTTGAATCTCCTCCAACATCTGTCTTGCTCTTATTCTTCCACCGAGATGATGAAGGTACGAAATCCTAGCAAAAGATTCAAACAAAAAGGCCCTTTTACCGGAAGCAATCAACATATAAGAACACAATAATATTGGGGAGACTACCAAACAATATAATTTCATTGCAACTATTTCTTCTAGTTCTAATACTAAAAAAGGGCAGCTCGGTGCACTAAAGCTCCCGTTATGCGCGGGGTTTGGGGAAGTGCCGGACCACAAGCGTCTATTGTGCGCAGCCTTACCTTGCATTTCCACCCGAGGCTATTTCCACGTCTTGAACCCATGACCTCAACCATTTCACTTCCAACTTCCGACCAGTATCAGAAAGTTAGGACATAAAATGTAACATCTCGGGTAACATACAGTTATGTCCAGTATTTGCCTTCTGTTCTATTATAGTACATTCAAGCCAAATTTTGTACCCACTCTCGATAATATATTTTCAGTTTCAATTCCCAAACAGTCCCTTTTTTCATAAACATGCATACACACTGCACACATACATGCGTTGTGCAATATAAACAGTGCTTGCGTAGTGCATGAGGTAAGATTAAGAGAGCTTAGTTCATCAGACGATGAGGATGTATCATCTAACACAACAACAGCTGCAATAGACTTCCTACGATTAACAGTTCCTGCAGATGAGTGGATTGAGCCATGGACTGCAGAAGACTGTTTCGTGATGTTAATAGCAGGTTCCGACATGTCAAAACTTTTGTTGCTGTGGAATAGAGTCTTCAAAATAAAGAAACAACGTAAGGCAAAAGTAATATCATGCAATGGTTTTAACATCAGTATGTATTTCCACGAACTTCAAAATTTTTAGTTGTTTAAGCTTATCACCGTACCTATGTTCCTCCTTTTTTTGGTTGCTCGTTGTTCAGTAATCTGTGCATTGTATTCTAAAATCACGGCTCAGAAGTCTTTTCTCGCATCAAACTTGCAGGTACCTGAAAATCTGGGAAAATTCTAGCAAGGATTTCGTCAGCTGATTTAGTTCGAGTTTTGCCTATATAATTCGACCACCAGGACTCAAACGATGGAGTACATTTAGGATTGGCATCAAAGATGACAGCTGAAATTTTTTCCTTCAACTGGACAAACCTTGAACTCACTTTTTGGATATCATTTACTGAACAGAAAACTGCTGTACCAAGCGATGACGTATTGGCAGATAGCCAATTAGGAGGGAGAGGCACTGCCTGCGTCATGCCAAACTGTCGTGCAAACTGATTTGGAGCGTAGCACTCCACTCCAGCTTTAGACATATAATTGTTTTGTCCACAGAAAGGCCGTAATGGAGGTCTCGAGCAATAAGGTAACTGGACCAGATATCGCTTAGCTCTTGCTTATTAGATGTTCGGCAAGGATGATGCAACGACAGTCTCGCCCTTTGAGAAAGTGAAGTTTAACTTAGGGGCATAGTGGATTGCTCTGATCTCCTCGCCATGAGGTCTGAGTCCTGTCAATGCAACAATATCCAGTAGCGTTCATTGGACCAATCATGCCAAAGTTAAAATGGAAAGAGTTACTTGATATCGACCAAAAGCACAAGACAGCATACAGAAGATTTCTGTCGAAAGGTATATCAATTTTGGAAAGCTGGATTGCATCATATATCCCAGCAGTTCTCCATACATTCCCTTTCACCTTCTCCAGTCGATCAATCCACGCTCTACTTGGATTCGGCCATGACTTCCAAATCGCTATCCAACTCCTTCATCTTCTGCGCTAGAGTGGCGGCAAGTGATGGCGCTTCAGTAACTGGAGTACAACGTATTCCTTTGTCCTTGCAAGATTCAGTCTAACAAGATCGAGCGCGGAGAGAATCAAAGCTGGAAACCTGAATGTTGTGACCTAAATTTTCACATCATGCAATGCCTGAACACGACAAGAACAAATACAAGAAATTACAAGCTGTTGTTCCTCCTATGTTGCTTTGATTCTCCTAAATGTCACCACACCCATGTCGGATGCTTAAATGCACTACGCCCTTTTAACTTGACTACAGCTTGCATCTACAATCTACATCTTTGGGTGAGCACAAGTGGTCACTTAAACTTGTATAAAGCTCAACGTCGACACATGCGTCCTATGTGACGTCCTACATGTATTATGCCACATAAAACGCGTGTGTCTACTTGTTCAACTTTATACAAGTTTAAGTGTCTACTTGTGACACATCCAAAGGTGAAGGTGATAGATGTCAGTTGAGGCCAAGTTAAAAATCATATTTATGTATTACGTCTTTAGAATATCTGCTACACTAAATGGAGGTCTTTCCTAAAGCAACAACATAAAAGGGTGATATTCACCAACGCATTATCATTGTTAGTACATACCATGGGAGACATCAAGACAATAATGTTAAAAATCGAAAGTTACAACAACAACATATCCAATGTATTCCTACAAAGTTGAGTCCGGAGAAGGTCAAGTGAACACAGTCCATACCACTACCTCATAGACGTGGTGGAGAGGCTGTTTCTAAAACATTAAAGGAGAACTTATGAAACAAAATTTAAAAAAATTAAAATAAATATTTTTATGTAGGTACCAAGTAAAACGAGATGAAGGAAATACTCCTAAGATAGTATGGGGAAGAACAAAACTTTCTTGATTTACTATTTCCTTCTCCGTTTATGTTTACTTGTCACACTTAATTTGACACGCTTATTAAGAAAATAATGATTATAACAACGAAATACCAAGTTCGTTCCCACAAGTAAGGTCTTGGAAAGATAGAATATACGCAGATTTTACCACTACCTCGTAGAGATAGAAAGACCCTTGACCCTAATGCAACGAAGCCAAGTACAAGAAAAAGAAAACAATGAAGTTCGTATAATAATTAATAAGAAAAGCATCACAGATCCTACACGCAAAAAATAATAGCAACATTCAATGATGATTGACATGACTATTTTATCACACTATTTCTATTAATTAATCTTTAGTGGTATTACATACGAAAAAATGATTGAAAATAAATAACTAATACTAAGAATAAAACTTTTAAGAAAAAATAATTAATGTTTAGTAACTATCAACAACATTAATACAGGTGGTCATTTGTATAGGTGACAATCATGGCTACATAATAAAACTTCAAAATTTATGATCAAATCTTGAATCTTGTATTAATCAATCTGATTTTGAAATTGCCCTTATCATTTTCTTGGGTGATAATTGTGATTGAGGTCCAAACATACTAGTAAAAAATCAAGGAAGTACGTCGAGAATCATGACGTGTCATGTCAAGGATAGAGTTATTCACTACATGTGATTGTGATGATGAAAAATGATAGATATCTCGTAAAATTAATGTGTAAAAATTGACTCGAGCATTGAAAAAAATAATAGTAATAAATAAATAAATCAAGAATCTCCAATCTTCCAATTTTTTCTCCATCAATACACACATAGACACACAAAACATCAAAAAAAATGGAGGACAATAATCCACCAACCCCCACAAAACCAAGAGTAGTGATTTGTGTAGGTGACATCCATGGGTATATAGAAAAGCTTCAAAATTTATGGTCAAATCTTGAATCTTGTATTGAACCATCTGATTTTGAGACTGCCCTTATCATTTTCTTGGGTGATTACTGTGATAGAGGTCCAAATACTAGTAAAGTTCTTGACTTTTTCATTGCTTTGCCCTCAAAGTATCCTAAACAATCCCATGTTTTTCTGTGTGGGAATCATGATTTTGCATTTGGGGCATTCTTGGGTGTGCTTCCTAGTCCACCTGATGGGACTGAGTTTTGTGAGACATGGAAAGAGTATGAAATGAATGAGGAAAGAGAAGGGTGGTATAAAGGTGAAGGCTTTGAGAATATGCATTTGCAAGGGAGGAGATGGGCTGGGAATCATAGTGTTAAGTTTAATGCTGTAAAGGGTATTGAGTATAAAGGGTCTATTTATGATGCTGCTCCTACTTTTGAGTCTTATGGTGTTCCTCATGGTTCTGCTGGTATGGTTCCTTTTTGTGTTGAATGGGTTGCTAGTTCTGTGATGGACTAAAAAATTGGAAGATACTTATGATTTCTGTTTTTACCTTCCTAGTTGATGGTGAATTTGTTGTATATTATGTTTCGGTTATCGCACTACTTTGTTGTTGTTATTACTGTTTCCCTATTAGTTGCTATGTTTCCATCTCTGTTGTTGTTCCTTTTATACCTACTTTGATTTGTTGTACTTGAGCCTAGGATCGTTCGGAAACAGCCTCTCTACCTACACCCTACCCTCCCCAGACCCCACTTGTGGGATTTCACTGGGTATGTTGTTGTTGTAGTTGATGGTGAATTTCAGACTACTGTGAAAATGGTTTACGGTCTTGTTTATCCAATTTATTTCATTTGAAGATTCTTTTTCTATATAATGATAGTGATTTTGGATCATTCTTCTTTAGCTGATTGTAAGTTGAGCTTTTGTACCGGTCCTTCGGGGTGATTCCTTTTGTCATTAGCTTGTCTTTTGTCGTGGGCGTGATACGCTATCACACACACACACACACCCCAACCCCCCAATATGTTGGTTCCTAAATCCTAATTAAATACTTGTTCAATCTACTTATGGATATGCGAATCATTCAGAAGTTGGAACTACTTAGAGGTACCATAAAGAGTAAGGGTTTTAGGAGTCGAAGTAAGACAAAGAGTAAGTTTAGAATAATTAGAACCAATAAGAAATATGCGCAATTTTAGCTCCATAAGCAGAATGAAGGTGAGGTGAGATTACACAGGATCGTGGTGCATAAATGAAGACAGTTCAGAAATGTAAGCTCAATCTTCCAGGAGAATGACATGATATACGAAGAGATGTCTTGAAATCGATATGGATTTAGCTAAGAATAGAATGTGTGGAGCATTATTAATTAGCTAGATTAAGACTTAGTTGTTATTTGCACTTACGTTAGGTTTGATTTTTGCGGACTCTTCTTATTATAGTTACGCTGAAATGTCCATGTAGAAACAAGTGTGAGATTTAGAAAGCCTCTAATTTCGGAGAACTACTCATTTACTTTAAAATACAGATCATCTAGTATTGGGAATGAAATGAGTTCGTATTGAGCGCAATGGATATGTTGTATTAATATAACCCGATTCTATCTAATTTGTGTTTGCATCGAATGTTATTGATCGATTGACTATCATAATGCTATCTTGATTTTGTATCAGCGGATTATCTGTATCAATTCCTTGTTGGATCACCTTCACTGATTTGGGCGGTTATCACTTATATTTTATGAACTGCGTAACTTTGTATTATATCATAACAGTACATGGGTTGTACTGAAACCTTATATACAGATGTACTCCAAACTCCACTGCTCTATGTCTAAATTGAGTCTAAAACATCAATTACAGAGACGGTGTCAGTCGAGTATAATTGCTTACACCAAAAACACAACAATAAAATGTAGTTTAGCTTAACGCTCTGCACACTATTCTCTATGCTTTCAAAACACCTAGAAGTCCATTTCTTCCATGTTGCGCACCATATTGAAGCAAGGATAATTCTCCATCTACCTCTGGCTTCGGCAATAACACGTGTCTCCTCGCAGCTTATTAGAGCTTCAGTGACTCTCCTAGGCATGGTCCAAGATATGCCTTTGAGATTCAAGAACATCCTCCATAGATGCTGAGTATATTTGCAGTGTAGAAATAGATGTTTTACTGTTTAAGGCTAAGGTGCTCGGAATCTCCAAAAATGTTGCCGCACCCATGTCTGATCCGACACGCACCAGTCGACATCTTTGAAGAATTCGAGCAACATAGGTTTGAGGTTTCCCCATATAGGAAACACCTACAACATAAGGTTATCCCGCTTTTCATTACATTAGCCTGGGTCAGAGATGCCTCCTTAGCTAGCAGCCATATAAAACATGAAACATTTTACGGAATTCTGCATTTCCAAATTTGTGTCCACGGTCACGTAGGATTCTGTTGAATTGGTTGATCCATCAACCTGTAAGCTGCTCCTACTTTCAATATACCTCTGTCGTCCCCTTTCTACTATAACACATCCTCTTCGGCCTGAACTCATTTGAAATTTCCAACAGTGTTGAGGAATTCAGCCACCCTCATCACTTCCCAGTCAGTGGGTTGTCTCCTGAAGTTGAAATTCCATCCCCGTGTTGTCCAAAGTTCTGCTATAGTCCTTTGTTGAAAAGGAACTAGGTGATGTATGTCAGGAATTAGTTCAAACTTTGTCGGGTTTCTCTTGTTTATCATTGTAAAGTGTTCTATAGTTGTTCATATTATTAAGAAATGTGTAGTAATGTTTCTGCTTTCCTCCAGTTCGAAAATAGGGGTGTAGTGTGACGTGCAGCTCTTGTTGAGTAGGAATGGTCGTCTAATATAGGCGTTGTTCCTTCCTTTCATGCTCAAAACTGTCCCCTTTTTTTCCATATTTGTGTTGAGTGGACTTCCGGAAAACTTGATTGCTGATAGTCCAATCTACAGTTCTATTACTCGTTACCAAAAAAGAATGAGAATCCTTTATTCTTCCTATTGCGATATTACATAATCATGGTATAATCCTTTCGTTAATAGTAAGGTTTTACTTTTTGCAGATCTTATGAAGGTAGTTCCTGATGAGCACAAGAAGTTCCTCGCCAATTTGGTTTGGGTTCACGAAGAGGTAAGCTCTTTTGCCTTTACCATTTTTCCGTTTTCTACTCTTTTTCTTCTGTTGATCCATCTCTTCACTTTTCCATGAGCACTTTAACTAGATTGCTTATATAGATGTTTTAAGTTTGATTTATGCTTTATAAATGAACTCAAGAGTTCTCATTGATCGTGTCATTGCATAGCGTCAACATGCAACAGTAGGACGATTCAAAGATTTGTAAAGTTTGTTTCGTTCTTTTGCTTTGTAGGACGATGTTCCTATAAAAACTGAGGAAGGAATCAAAACGTGCAAACTAATCGCTGTTCATGCTGGGCTGGAGAAAGACAAAGCTGTTGAAGAGCAGATTAAAACGCTGAAAGCGAAGGACACAAGGATACCTAAGGTTACCGCCCTTAGTGGAAGGAAGGACGTATGGGAGATTCCTCAGGTCACTTCTCTTATAGCACTTCATTTACAAAATTTTCAATGCGACCGCGAGTCTATGTTGCTTGAACTCTTCAAAAGTGCCACTTGGTGCTTATCGGATCCTTCCAAAGTATCTGATACTGGCGCAAACATGATGTTTGAAGAGTCTGAGCAACACGATTGGCCAGTCTATGTTGCTTGAACTCTTCAAACGTGCCACTTAGTGCTTGTCGGATCCTTCCAAAGTATCTGATACTGACGCAACAACATTTTTGGAGAGTCTGAGCGTAACTGGCGCTATTCATTACATCATGTCCTATTCTCCAACAACTACAATTGATTGTTGTTGTGTTATTTTGTTAACAGGAACTGAGTAAAACTCCAACGATCATCGTTAGTGGACACCATGCGAAATTGCATATTGAAGGCCAGAGGCTGGTAATAGATGAAGGTGGTGGATTTGAAGATAGGCCAGTGGCTGCAATAGTGCTTCCTTCAATGGAAGTTGTAAGGGATACTGATCATTTGGTGAAATAGATTATGGTTTTTGTGTCAAGTTATATCTTTATTGATGAGTTCATAAGTAATCTCTACCTCTTTCATTTTTCTTCTGGTTAGACTTTTGTTAAATGTAGGTCAGAGATTCAGTGGAGAATCATAATATTATTATGTTGTAGTTACTATACTTTTTTATATTATATGGGAGATCTTCCCATTATTAAAACCATGAACTTCGTTTATACGTCGAAACACTGTCTCTGTGAGATTTTATAGGTCGGGGTTTGAGCCGTGGAAGCAAACACTAATGTTTGCATTTGGATAGGCTGTCTACATAACACCTCGAGGCACGGCCCTTTTCCAAATCTTGCTAATGTGGAATGCTTTGTGCATTGGTCTGCCGTTAAAAATAGACTCAAATTAGTTTCTGCAAAATGGTTTGTTCTCTTTTAGCTTGATTGTGTCAAAAAATAGCGTGGAATAGCCTCTCTACCCCACAAAGATGGTGAAAAGATCTGTGCGCGTTTTACCCTTAGATCTTATTTGTGGAATTATTCTGCGTATGTTGTTGTTGTTAGTGTTGTACACACCAAATGAGTTTTATTAAAGCGCATTTGAACATCAAAGCAATCTCGCCAAAAAAGAATACACAATTACATCTTTACCCCTATCTCGACGTAAGAAGAAAAAGGAAGAGCAAGTACATCCTTGAGAGAATTTGTTCGTCGTGTATATACTATATGTAAACAAATAGTTAAAGCGTGCGATATAATAAGCAAAAAAAAATGAATTGATCGACTATGGAGTGCAAACTCATAAATAAGCGATTAGAGAAAGTTTAGATGTAAAGTCAACTCGAATTTGAGATGCAAACAAAGCAAACATGAATATTAAGGGGTGGTTTGATATACCGGATAATAATTCCGAGATAGAATTTAAAATTAACTTTATCCCATGTTTGGTAAGAGGCGTTAATTGATCCTAGGATTATTTTATGTCATCTTTTGTAGAAATATAGTCGGACTACTATCCCATATAGAAGGTGCGATAAAATAGCCCCGTAGGATATCCCAAACTCATGGGAAATCCCAACTTTTCCCATCCGGTATACCAAACGACCCCTAAGTTGAAGCAACAAGAACCATCTATAGTGGAACAAAAAAAAAAGACTAATTTAAGCTCTAAAGAGTAAACTGCTATGAAATGTTTTATTCATGTCAAATTATAGTAGTTAACAGCTCTAAGTATATCAACTGTAGAATGATAGTCCAAAGTCAATTGCCTGATATATAGTCATATAACAAAAAACCCAACAAAAAAAAAAAAAAAAACTATTAAATACTCTTCTTACCTGCCATTCCTCCACCCCAGCTCCCCAAACATTTGGAGTGAGAGGGACGCTTTCGCGCAGGTTGCCTCTCTTCTCTTCGCTTCTCCCCCGAAAATTGGAACATCATGTGACCGGGGAAATTCAGGAGAACAAAACAACTAGCCGAGAAAGGAAGTTAGTCGGCTTCTGAACCAGATTCATCTGAGCCTGAACTGTTGCCCTTGTTATGGGCTGAGCCATTGGCCACGGCTCCTTTAATCTTTGTTTCCTTTGTATCTTCTTCATCTTCGCTGTATTCACTTTCATAATCATCGTAGTCTTCCTCTTCTTCTTCCTCGTCCTCCTCGATTCCATCTTCCATTGCAGGTGTCTCATCTGCTGCGAATCCACCTCTGGTTCCAGCTCTGCTGCGTTTCATAACCTTTAACTTTAGATTCGACTTTGCATCACAACCAATCCAAGAGTCACATAAGCAGAAAGAGCTCAAGTTGTAGTTTCCTTCAGCTGGAGCTTGGAACTTCCCCATTACCAGTCTTGAACCATTTTTCACTTTCTCGATTGCTTCTTTAACGGCAGCGTTTATTTCCCTTGGAGTTGCACCAGACCCTTCCTTCAACTCTTGAAGCGTCTTCGATACAGCAATTATTGCTGTAGCTTCATCCATGAAACTAACCTTCTGAGAGAGCCACACATCATTCGAAAAGGAGTCCGCAAGCATCAACCAGAAATTCTCCTCTTTGTCAAAAGGAAAATACGGACAATGTGGAAGGGCGCGTATCAAGCCACTACCACGCTTAATAGTGACCCAAGCATGCATGGTAACAATGTCACCCTCTTGAATTCCCTCCTCGCCTTCGGTCTCACATGCGATATCAATTGTCACTGACGGCATCATTTCAAGAACCATCTCCACATCGTGGGATTCACTATTGGAGAACCCAGCAACTTGAGTCAGCAGATCAGCACGTTCATCCGGTGTCATGTCGCGGAAGTCTTGAAATGTACGAACTTTCTGTACATGGAAGAAAGGGTTAGGGATATCCAAAACAAAAGACTTCACTTGGCAAAGCCCCTGCTAATCCTTACTAATCAATACAAGCATGCTGCCACATGAAAGAAAGAAGAAAAAAAGGAGTATGCCACATCATTTACATCACAGGTAAAGAAAGAAGTTGCTTCAGTATGAATAAGAAAAACATGGAATGTTAACACACCGGGATAAATTAACCTGAAAACCACATAACCAATGTACATATTGGCTCCTTTAACTAGGACAGTCCACGGTATTCTAGTGAATACAGAGAAACACACCATTAAAGAAAAATATTCCAAGGTAATCCCAAAAGACCTTGTAAAATTATGACTTTCATTGTTTCATAAATGTGATGCACAAGGGAAAAAGAAGAAACTGATTACAGATGTCATTAGACTTCACAGGGAAAGCATTCATTGCATAGGCTTTCCACTGTGACACATATGTGACACACACAAAGCAAGTGCCAAACTTTAACGATGGGAAGTGTAAATTCGTAACATGCTAAAATAGTTAACTCAAAATTAACGGAACGCCACTTGATCACAAAAACCAAGGAAAGCATCTTACAGGACATTGAGCAGTCATGAAAGTGAACACCATATGACTTAAAGTGTACAAATCAAAACATTTCAACCATTATTGAGTAAAAGTTAGTTTTTCCTGATATATTACTGAGAAAGTGAGAATAATAATTATCACAGATAAAATATTGGAAATAATCTCATTCTTGATGATGAATTGGAAGCACCAATACAGATAATCAACAACAATCTCATTCCAACATTCAGTAAGAGGCAGATCTGTTTAGAAAGTTTGAGGAAGAGATGAAAAGCAATAATTGCAACCTTTCTCGCAATCTTTTTAACAACAGCCTCGCTAAAGTGTGGCAGCTGCAAAAATGGTGCATACCCTTCACTGGATCCACCTGCTGCTTTCCTTGCGCTGAGAGGTACTGCCTGAATCATTAACAGTAAAATGCCTTAGAAATGAGAACCAACTGTGCCGGCAATGTGCATAAATGAATTTGAGTAATATATTGGACTTCCTAGGTCCTAAACCTTTTTAAAAGGGATGGAAACAGCCTCCGACTCCCAAACAAGTAACTGTTGGAAGTCCAAATTTTGTGCATAAAAACCTCACCAAAACAACTGAGAGAAATAAAACGAAGGCTGATAAAACATTCATCTTATTATCTTAATGCATGAATCTCCACAATATTTGACAGAAAACAAGAATAAGCAGTGATGCTCGTATAAATGTGTATCCATGATTATGACTTCAGTTAATATAATTGAAATACATTAAGCAAGTACAAATATAGAGACAACAGTAGATGATTACAGTCAAATGATAGTTCAGGTACACAAGATGATATTCAATAAGTTATCACAAAATTTACTGTTCTCTTGCTCTACTGAAACGGGGAAGAAGAGTAAAATTGATAAGAAATATGTGCGTAAGACGGGATGAGCACACTTGCACATAATAGATGTAGAAACTAGTGATGATTTTTCAGAAAAGAACTGAGTCTCTAGAAAACCTAACCTGAACAACACTCTGAGACAGTTCCATCACTCCTATTGCAGGTCTTAGCCATCCATGCCCCACCGGAGGGCGTGGAATAATAGCCATCTGAATGCAACAAGACAAACTCCTTCCGTTACCATAGCAACTCATATTATGTTAAGCAACAAAAATAAACGTGAGATACGACTTGATAAAGATTAAAAGAACAGAGCATAAAAAGAATGAAAAGCTGGATATTTTTATGCCTAGGATATAAAACGTCATTGCCCCTCCTCTCTCCCATGCACAGCTCAAAGAAAAACATAATCAATTTGGAATTCTCTGAAGTGAACAATCCAACAGCAAGCCACTGTTTAAACCATTTATGGGACATTACTTGCATGTGACGTCATTTCCTAGACACTATGTATAGCCACATCTTCACAATTTTAGGATGTGCCTACTATTTTTGACATAGTAGTACATTATTGTCCTTCCCTCCTTGTTTTCTTTCTCCTATTTCTTGCTATATGTGTTAATTTATTTCGTAGTTGACTATGCTCCAGATATTTTTTGATTTGTAATGGTTAGTTCATACAGAACCAGAGTAATACTGGAGTGAATCAAGTTGATCCTACACCTCAATACTATTCTTATACACTCTACCATTTGATCCCTAACAGAAGTAATAAGAGTATAAGACTACAAACAGGAAGAATGGTGATACCTTCATCAATTCTTCCAGAAGCCGAGGTGCGAGTTCAAGCACGCGTTTGAAATCATGCCGTAAAGTTGGAGACAAGGATGCCGTCTCACGCGTCAATTGGGTTTGAAGCAACAATTCAGTCTGCAAGCAGAGAAGTACTTATGGCTATATTCTTAAAGGACAGCCCTGACAAGGCTTTTTGACCTCGGAAAAAAAAATGAGAGAGACCACGCATACCTTTACTAAAGCGGGATGCTGCTTCCAAAACTTGGCCTGTTCTTGCCGAATATTCTTAAGATCCAGATTTAGCTCACTCCTAACTAAGACAAACAGTCTCTGCAGAGGTTCTTCATCAGACCGACGGACAGGAATATCCATGAATTCAGAAGCCTTAATGAAAACATCCATGACCTTGCTGCATCATTGAAGTAACATTACAAGTGACAGAATAGAGTAAATAAAAGAAACATTATTCCTGAAAGCTACAACTACCGCACAGTGGAAGAGGAGAGAGAACTATTTGGTTCAAGAAGACAAACTAGAAGTCAAAACATGGCTATTCAACTATAACATAGAATTCAGTGAGCAAATATGATTTTTCAATATTATGAAAGCAATATACAAACTTTTTTTTGACAAAAGTACTGTTGAAAGCAATATACAAACTTAAATGTGTATATCGTAGACTATTTCTCTCACATACCTTGGAGCTAAAGATGGCTTCATTAAATGGTAATATGCGGCTAATGTTGAGTGCATAACATAGTTTCCAGTATACTTTGACGACCTAGACAAGTATATAACAGAAATTGTCAAGGGCAGAATTATACAGACTCCAACTATTCCAAGCAACAGTATTCCTTCGGATGCTCCATCAATGTTCAGAAGGAACTGAGGGAGGGCAATGCCCATTTGAAGCCCCTGCAGGAAGCACAAAAAGAGGAAAAATAAAATTCATTAAAAATGAGTACATTCCTTGCATAGGAAATGATCATGTCTCGGAAGAAAAAGCAGAATAATTCGATGTGGACATTACAATGTCCTCCTATCTCCCACATCTACAGAATGATGATAGAATTGGATTACCTGCCGTCCATCGGGATGGCCATATTTTTCAAAATTTTCCCTAGATACCGGATCTGTCAGAGCCTGATAAGCCTTCGAGATGAATTCAACAAAGTATGAGTGTGCCTCTGCAATGGAAGAGATGAACAGTCAAGGCCAAGTGGCTACAAATATAGCTCGTCAGAGTAATACCTAGGTGAACACATGATAACGCTGAGTCTAACCTGGATCTGGATTTTTATCGGGATGATACTGAATGGAAAGTCTCCGATATGCCTTCTTTATTTCAGAGTCTGAAGCTCCATATTCCACTCCAAGAATACTGAATGGCTCGAATATTTGGACCTACACATCAAAATGTTTAAACAAAGCACAAAGGGTAATCCTAGAGGGCAGTACTAAGGTAATAAATATGGTGGTTTTAATAATGTGTTCTTAAGATCAATGGAATTTGAACTTATCCATATATATACGACCATGATAATTTGACATCAGTAAAAGATACCTCATTGCTTGTCTAAGTAAAACATTTATGATATGTGAATTTGAAGACTTACCGAATATGACCAACTGAGACGAACACTAAAAAAAATTAAGAACAAGTGTTGTACTATTATAGATAGCACTAGGTTCAAGAACATGCATAAATTATCTTAAAACCAAATTAAATCCTATCCAATGAAGGCTTAAAAGCACAGCAACACCTAAATGGGGCTGATAAATTTGCAAAAAAACATATTGCACTTTCTACAACTATTACTACCAATAGTATCATTTTTGGGAAAAAGGTTGCCACACACTTGCATTACCAACAAAGATGAGGCAATCAAATTTAAGAAGAACCAGATAAACAGAAATTACCTCAGTGTTGATATGCTTGATGTAATAAACTAGAACAGCCATGACGACCCACAGCAGTACAAGGGTCAGATTACTATATGTTGAGAAGTTTGAAATCTGAATATCAGAAGAAGAAAATAAATAAATCCGATTACAGAATTTAACTTCAATATTAAAACCCTTTACTAGGCTAAACAGAAACTTGCCCGCCTGAATATGGATTTGTGATATTTCCCAGACCGAACGCAGACTGAACACTGGCAGTTGATTTTGGCAGCCTTTTTCTTGAAAGCACCAAATAAATTGACTATAGTGTAAGGAACTAGTGGCAGAGCCATTAATGTCAAGACAAAGATGGGGAAAAGTGCGCTGTTCTCTTCAGAAGTCCCCATAGTGAATTTCTCTTAGAATCTAGCAGTATATACTTCCTGAAATAGTAATTCATATTAGAGTCCAAACATCCAAAAAGGGCCCAAACCAGCCTTAATATATATTTTGAAAAACTTATATACTTAGAACCAAACTTTCTCAAACACTGCCTTATAAATGGCTGTTTCCATTGAGAATAATTCATCAAATATAAGAGCATGACAGCCTCCAATTCAAGGAGGCCAAAGACAGTTGTTGAAAAAAGCAGAACCAAATATTAACTGCAATGTTGTACATATTGGTTCAACTTTTAAGTATTTTCTTTTTTGATAACATCAACTTCAAGTATTTTCATCATGATAAGTTCAGAGAAGAACTGACTAAGAGCAATTCTGATCCATCAAAAGCAAGCTAGCGTGATGATAAGAAATTGCAGAAGTTCAATAACTCGTCTATTCGAACTTAATCAACACTCATTTACCATCACAAAAATGAGATAACAACAGGTACTCCTGAAAATGGTGATCGCGATTCATGGAAAATGCTCACATATCCTCCAATTCACTAGCAAAAACTACTGCTCCAATTTGAATAACTTGAACAAAAATTGCTAAACCCATACCTACTTTTGTTTCGAACTTCATCAATCTTACTACACCATGTCTTTTTAAAAATTATTTAAAATTGTGGCGGTTCGGGCCAGCTCTCGCTCACCACGACTAATTCCACGAGAAACTTGCCACCTCCCACAAAAAAAGGCTACTACATAACTTTGTCTACCAAAGCTAGTACAAACATGAGGAAATCACCTAGTATTTTAACCTGGAAACTCATAGTTCTCAACCCACTATCTCGACTAATTCCACAAAATGCATGTCACCTCCCACCAACAATAGATACCAGGTGACTACGTCCACCAAGGCTATGACAAATGGAAAAAAATCACCTAGTATTCAAACCTAAGACTTCATAGTCCTCAACTCACTTTATTGACCACAACACAGACACCCTTGGGTGCGTTATCAAGAGCTCTATCTATCAAGACTAGACAAATGGACAGAAATCACCTAGTATTTAAAAGTGTTCGAGTCAGCTTACACATGCCTCGACTAATTTCACACGACACCTACTACCTCCCACCATAAACAGATATAAGGTAACTACGTCCACCAAATCTATGACATATAGGAAGAAATCACCTGGCATTTAAACCTAAACCTCATAATTCCCAACCCACGTCATTAACCACTAGGCCCACAGACCCTTGAGTGCGTTTCTAAACCATGTTAAAAATGAAAAAGAGTTTTTTCTTTTTCTATAATAGTGGTGGGTGGACCAGCTTTCATGCACCTCCACTAATTCCACAACATGTCTGCCACCTCCCATTGACAATAGCTAACTATGTCCACTAAGCCTATGACATATAGGACGATATCACCCAGTATTTGGACCTAAAAACTGATAATTCTCAATCCACTTCATTGACCACTTATTGACACACCCTTGAGTAAGTTACTACTATTCGTGTTAAAAATGAAAAAGCTTCTTTTTTCTTTTTTTCTTTTTTTGATAACAATAATATCCAGACCAACTTCCTTGCACCTCACCTAACTCCACAACATACCTACCACCTACCACCACCAACAAGTACCACAAGTGCAAGGTAGCTCGATCCACCAAGGCTATAACAGATGAAAATAAATCACCTAATATTTGAACCTGCAATCTAATAGTTCCAAATCCACTTCATTGACCACCAGCCCGCACACCCTTAGGTGCATTACTACACCATGTTTGTTAAAAATAAAAAAGAGCTTTTTTTTTTTTTTTTTTTTGATAATAGTTGGGTCCGGGCCAGCTTCCCGTGCTAGCTTCCATGCACCTCAAATAATTTCAAAACCGACCACCTCCCACCAGCAACACCTGCAACATGTACTAGGCAACTCTATCCATCAAGACTAGGACACATGAAAGGAAATCCCCTAATATTTTAACCGTTCTCGATCCACTTCATAGACAACTACACCACGCCCTTAAGCAAGTTACTACACCATATAAAAATGGAAAAAAAAAAGAGCTTTTTTCCTTTCTTAATAACAGCGATATTGTGCTAGCTCTCAACTAATTCCACAACATACCTGCCACCTCTCGGCGGCAACAGTTACCAAGTAACTAACCCTATCCACCAAGTCTGCAACATATAGAAAGAAATCACCTAATATTTGAACTTGATACGTCATAATTCTCAATCCACTTCATTGACATACTTTGACTAATGTCACAGGATACCTACCACCTCCCCCCATCAATACCAACAACATCTACCAGCTAATTCTATCCACCAAGGCTAATACCCAAAGACAAATAGAAAGAAATCACCTAGTATTTGAACCTAAGACCTCATACTTCTCAATAACTTCATTAACCATTAGGCCACATCCTTCGGTACATTCGCCATGTTAAAAAATTGAAAACAAGCTTCTTTTTTTATTTCTTGAAAACCATACCAGCTTTCACACGCCTCGACTAATTTCACAAAATACCTACCAACTCCAGCCTGCAACAACAATAAGTACCAGGTTAAAACAAATTAAAACAAATCACCTAAGGTTTAAACCTGAGACCTCATACTTCTCAATCAACTTCATTAACCATTAGGCCACATCCTTCGTTACATTTACTACGCCATGTTAAAAAATTGAAAAAAAGCTCCAGCTTTTACAAACCTCACTAATTTCACAGAATACCTACCAACTCCAGCCCACAACAACAAAAATTACCAGGTAAAACAGATGAAAACAAATCACCTAAGGTTTAAACCTGACACCTCATAGTTCTCAATCTACTTCATTAACCATTACGCCATGTTAAGAACGAAAAACACCTCAATACCGCAGATCAATTTATCATAAAATCACGAACTATATATCTCAATCACAAAAAAAAAAAAAAAAAAAAATCAATTTATTTGCCCTAAGCAAAATAGAATCATATACAAACGGAAAAACGAACAATTTGACTCACGGTGAATGCAGATCGCCGATGTTGAATGTAACCGGAAAGTTCGCCGGAGGTAATTCCGACGGTCGCCGGGTTATCGGAAAAACGTGAAGCGGCTACCGGCGGAGGACGGAGGTAGGCGGCTTAAATATTTGCAAGTAAAATTTTAGATCGGCTACAGTTTGCTTTCGACTCAAAAGTATATTACAAGTTTAATGTTATTTGCTATTATGACCTCGGAATTTATATTAGTTGTCTAATTTATCTCTAATGTTAACTAATATATGTTATGACCCCAACGCTATGTTTTTTTGGACGAACAACATAAATCACGACAGTTTGGAGCTTAATTATAGAAAATCTCAATTTTGAATTTGTCGAGATACATGATTAGCTCTCGATACATTTAATGAAGATACATTTTTTCGTTATAAAGATACATAATTAGCTTACGATACATTTTTTCGATTTTGTGTCTGTCGAGATGCAGAATACATATCACAAAGATACATTTTTTTCTTTTTTAAAGATATATAATTAGCTCTAATATATTTTTCTTTGATTTTGGGTCTGTCGAGATATATAATTAGCTCCTGATGCATTCAACGAAGATACATAATTAGTTGAGATTCTTGTAATTACTTTGTAATGGTGGAATTTGTACAAATATGGTAAGTTAAGATGTATGTTTGACCATTCAAAAGTTTGTCGGAAAAAACTTTTCTATTTGTATGAGGTAGGGGTAATATTTGTGTACATTATTACCCTCTTCAAATATGATTTGTGAAATTATACCGATTATATTATTGTTATTTAACCATATGTAATTTTGATCTCTTTACATGTTTTTATTATCTAATTTCTCAAATGTTTTCTTATGATATATTTTAGTTCACTTTGGTAACATAACCTCTTTTATCATTCATGGAGTTATGCTAATATATTATTATTGTTTGACTGTCTATAATTTTGATCTCTCTATCTTTTTCAATTTAATTTCAAATATCAATCAATATAGAATATCTATATATATTATTTTGTCAATTAATCTACAAATTTCACCATTTTCACTAATAATATAGAATTATATCAATTATCAATCATTATTCAATTGGGTGTGCTGACCTCATCAGACCAATTACTTCATGCCACATCATCTATTTTACATGGTCTATTTCTATTTCAAGAAACATTTATTGTACTTGTAACTTAATTTTCATTATATTACACGATTTGTTTTTCAAATAAGTTGCCATTAATTTTTATGTTTTAGATGAATTAATTTTAAATTTTGATGAATTGTTGTGAATGATAGATGATAGTTTAATATATTTAATCAGCATTTAAAAAATTTGAATGCTAACTCTAAATATATAACTGTCTTTGATAGAAAACGTCCTATCTTTAAAGAGTTATTTTCGACATAGATCTAAATAGTTGGAAGACGGAAACAGGCCATTGGATAGAAAGTCAAGCGATATCGTCCCCACCACTCTACACCTTTACCCCCTACACCCGGTCACCTCGATGAAAGTAGGAAAAACAAGTTATACAAAGGGCATTCCACATTGATTGTATCATCTCTATCTTTCAACGCACCTGATCTTCTCGCCCAATACTGTAGATCTCATTCTCGATCACCACCCTACGCCTTTACTCTAACCCTTACCTATCAGTGAAAATAGGAAAAAAAAAAAGTAATATAAGGGGCATTCCATGTTGATTGTATAATCTCTATCTTTCAATACACCTTATCTTCTCTCCCAATCCCGCAGCCCCTGGCCCCACCATCCTTACACCTTTACTTCCAACCCCATCTCTCATATTTTTTTATCTAGATCGTATATAAATGTTCTTAGGATGATATTTTTGTTTACATGTCGAACTCAAGAAAATAAGTAAAGATTCACTTTTCTCCCTGAAAAATATTTGTTTTCTTAGTAAACACACCTAAGATAGAAATAAAATCTGCGTAAACTATACCCTTCATATAGTCCAATTTAGAGCCGTCAATATGGGTCAGACCCATTGGGCCGGTCCGCCCCGGCTTGTAATTTGATGGAGTTGGACTTCAGTTTTTGCAGCCCATTTAAGAATAGGACTTTTTAGCCCGAATCGGATAAGCTTGTGGCCCATGGGGCTTGAGCAATGTGGGTTGGGCTAGCTCGTGAGCCGGCCCGTAAGTCAAATACATGTTACTATTTAGATTGCTTATTAGTATTTTTATTTGGTTCGAAGGATATCATGTCAAAAGTTATTTAATTTTGCTATTAGGAGTATTTTTTGGGGTGTTGGAGGCTTAATTAACAAGTATTAATACTATGTAATATTGTCTGATAATATTTATGTTTATTAACATTCTAAAATTAAATTATAAAATATTATTTTAAAAAAAGTGGACTGGCCCGTGAGGCCCGTAGCCCACAAAGTAATGGTGTGGGCTTGGTGTTTTTTGGCCCATCATTTTGATGGGCCAGTCCGGCCTGACTCGTCAAATTCAAAGCCTGTATGGACAAACCCGAATGAACTGGGCCGACCCATATTGACAACTCTAGTCCAATTGTGAAATTTTGGTCCAATGGCAAAGCTAAAAACTTTACGGGTAAAACTCTCCTACTCATTCAAGTGGCACTTAAAATCAAGATATTAATCAGTGGCATCTTTTAGGGTCGTTTGGTGTGAGGTATAAGGGTAAGGGTGTTAAGTGGGTCGGGCCGGGTCAACCCAGAACCGGCCCGTGATAGTTAACCGGGTTGGTGGGTCGGGCCGGGCCGGTTTGGGGTTAAGTGGGACGGGCCGAGGCCGGGTTCAACAGTAAAAAATTTAAAAACAACCCTGACCCGGTCCACTTAACCCAACCCGGTTAAACCTACCTAAACCCGGTCAAACCCGTTTAAAAACAAAACAAAAAAAATATCCAATATACACTACATATTTTTTAATAAATATATACACATTTACACATTTATACGTACTATTCAATATATATGACTATACGTACTACTTTAAATAAAACATATACTACAATAGTACAATATATATATACACTACAATATATATATATATAGTTATATACTAATTTATAAAACATATACACATTTATACGTTAAATATATACGTTTATAGAAAATATATTCACATATATACGCACCATTCAATATATGTGTACTACTTTAAATAAAACATATACTACAATATATATATATATATATATATATATAGTTATAGTTATAGTTATAGTTATAGTTATATATTAATTTATAAAACATATACACATGTATACGTTAAATATATACGTCTATGGAAGATATATACACATATATACGCACCATTCAATATATATGTACTGCTTTAAATAAAATATATACTACAATATATATATATATATATATATATATAGAGAGAGAGAGAGAGAGTGTTATAGTTATAGTTACAGTTACAGTTACAGTTACAGTTACAGTTACAGTCACAGTTATAGTTATAGTTATAGTTATAGTTATAGTTATAGTTATAGTTACAGTTACAGTTACAGTCACAGTTATAGTTATAGTTATAGTTATAGTTATAGTTATAGTTATAGTTATAGTTATAGTTATAGTTATAGTTATTGTTATGGTTATGGTTATAGTTATAGTTATAGTTATAGTTATAGTTATAGTTATAGTTATAGTTATATAGTTATATACTAATTTATAAAACATATACACATGTATACGTTATATATATACGTCTATAGAAGATATATACACATATATACTACAATATATAGAGTTTTATACTAATTTATAAAACATATACACATGTATACATTAAATATACATGTCTATAGAAGATATATACACAAATATACGCATCATTCAATATATATGTAAACTTTAAGTAAAACCTATACAACAATATATATATATATATATATATATATATATAGTTATATACTAATTTATATAACATATACACATGTATACATTAAATACATACATCTATGGAAGATATATACACATATATACTACAGTATATATAGTTATATACTAATTTATAAATCATATACACATGTATACATTAAATATACACGTCTATGAAGATATATACACAAATATACGCACCATTCAATATATATGCACTACTTTAAGTAAAACATATACTACAATAAATATATATATATACTACCATATATATAATTATATACTAATTTATAAAATATATACACATGTATTCATTAAATATATATGTCTATAGAAGATATATACACAAATATATGCATCGTTCAATATATATGTACTACATTAAGTAAAACATATACTACAATATATGTATATACTACAATATATATATAGTTATATACTAATTTATAAAACATATACACATCTATAGAAGATATATACACAAATATACGCACCATTCAATATATATGTACTACTTCAAGTAAAACATATACTACAATATATATATAGTTATATACTAATTTATATAACATATATACATCTATAGAAGATATATACACAAATATACGCACCATTCAATATATATGTACTACTTTAAGTAAAACATATACTACAATGTACATATATACTACAATATATATATAGTTATATACTAATTTATAAAACATATACACATCTATAGAAGATATATACACAAATATACGCACCATTCAATATATATGTACTACTTTAAGTAAAATATATACTACAATATACTACAATATATATATAGTTATATACTAATTTATATAACATATATACATGTATACATTAAATATATACGTCTATAGAAGATATATACACATATATGCTACAATATATATAGTTATATACTAATTTATAAAGCATATACACATGTATATATTAAATATACACGTCTATAGAAGATATATACACAAATATACGCATCATTCAATATATATGTACTACTTTAAGTAAAACATATACTAATATATATATATATATATATATATATATATATATATATATATACTACAATATATATAGTTATATACTAATTTATAAAATATATACACATGTATACATTAAATATATATGTCTATAGAAGATATATACACAAATATACGCATCATTCAATATATATGTACTACTTTAAGTAAAACATATACTACAATATATGTATATACTACAATATATATATAGTTATATACTAATTTATAAAACATATAGACATGTATACATTGAATATACACGTCTATCGAAGATATATACACAAATATACGCACCATTCAATATATATGTACTACTTCAAATAAAACATATACTAATATATATATATATATATATATATATATATATATATATATATATACACTACAATATATATATATATATATAGTTATATACTAATTTATAAAACATATACACATGTATACGTTGAATATATACGTCTATAGAAGATATATACACATATATACGCACCATTCAATATATATGTACTACTTTAAATAAAATATACTACAATATATTTATATATAGTTATATACTAATTTATAAAATATATACACATGTATACGTTAAATATATACGTCTATAGAAGATATATACACATATATACGCATCATTCAATATATATGTACTACTTTAAATAAAATATACTACAATATATTTACACAACAATATACACACACACTATATATATAGTTATATACTAATTTATAAAACATATACACACATATACGTTAAATTATACTACTTTAGAAGATATATACACACATATACGTACCATTCAATATATGTACTACTTTAAATAAAATATACTACAATATATATGCACTAAAATATATACACACACTATATATATAGTTATATACTAATTTATTAAACATATACACATGTATACGTTAAATATATACGTCTATAGAAGATATATACACATATATACGTACCATTCAATATATATGTACTACTTTAAATAAAATATACTACAAAATAAAATTATATATATAGTTATATATTAATTTATAAAACTTATACACATGTATACGTTAAATATATACGTTTATAGAAGATATATATACACATATATAAATTAATAATATTTGATAGTAAATTAATAATATATTAAAACTAAGTTATAATTAAATCCATTAAAAAAAAACAAAAAAAAACGAGCCGGTTAACCGGCGGGCCCTAACTGGGCTTGGTTCGGGCCAGGTTAACCGGGCCAAAATAAATAAAAAACTCGGCCCAGTACCCGGTACACTAAAGCCCTAGGGCTTATCGGTCTAGGTCAAACTGGGCCGATTTTGTAAGTCTTAGTGACATGTTCTTATTTCACAAGACACTGTACGCGAGCTTATATTTCATCGACTCCGCTTCAATAGATACAACTCTAGCTATTACATAAAATTAGTCGAGCTACACACAAATAAACTTTCGAACACTACAATTATAAAGAAACGAATAAGGAATAATGCCACTAAGATGCACAAAAAGATCTTAGTGTTGAAACCCCACAAGATGGACAAAGACAACTAATCACTTGCACATGACTTACATTAGTAGCCTTTCATTCCTCATCTTTTTGTACATCAACAAATTTTTTTTTGCCCCAAGGGGGTCGTTGAGTTGGTTTGAGGGGAAGATCGCGGGTTCGATCCACCTCTAATGCCTTCTCAATCCAGCTCGTCGCATGAGATTTACCTAGTGCGGTTTACATTTCCTGAGTGGTTTGTCAGCTATTGCACGGTGAGGGGTTTACCCAGTGCTCACCCGAAGGGCAGAGGTTGTGGCAGAGGATGTAGCGGCTGCGGGTTTTTCTGGAGTTTCAAAAAAAAAAAATTAAAAAATTTGGGCATCTATGTAGGTCCATTTTCCTTTTTTTTCATACAGTGTTCGGTATTTGTATTGGAGTCCGACTAATCCGGATTCGCATCGGGTAGGATCCATTTGAGGGATAGCGCTCCGAATTTTTTCATATTCAGGACTCGAATCCAAAATCTCTGATTAAGGGAGGAACAACGTCATCCACTGTACCACATCGATGTATGTAGGTCCATTTGGCTATATAGAACTCCATCTTTTTTTTTTTGTGTCAAATAATAATACTTAACAAATTGACGATGGAGAAAGTTTTTATGTGGGGTCATTTACTCCCATCTCCATGCAACCCATCACTATACACTTGTGAATTTATATTTGGATGTTTCCCAAATTTATATTTTTCCCCAAAAAAGAAAAAATATTCAATTTATTTATATGCATAATTATCACTAATTGTGGTTAATTAATTACTTTAAAATATATTACTTAACCATAAAAAATTGAAGAAACTATCTCATGCTCAATGATGAAACTAGAAATTTTAATAAGTGGATTAAAAAAAGAAAAATCAAACTTATGACTTCAACCAAGTTTTCAAATATCTTACGATCGAAATAACATTTGTAATGAATTACATAATTAAATCTCTCAATATAGTTATCAAAAAGATTATAATTCAAATATCGAAACAAACTATGACAGAACTTAATGGAGGTCCGAATCTGAATGGTTCAGACTTCAGACCGTTAAGTGCATTTGTTTTTTATTAAGGTTTTAACTCTTAATAGGTCTGAATAAGTCTTAATCATTCAGATCTAGAACCAAGTCTTAATAGGTCTGAAGGGATATTCTGGTGTTGGATAATATTCACCACTCTATTCATAATCAACAGACACCACCACTGTCACCGTCACCATTGTCACCCACCTCCAACATCACAACCACCATCGACCAAAAAACCGCTACCAACCACAATTGTCGACCGCTACCATACCTGCTACCTCTTCTATTCTAATTATATTCACCGCCACCACTGCCGTCAACACCACCACAATCAGCAACCACTACCAGCCAATCCCCACTACTAACCAACTAATCTATCACAACTAGCACCACCACTAATTACCACTAATACATCACAATCTCTACACATTCTTTGTCCGCCACCACCATTGTCACTAGTAACGCCACCTCTACCACCACTTCAGCCAGTACCATCACTACAATTTATCTCTACTAATAACCATCTCCACCATCACAACAAATAACATCTCCAACTAGCACCAACACATCGTCAATCATCATGCATTCATGTTTCAGCCAACACAATCAACACCTTAAACTACTAACATCAAACTACATCACATCACAACAACCACCACCACAATCATAACAGTCACTACAATACCAACTATCACAATTATCACCACCAAAATTATTAATCACTAACATCAATCATTGTCACCGCAACCACCATTATAAGCCATCTCCACTATCATTAACAAACATAAATATTTTTTTTTCAATAAAATACTAATAATTTTGTTGTATTAAATTACATACCTTTTTAATATATAATTATTTTTTTATTTGAATTGTATTTTTTTATTTTATCATGTATACAAATATTTTTTTTTTACACATTCAGATGTTGAAAAACAAACAATCTTAATCATTCAGTTTTTAGATTTAAAGACAACATCTTAATCATTCAGATGTGCATTCAGATTCAGACGTCTAAATCTTTAAAAAAAACAAATGGAGCCTAAAAGCCAAAGGGGTTGTACACTCCTTAACATTTTTATCTGTTCGATTTATCGGTTAAATTAATTTTTGTACACCTCTACTCGTGTATTGAATCCTTCTTCTTAAAACTTAAAAATGCATATATAAATAAAAAGGGGAAAAGAGTTAGAAATATATCTTGACGAAATTTGTTTGTAACATGTCTCAATTTTATGGAGGTCCCAATGACTCCCTTCGACTACTTATTATCGTAATTTTGTAGCATATATTTGTCCAGTTAGATCACTTCAGACCCTTCCGCCCTCAACAGTAATTCACCTGAACAAATACGATAATAAATAGTCGATAGGTCGTAAGATAAAGGGCAACCCGGCGCACTAAAGCTACCGCTACGCGAGGTGTCCGGGGAAGGACCCCACCACAAGGGTGTATCGTACCCGTACGCAGCCTTACCTTGCATTTCTGCCAGAAGCTGTTTCCAAGGCTCGAACCCATGACCTCCTGGTCACATGACAACAACATGCCCTACGAAATTTATAATAAATTTCGATATATTTCAAATCATTTCCCCAAGAAAGAAATAATAAGTAAAAATATAAAATCCCAAAAGGTATAAAAATCTGCTACCACTCATGTTTCTCTGACTTGATTCACGCTTCTCTTGGCGCCTTGAACTTAGCATTTTCACACTCAGTCAGTTACTCAGAACTTATCAACTTATTATCAGATCTCTACTACCTATTTTCACGCTCCATGAATAAAACTGTATACATTCAGTGAAATTATACACAGAGAAAAGGAAGGGAAGAATGGTGTATACACTTTCTGGTGTTCGTTTTCCTACTGTTCCATCGGTGTATAAGGCTTATGGATTCAGCAGCAGCTCTAATAATGGGGGTGCTGATAGGAGGAGTGCTAATGTTTCTGTTTTCTTGAAAAAGCATTCTCTTTCACGTATGTATTACTATCTCTGTATGTGTGTGTGTTTGGAATCTTGATGTGTGTTTAAGTTTTTTTTTTTTTTTTCTTTCTGTTGGGTTGTGTAATTGGGATTTGGGGTTTGATGAAAGTTGGTTTTATGGACACCCTTTTGAGTATGGACTGTGAGAAAGCCGAAAATGATGAATCTTGATTGACTTATTGACACCCTTTTGAGTATAGAATCTGAGAAAGCCAAAAATGATGAATCTTGATTGACTGTATATGGAGAAACTTGATTGAAAGGTAGTAGCTTTTTGAAGTGTGGTTAGGTGTAATTGAGTATGGCTTTGTGTGTCTCTGTGTTTTTTTTTTTTCTGGAATCCTGATCTGGGTCAAGGTTGTTTTTTTTGGTTTGTGTAATTGGGGATTGTTAAAAGTTGTTATGGATACCCTTTTGAGTATAGTCTCTGAGAAAGCAAAAATGCTGAATCTTGATTGCCAGTATATTGTTTGAGGAAGCTAAATGATGAGTTTTCATGGAGAAGTTTGATTGACATCACTAAAGGTAGCAATTTTTTTTTTTTGATAATCATGTTGTCCGGGGCAGCTGCACGTACCTCTGACTAATTCCACGGGATACCCGTGTGTCTGTTTTTCTTGTGTTTTTTGGAATCCTGATGTGGGTGAAGGTTATTTTTTTTTGGTTTGTATAACTGGGGGTTCTCGAAAGATGGTTTTATACATACCCTTTTAAGTATAGTCTTTGAGAAAGCAAAATGATGAATCTTGATTGACATTACTAAAGGTTGTAGCTTTTTGAAGTGTGGTTGGCTGTAATTGAGTTTGGCTTCTCTTTTTTTTTTTTGTGTGTGTGTGTTCTTTTTTTCTGGAATAGTGGTGCGGGTCAAGGTTGTTTCTTGGGTTTGGGTTATTGGGGTTTCATAAAAGTTAGTATTCTGTATACCCTTTTTAGTACAGTTTTTTAGAAAGTAAAAATGATGAATCTTCATTGACATTACTAAAGGTAGTAGCTTTTGAAGTGTTGTATGTGTGTGTGTGTGTTTTCTGGAATTTTAATGTGGGTCAAGGTTCTTTCTTGGGTTTGTGTAATGTGGGTCAAGGTTCTTTTATTGACAATGCCTTTCTTTCTCAAAAAAAAAAGTTGGTATTTGAGTAGTCTTTGAGAAAGTAAAAATGATGAATTTTGATTGACATTACTAAAGGTAGTAGCTTTTTGAAGTGTGGTTAGCTGAAACTGAGTTTGGATTGTGTGTGTGTGTACGTGTTTTTTGGAATTGTGATGTGGTTCAAGGTTCTTTCTTGGGTTTGTGTAATTGGGGGTTCTTAAAGTTTGTATTATGTATTATCTACCTTATCAAAAAAAAAGTTTGTATTATCTCATACCCTTTAGAGTATAGTCTTTGAGAACGCAAAACTGATGAATCTCTTTATGGAGAAATTTGATTGACAGTATTTTCTTTGAGAAAGAAAAATTGTGAGTTTTCATGGAGAAACTTGATTGACATTACTATACGTAGAATTTTTTTCAATACCTGATATGGGGGTTCTTTAAAGTTGGTATTACGTATACCCTTTTAAATATAGTCTTCGAGAAAGCAAAAATAATGAATCTTGATTGACCGGATGTTCTTTGATAAAGAAAAATGTGGGTTTTCATGGAGAAGCTTGATTGACATTAGTAAAGGTACCAACCTTCTCTAGTCCTGATATGGGTCACGGTTCTCTCTTTGGTTTGTGTAATTGGGGTTGGTAGGAGGGACGGGGGGGGGGGGGGAGGGTTGAGGGGGCAATCATTGAGTTTGACTTGTTTTTAAAAGGGACCCTCTTTATGGTGCTTCCTGGTGAGATCTTCATTGCACTAAAGTATAATTTTGCTGTAACAATCAGTGCTACGATTTTTATTCTCCTTCTCTGTGACTGCTCAGCCTCTTTTTTTTCTTTACGTGGTGTGTTGATTGAGTGGTGAAAGACTGAAAGTTGAGATTTTTGTCTGAAGAATCAGGGCTTCTATTATTAACAAGTGATGCCAATCTGTTTTACCTTTGCAGACAATATTGTTGCAGCCTCTTGATAATTATCACACTGAAGAAATAGTTTGGTTGATATTGATTATTTCTTTAATTTATCTAATTGGGTGTTCTTGAAGTCTATCTTAAACCCTTTTTATATTCTCTAAGGAAAAAAGTTGATGAATGTTCATGGATTAATTTGATTGACACTTACGTAACCGAAGTTGCTCTGAGTAGTGGTCTTTTATTGTGGAGATATAACTAATCTGATATATGTATGTAGGGAAGATCTTGGCTGAAAAGTCTTCTTACAAGTCCGAATCCCGACCTTCTACAGCTGCATCATCGGGGAAAGTCCTTGTGCCTGGCAGCCAGAGTGATAGCTCTTCATCCTCAACAGACCAAATTGAGTTCACTGAGACAGATCCAGAAAATTCCCCAGTATGTTACATTATTCTCCACCTACATGACAACAGACTCTTCTTTTTTGGTGGGGGAGGTAGCAGATTTCTTGCGGAAAGAAATTCTAAATAGACATCTTCACGAATCTGCTTAAATGAAATTGTTATTGCATTTTGTCTCTGTGAGACATGAAGTTGGTGATTAATTTTGTCAATTTGCTTCATAACTGTTTATTGCATTTTATGTTTTAGGCATCAACTGATGTAGATAGTTCGACAATGAAACACAGTATCCAGATTAAAACTGCGAACGATGATGTTGAGCCAGCAAGTGATATTACAGGAAGTGTTGAAGATCTGGATTTTTCTTTATCACTTGAAGTAGAAGAAGGTGGTAAACTGAAGGAGTCCAAAACATTAAATACTTCTGAAGAGACAATCAGTGATGAATCTGATAGGATTAGAAAGTGGGGTGTTCCTCCACCTGGACTTGGTGACAAGATATATGAAATAGACCCCCTTTTGACAAAGTATCGTCAACACCTTGATTACAGGTAAAGAAAATTTCATTCATTGAGTAATTTGCCTATATGGGAATACACTGGGTTTGTTGTTGTTGTTGAGTAATTTGCCTATAATAGAGGCAGAATTCAGCTATAGGCTATTGTACTTTTTTGCCTGTGATGGTTATCTGGATGATGACGTTTAGGATTTTTATCGTCGGACTTACATATGCTACTGCTTACCAGTCCATTTGTGTACATTTATGTGAAATCTTTCTGTACATTCTTCAGCAACTCAGTTGCAAATTATTGGCCATGTCATAGGATCAGGAACTCATCTTCGGGTAATATGGCCCTGCTATGCATGTTACAACAACAAAATACCCAGTGCAATCCCACAAGTGTAGTCTGAGGAGGGTAGAGTGTACGCAGACCTTACTAGACCTTGGGAGATAGTGCGACTGTTTCCAAAAGACCCTTGGCTCAAGAACAATGATTTAACAGGAGTAAAGAAGTCATGTCAAAATACTATAGAGATAATGTCAAAGCATACTAAAAATAAGAAACATAACTACAACAAAATAACACGATAATCGAAGTGCATGAAACAACAGGTAATAACAGACATCAAAGGACCCCAAATTCCCTGAGTAATACTAGGACTACTAGTAAAGAAAGGTAAGTGAGACATCGCTCTACTACCTGCTAACCCTCCACCCTAATCCATGTCCTCCACAAACTTCTAAGGTCATGTCCTCAGTAAACTGGAACTGTGCCAAGGCCCTGCTATGCAATGCTGTCAAACTTTAATTTCTTTTATTGCCCAGTCAAACTGTACAACTGAACCAGTGAGCCCAATGATTCCTTGTGTTTTCCATAGGCAGACCCCATAAGATGAGCAATCACGGGATGAAACACCATGGAGTTGATCGATCCTATACTTTGCTGTAATCACTCCACATTCTTTCTTGTTGAGACTTGAGAATTGTACCTCGATAGCCATTTGTATAAGAGGCTTCTGTTATACTGTTTCAGATTTCTCACTCCAAGACCACGAACCTCCTTTCACTTCTGCATTTAGCAAACCTATGTGGGTGGTACCTTTTAGTTTCTTCATTTATGTCCTATAGAAATGCCTTTTAAGCTTGTCACTCATTCCTAGAACTCAGGAAGGTAGTGGTATTGTTGGAAGAGGACTATATATAGGATGCTATTAATAAATACTAGTCTGCCACCCAGTGAAAGATAATGCGTCTTCCATTTTAGCAGTCTCCTCTCTGCTGTCCTTTATATTTCGGCATAAGAGAACCCCTTAGGAAATGGTGAATATTCCATGGATTCTATGTAACATCATTTCAGCCAGTGAGTGTATTTCGTGAACTTCATTGGCTGGGAAGAACAAAGTTTGGTTCATGCTGATTCTGACGCCAGGAATTCGCAAAGGCATATCAAATGACTCTTAGGTGCATCAGTTGCCTCTCTTCAGCACAACAGAATATGGTATTATCATCAGCATAAAGTATGGGGGTAATGAGTACATTTTGATTGTCTACTGGCTCCACACTGTCTACAGCCACTTTCAACATATCTCTAAGTCCCTCAATGGCCAAATTAATCTTTGGGCCAAGGTTAAAAAGGGAGATAAGTGATCACCACTTTTGTGAACAAAGAGGGAGATGATCACCTTGTGCCAAGCCTCTTTGGGAGGGGATATGACCAGATATGGTACAATGTTCCAGGTGGCTGTCAATCACTCTATGATTGACAACTTCAATGCTAATGTTGCTCACTTGAAATTTTGTCCAAAAGTGTGTGCTGATGTTGATATTCAATAGCACAGGAACAGTATATGCATTACATAAACATGCTCTATTTGAAACTGTTAAAATTGGTCTTGGACCTAACTCACACCCCAAAAGCTAGCTCATGAGGGGAGGATTGTCCAAGTCCATATAAGGAAACCAATTACCCATCCCTCTTCCGATGTGGGATACTTAACACTCCCCCGCACGCCCAGGCCTCGTTAACTGGAGCATGGACAATATAATATGGGGGCCCAACATCGGTGAACAAAGATTTGGAATGAACCTGACTCTGATACCATGTGAGAAATAATGAAGAAAAAATATTATTGAATTGTTGTCTCTAAATTATTACATTGAGACCCTATTTATAGAAACTACATTCAAATCCTATTCCTAATAGGACACTACATTACATCCCTTTCCAAGGAGAATTCAATATGTTATTCCTATTCATATTCTAACAGAAACTCTTCTTGCTGAACAAGAGAGACACCTCCCATTTAAGATACCTTATTAATTTTAGTCGTCATTTGTTTGACACAAACTTCTTCAATCTGAATGCTCGTGGTATTTCTGTTTTATCATTGTCATCAATGCTTTTTTTTCAGTTGACGTGATCCTATGTTGGGTTTTGCTTGTTCTTCTGCCTAGATTTGATTATCTGCATTATACATTCTTCGTTTCTAAGTCTTGAAGGACACAATAGGTCCATAGCACAGTAACATGCAAGTTTAATTTCTTGTAGCAGTCTACTGTGCTCTGTATTGGTTCATCAGCAGTGCTGCATTATTCTTCAACTTTACAATTTCCTAACTTGGAGAACCGAATGCTCACATGCACTTCCAGAATTTTTGTTCTTTTTCTATTTGATTTTTCTCTTTTTTTTTTTTTTTTTGGATGTCCTTGCTCTCAAGACAGTGTTTGCCTTGGGTTATGTGTTTATGGTTTTGCTCTTGGTGTATATTTTTGCCTCATTATTTATCTGCTTCTTTTTGCCCCAAGTGTCAGTTTATCTCTCTCTGCAGTTCCTTCACCTTAACATGGCCAGCTAGAATCTAAAGTTTCTTTTCCTATGCTATCCAATTTTAGGTATTCACAGTACAAGAAATTGAGGGAGTCCATTGACAAGTATGAGGGTGGTTTGGAAGCTTTTTCTCGTGGTTATGAAAAGATGGGTTTCACTCGTAGGTAATAACTTCTTTATGCTTATTTAATCTTCTTTCTAACGGTAATTACTCGATTATGGAAATGATGCTATCCCACAAGGGCCTTTCCATGACAATTTAAAAGAACGCATGGTATATAGTGGAATTTGAAGTATCTGTTTTGAACTGCAAGAGTGAATCTTGTAAAATGACCTTCAAAAGCTTATTTTTACAAAGGGTACCTTCTGAACTAATGTTATACCAAATTGTTGGAAGAGAATCGATATGTTTCAGAGATATCGTTTTTCCCTTTATTTTACAATCTTTTACTTTCTGTTTTTCTTTTCCTTGGATTATTTGTACATTATATCAGATCTTTAAGCCTGACCTTTCTGTAAATGCTCCTCCTTTCCCTTTGTATGTTTGCTCTCCTGAAAGAGGCTAATCTACCTCTTTCTGACCACCTATGAACTTTTTTGCCAGTGCTTCAGGTATCACCTACCATGAGTGGGCTCCTGGTGCCAAGGTCAGTGTTTCCTTTCTTGTTTTGTTTTAGATTCCAATAATAAAAAGGAGTACAAAAGTGATAGCCACTTCTTTTTTAAAGTAAAAGGTGAGAGAAACTTAGAGAATGTTACACTGGGTATGTTGTTGTTGGTCGTCGTGCTCTGCCACTATAGGTACCTATAACAGCAAACCATGTGGTTGTCTTTTGGTTTGTGGGTCCTTCTATCAGAACAAATGTTGTTTCTGTATTTTTATTTAAGTTAGATGTGTTCAGTGAAATGAGAGACCAATAATGTGAATTAACCTGGAAAGTCATTGGTGTTCTCTACTTTTTGGATCATCAGTTATACCAACTTCTGCATTTTGTTTATACAACAACAACTACAACAACATACCCAGTATATTCCCACAAAGTGACGTCTGGGGAGGGTAAAGTGTATGCAGTCTATACCCACTACCTCAGAGGTGAGGTAGAGAGGCTATTTCCAAAAGACCCAGTATATTCCCACAAAGTGACGTCTGGGGAGGGTAAAGTGTATGCAGTCTATACCCACTACCTCAGAGGTGAGGTAGAGAGGCTGTTTCCAAAAGACCCATGGCTCAAGACAAAAATATTCTAGAGAAGGACTTAATATAAGAACAAGAAACAATATAATAACAAAAAAATAAGCCTACCACAAAGTAGTACCTCACTCGACCTCCATGAAACCCGAAACATCACCAAAACTCTATGACCAAGACACTACAAACAAAGCACTATGACAACTAGCATGGATAACAAGACAAAACACACGTACCTACTACCAGAGGCACACGCCTACCTACTACCCATCTACCTTAATTCGCTTCCCCTACATCTTTCTATCTAGGGTCATGTCCTTGGTAAGTTGTATCTGTTCCATGTCATGTTTGTAATATGACATTATAGGTTCATAGAAAATCTGATGACATGTATATTCTCTTCTTCCCTTTGCAGTCAGCTGCTCTCATTGGAGATTTCAACGATTGGAACCCAAATGCTGATGTTATGACTCGGGTATGTCCCTTCATAGCAAATACCAAGTGGCTCTGATGCCATTTTGCAATAGGAAACTTTTGCTTAAGAGCCTTGTGTTATTTTATTCCATTGTCTTTGCTATTCATTTCACAGTTTCTATCTAATTTCTCGTATTCTTATTTCTGTTTACCTTTTCTGTTACTCCTTTGTTGATTGAGTTGTATTGGCACGTGATCCCCTTTTGAAATATGCATGTTACAAAGAATTCTTTGCAAGAAAATGTGGATTTCTTAAGATTTTAAAGTAATTTTTATTGACTTGTTTCCAGTAACGTTAAGCTATATGCAGTGACATAATGTTGCATAAAACTAATTCATAGTTTATAAGCAGAATGAATTTGGTGTCTGGGAGATTTTTCTGCCAAATAATGCGGATGGCTCTCCTGCAATTCATCATGGGTCCAGAGTGAAGGTATGCCTCATTCCTACAGTGCTCTGATTGACTTTCTGGTATCTAGTGTGTAGGCTGTTGGTACTGCCGTTTCGACCTTTTCGGTCAAAATACTCGTGTCAAAGAATGTTCAAGAATTTGTTAGTTTATAGTTTATGTCTGATCATGATGGTTTTATGCCACTATTTGCTAATATTGCTCTTAATATACTGAAATGTAGATACGTATGGACACTCCATCGGGTGTTAAGGATTCCATTCCTGCTTGGATCAAGTTCTCTGTACAGGCTCCTGATGAAATTCCATACAATGGAATATATTATGATCCACCTGAAGAGGTTACATTCTTTACTTTCTGTTGCTAGTAGCCTAGTACATGGTCTTGTATTTGGTTCTGCATTTAAAGGAATATTCTGAATCACACTTCCACATGGTAGTAACATGTATCCCGGTGGAATAGTTGAGGCGGATGCAAGTTGCCAAGTTGGCCTGGAGACCACCATCATAAAAAGAAAAAAGAAAAACTTAGTGATAAGCAAGGATTTGTGGCATAGAGTTTTCAATACAGAAAGTACAGAATATGTTGACTTTTAAACTCTATGGATTTGAGCTAGTCCATGGAAAGCATAGATTAGTAGTCTTGTACCAACTCTTATTTTTGACGTTCTCCTGTATATTAATCCAGTTGGTTTTGTTCATTAGTTTACTTATTAGTGTCTTGCATAGCGCTCTATGAGCTAGAGTTTTTTTCTTTTCTTTTCCTATGAAGGTGCTTGTATTCCCTTGCTAATTTCTGCATCCTCACAAATGCTATTTTATTTCTGTCGTTTTTTTTTTTTTGACGAAGGTAACATATTTCTGTTGTTTGTTTTCATTTTTATGATTTCGTTTTCATTCCTTGTAGGAGAGGTATATATTCCAACATCCACGGCCAAAGAAACCAAAATCCTTGAGAATATATGAATCTCATATTGGAATGAGTAGTCCGGTGCGTATCCTTCCTCCTTCATGTAATTTATAATTTATGAATCTGAGTTGTATCTGTCATGACTGTCGTGTATGTAAACATTTAGTCGACCAAGCAGTTATTTCTCTAATGTGGCTGTTGAAAGACGAAGTGAAGTGATTACTGGTTATTTAATGTTTTGCTGTGTGGTATCCTGGATGTTAACTTTATGAACCAGATGTTAATTTCTTTTATTACTGTTCTAGAAATCACATCTGAAAGTTCATTTTCACATGTCGATGGTGTCTTTTACTAAGAAATCTTGTTCCACAATAAAAATACGATGGGGATAGGGAGACGAGAACACACTGGAAAATTGTCCAGTGCTAACCACTTGTGTATTGTACAAGATACCTTTTTTCTGTACCAAGATTCTTTGAACGTTTCCAGCTGTTTATATGAACTTTTCATTTTTGTGAATTTTTGTATATTAAAATGTTATCATACTAGAGCTGTTTCCTCATGCATATCTATTGTAGCTGAAAAATGTGATGTGCTTTGAATATTTGGCCCCTTTGTCTTTATCTAAAAAGTAGCAGAATAAATATTTGTCCCCTTTTCTGTTCTTTTTTCTCCCAAGATACGGGGATAGCCAGATAGGAGTGAAATGCTACATGCATTTTCAGGAAGCTTTTAATTATTTTCTATCTCGGTCTCCTTAAGTTTGATGTTTGTTTCAAGTATTGAGTGTATGTTGTTATCCTCTACCCTTACAGATGGTTCCAATTTTTGATTGCAGGAGCCTAAAATTAACTCGTACGTGAATTTTAGAGATGAAGTTCTTCCTCGCATAAAAAGGCTTGGATACAATGCAGTGCAAATTATGGCTATTCAAGAGCATTCTTATTATGCTAGTTTTGGGTAATTCTCATTTTTTTCTGTTTGCATTTGTTTCCCTGGTTACTCTATATCTTCAGAAAGATGTCTCTCTCATCTAATCAATCGGTGCCAATATGTGTGATATACTGATAATTTTAGTATTTCTAATGGAACTCCTTATCCTTCTTTGTCTCAGATATCACGTCACAAATTTTTTTGCACCAAGCAGCCGTTTTGGGACGCCTGACGACCTTAAGTCTTTGATTGATAAAGCTCATGAGCTGGGAATTGTTGTTCTCATGGACATTGTTCATAGGTATTAATTCAACTTTTACTATTGCAACTGTGTTTAATGAAGCTATGTTTGGAGAATTCTTTTTCCTTTTTTTTTTGGTCATTTCTTGTTTTTGATTGTTGACATTTAGTTTTACTTGAGATGGGAGAAAGCCTTCAGGACTTCTATTGATCAATACCAAGAATTAGACAATAGATACTGTAAAATCCTACAAAATTTCGATGTCTATAGATACATGGTGTCTTATCCATTTCATTCATTTCTGTCCAAATCCTTAAGTGAAAACAATTTCAAAAAAAATAAAAATTAAAAGAGAAGTACAAACTTCTAAAGCATTAAAAGGAGGTTAAAAAGTGAAATTGTATCCTATGATATTTTGGTTGACTTCTGGATTTTGTACTGAGCTTGTGGTTAATGTGCAAGTGCATATTTCAGATCAGGCTTTACTATCTTGCTCCTTTGGATCCATCATTAAACTTTCTCTCCCTAGGTGCATTTCCTATGATCTAATTCATAAATGAAAGAAGTGGTGCTTCATTCCGGAATCTAATCGTATAAGAGTTATCCTACTTCTTACTGGCACTTATTTTCTGTTGACATGCTTTACTTTGTCGGTAACTCACTGGAATCATGCAACCTTTTGCAGCCATGCATCAAATAATACTTTAGATGGGCTGAACATGTTTGATGGCACAGATAGTTGCTATTTTCATTCTGGGGCTCGTGGTTATCATTGGATGTGGGATTCCCGCCTCTTTAACTATGGAAACTGGGAGGTACTTTCTTCCGTTGCAGTATGAGTCAGCCAGAATCCATGGGTGTGACAGATAATATGTTTCTTGTTATAGGTACTTAGGTATCTTCTCTCAAATGCAAGATGGTGGTTGGATGAGTTCAAATTTGATGGATTTAGATTTGATGGTGTGACATCAATGATGTATACTCACCACGGATTATCGGTAAGGTTGATTCGACATAATTTTATACTCAATGTTGTGATCACAAGTGACAGCTTTTAGAAAACAAGGTTCCTAGTAACTACCAAATTATGGAAAAAAGACCTAGTGTACCCGCAAGGGTGGCCGAGTTGGCTGAGCAGGGATCCCAAATGGGGGTTCTCCCAAATGAGGGGTCTCCCAAATGGGGGTGTCTCAGGTTCGGAACCCCCTGCATTCTTTTTTGGTCGAGCTCGTCTCACGGGGATTGCCTAGTGCGGTTTACCGCTCTTGTGTGGTTTGTGAGCTATTACACTGGAGTGGGTTTTACCCAGTGAGGCTGCGGGCTCCCTTGTCATAAAAAACAGACGACAACATGTTGGTCAACAATTTCCAATTAATCAATTCAATATGCTTTAATCCAAAATTAGTTGAGGCAACTACATGAATTGGTTATATCAGGTCCACCCTATTCCGGTTAATCATTGGACTTGAATTACTTTTATGTTAGCTCAGCCTAATGTAATCCCCCTCAACACTCACATAAGTAGAGTTGGTAAATACTTCCCATATATCGACATCATATAATGAAAAATGAAGGTTTAGGAGGATCCTCTCTTTTCGCTTCAGGAACTCGTTATATGCACAGCTAATTTCGTATGATTAGGAAATATCAGCTTTCTTCTTCTTGCTTCATCTGTTTTACCAAGGCAGACTCCAGTATTCTGCTAAACTACTTATCTGATACATTTTAATTTCTATAGGTGGGATTCACTGGGAACTATGATGAATACTTTGGACTCGCAACTGATGTGGATGCTGTGGTGTATTTGATGCTGGTCAACGATCTTATTCACGGGCTTTTCCCAGATGCAATTACCATTGGTGAGGATGTAAGTACTTCTTGATCTTGGCCTTTTGGTACTGGAATGCTCTGAGATTGTGAGTACAATCCAAAGAGACCTCTATATGGGCAAATTGCAAAATGCAAATTCTGCAATGTGAAGAGAAAGGACATTCTACTCTATATAGGCCACGACTCTTCCGATCTTCCCTTAATGCTTCTCTTTTTTCTACTAATTTCAGGTTAGTGGAATGCCGACGTTTTGTATTCCTGTTCAAGATGGGGGTGTTGGCTTTGACTATCGGCTGCACATGGCAATTGCTGATAAATGGATTGAGTTGCTCAAGTATGCTGTTTATCTTTATATACTTATCCCTGAAATTATATAGTTTTTTTTTTTTTTGATAAAGTAAATTAATTTGATTATTGTAAGGCTAACCTACAAATAGTGTGTCGCTGATGTTGATTTGAAGTTTGCAATAAATGAGGAGACTTAATCACAAACACTGAAACATTTTAATGTGGTCTGACTGCATATCTTGGTTGCTGTTCCTTGTATATTTTTCTTTCTTTGTATGAGAGCCCCTATTCTCTTTACATTTTACTGGAGCCCTCAGTCAATTTGTGAAGTTTGCTCATGAACGACGCACAATAAGATTCCTAGTAAGCAGTAATCTGGATGACTCGAGAATCAACAGGATGCTTCCCGGGAAAAAACCATCTGCCGCAGCTCCTTTTGCCTTTTTATTTGTTTTCAATGGGCAGCAATTCTGACGGTGGTGGTACATTAATCCTGTACATGGGCTCTTGTGATGTTCCCTTTTAACTAAAACCCATATCCCATTACATTTTCTTGGATTGCGTTTCTTTTTTTTCTTTCTAATCTAGGACCATCCGAGCCATTCCTAGTGGGAGCATAAGTTCAACAGAGAGACTGAAGTGGAGGAAGCTTGTTTACCTTGTATATGGAGGAAGTGTTTTAGTAATTACTCAATGTCTGAGTGGTGTAGCATTTCGTTATTTGGATCTGGTTTTAGTTACGACTATCTCTTAAGTGGGACAAAAGATGCATGAACTCTTGTTGCGAGACACAACCTTAGAAAGATTATTCCCCGACTGTTTGCCCGGTTTTACTCAGATGTTTTCAACGTTAATGCTCATGCTATTATGAGTGGAAGCTATACCACTGACTAGTTGGATGTGTTTCAATGTGTCACAGACCTGTACGATGGCAGAGTCTACTACTTGTTTGACTCTATGCTCTATCTATTCAGTCTATGCTACTTAATTTTTTGTGTTCGACTTTGATTAATTTCCTGCAGTTAATATCTTTTTGTGTGCAAGTCGCTGATTTCAAAGGCTGTTTTAACAGGAAACGGGATGAGGATTGGAGAGTGGGCGATATTGTTCATACACTGACAAATAGAAGATGGTTGGAAAAGTGTGTTTCATACGCTGAAAGTCACGATCAAGCTCTAGTTGGTGATAAAACTATAGCATTCTGGTTGATGGACAAGGTTGTATACACTTTCTTCGTCTAAGTAATCAAATTGAAGCTTAAAATTGAGCATGCCACTTGAAGGAGAACTTTAATTTTGCATTATTAACTCGTGTGAGCATGAATATACCCTATCCTATAAGCAATACAAGGAAATGAGATTGTTAACAAGCAAATATCAATTATGAGTTCATAAGGCCCGAAGATAGCGTTTTCAATGACTAGAGCTGTCTGCTTTATTGATTTAGTTAATCAAGTTCTCATGCCTTCAGGATATGTATGATTTTATGGCGCTGGATAGACTGTCAACACAGTTAATAGATCGTGGGATAGCATTGCACAAGATGATCAGGCTTGTAACTATGGGATTAGGAGGAGAAGGGTACCTAAATTTCATGGGAAATGAATTCGGCCACCCTGGTATAGATTGCTAGCCTATTTTTCTCCTTGGCCGTATTTCTCTCTCGTACAATTTTCCTTCCTAGAATTCTTCAGAGTACAGTATTACGTTCTTTTTTGTTTCCCAGAGTGGATTGATTTCCCTAGGGCTGATCAACACCTCCCCGATGGCAAAGTAATTCCCGGAAACCAATTCAGTTATGATAAATGCAGACGGAGATTTGATCTGGTTAGCCCGTGCACTGTTTCTGATCTACGTTATATGATTTACCATTCTAGCTTCTTGGTGCATTGACATGGCGCTGATGCAAATACTCCCCTAGTTCCCAAAAGGAATGATGGGGTTTAGAGTACGAGGGTCAAAATGTACTTGAACTTTTTCGCAGCATTATACGGTGTTCCTTTTTAGCTATTCTGAGTCTTAAATTTGAGTCGTTGTCCTTGCTGGATATTCAGGGAGATGCAGATTATTTAAGATACCGTGGGTTGCAAGAATTTGACCAGGCTATGCAGCATCTTGAAGAGAAATATGAGGTACGTGTTTATATTGCGCTTGCTTTCTCAGTTTTGTGTTTCTTGATTTCCCGTACCAGTAGTTTTCATTATTTCTTGAGGTACTTCGTTGAGGTCTTGTCAAACGTAATTTCTGATCTATGTGCTATCTGTCTACATACCGTTGAAAATGCTTGGCCATAAGCCGTAATCATTCATCCTCCTTTGAGCTACCAGACTAAACTGGGATCCAGTCATTTACGTTGCTGATTGATGAGAATTACTTTCCGATTATGTTAGTCCGGTGGATGTGAAATCATCGGAAAAATGCAGTTAAAGTTTCAAACTTGTACCAAAGTCTTAACCACCACAAAAACTAGCTCATAAGGTGAAAGTTGTCCAAGACCGTATAAGGAGATACCAACCCATTCCATCATCCAATGACGACACAATTTGACGAACAAGCACAAGATTGAACAAATAACACAGCATCCATTAGAAAAACAATTTGACGAATAACAATTTGAAAAACAATCACAAGATTGAACAAATAACGCAACCTCCATCAAAAGCAAGAACACAAATACATTGAATGACAGGGTTTCATCACAATCTTAGAATGAAACACTTCTGTTCATATCTTCTTTTAAATTAGTCGTGGTGTCTTTGCCAACTTGTCCGTACCTCAACTAATTCTACGGGGTCCTGCTGCCTCCGACCAACACAAGTACCTGGTATTTGTCCACCAAGTCTTGGACAAATGGGAAGAATTACTTGGCTCTTTTTCCCCTTCACCGGGATTTGAACTTGAGATCACATGGTTTTCATTTTTCAACAAACTTCATTGACCGTTAGGCCACACCCTTGGCCGCTCATATCTGTTCTACTTAGGTTGTCAACGCACCATTGATCCGACTTTAAAACCTGATAATCACATTTCGAGCAACATTTTATGCAGAATTGTGTCAAAAGAGAACATATGAAACGAGTTATTTTTATGCCAATGTCTTGGCAGTCTTCTTTAGAAAACAAGCATGATAATAGTCTGACGTGCAGCTTTATTTGCTTCAGTGGTCACGCATATTACTGCTGTATTCATTTGTAATTTGTTCATTCCGTATACTTCTGTGTAATGTGCTTATTTTGATCTGTTCTTTGTGGCAGTTTATGACTTCAGAACACCAGTTCATATCTCGAAAGAATGAAGGAGATAGGATGATCGTATTTGAAAGAGGAAACCTAGTTTTTGTGTTTAATTTTCACTGGACAAATAGTTATTCAGACTATCGCATAGGATGCCTGAAGTCCGGAAAGTACAAGGTACGCTGAGTTGAAACCTTTCTTCTTTCCTAGTACATTTATTCAATCTTTTGGTACTACCGATACAACCAATTAGTTGACGTTAGAAAGAATATAATCAGAAAACGTTCTTTTGATCAATGAATCTTTACTACTCCCCGTCTTGATCCAAAACCGTTCATTTTTATTTTCCTTCTCTTTTTTACCATTACCTTGGAACCGAAAATAAATCCAAGGACTATCGTGCTTTTCAGTAACGCACATCAATATGAAATGCTGGTATTACGTGCCCATTGGTTTGGCTCTTCCCATACCTTTGCTTGCAATAGCCAAATCGTAGGATAATCAAGTGATAAATCTAGAATTGACATCTCACGGTACTCAATTCTATATCAAGTGGTAGAGCGACATGAAGTTTACTAACTTTACTACCTTTCGGAATGCTGCCTTAGTTTCTTCGTCAGCTGCTTGATTTGCTCTACGAATTCAATTAGTTTGATGTGATTTAACTCGAATGTTGGGATTCCAGGTTGTCCTGGACTCAGATGATCCAGTTTTTGGTGGCTTCGGGAGAATTGATCATAATGCCGAATATTTCACCTTTGTAAGTAAAATCTCCGTTCATCATTATTATCTCCGCTTGCGACTTTTAATTTCATTTCAGAAAGAATTTTCTAATATCTATACAATCTTATCTATACAGGAAGGATGGTATGATGATCGTCCTCGTTCCATTATGGTGTATGCACCTAGTAGAACAGCAGTGGTCTATGCGCTTGTAGACAAAGACGAAGAAGCAAAAGTAGCAGTAGAAGAAGAAGAAGGACCCGTTGAAGAATGTCTGGACTTGTGACCTCGTTGAAGGATCTGAACACTACCCGGTCATCCAAATGACTTCTCGACGAGTCCATTGCAGGGAGTCCTGGCGAGTTTCACACGGCAAAAGGTTTGCAGTTCTTTCCACTACTAGTAGAGCAACGATATACACAAAGATGAAGTGCTGAACATGTAAAATCGATGAATTTATGTCGAACTACTGAGACCGGGCTTCAGCAGGTTTTGCTTAGTGAGATCATATATTGCATTCTGTAAATTATCATCTAGCTGAGAACAGTGAGAGGTAGTAGCAAAATCTCTTTATATGTACAGCCAACTTAGATTAATCAACTATGTGACCTAAAATAAAATAAGCAAAAAATGGAAATAGAGTTGATCTATTGATGTTTTATTGGGCTCAGACTTAGTCGAGGTGCGTGCAAGTTGACATTTCCTGTTACTAGGTCATTCTTTTTGAAATGGAGGGTGTAACTAACAATGGAAACAGTACAAAGTCTCAAGAAAGAGACGAGAATAATAGCTAAATAGTGCGATAATCGAAACACAATAGCCACCAGACTATGATCCTCGTTCGATCCATAGGACCCCACTTAACCAAAATAATACAAACACCACAATTGCAAAAGATACAAACCAAAAAGAAGTTACATAGGAGTCACAAAACCAAATCAAGAGTCCACTTGCTCAAATCAAGTGCTAACATAACTAGCCTCCGACGTGCTGCCACGTGTCAAGTGATGCAACACGCTCGTTGGTGATGAGTTGGACATCGATGACCTTAAGGCCTCGGCTAGTGGTCCACCACCCATCGATGCAACATGGTTCGTTCCCCATGTGGGACGTTCAACATTACTGACTCGAACACTAGAGTTATGTCTGTCTCCTGTTGAGAGCTTCAACGATACGTCAGACGAAGGATTACCGGGCATCGAAATCGAGAGGCTGGTGGCAGATGCCATTGAACTAACATTGTCATTTTCTTCAAGTTGTTGTCTAGGCCAATCATCAAAGAAATGAAGAAGGATTTGGCCATTGGATTTACCATCATTTTGGCCTTCCATTGGCCTACAAATTTCAACAACAACAACATCAACAACAACGTATCCAGCGTATTCCCACGAAGTGAAATCCGGGGAGAGTAAGTGTACGCAGTCCATACCACTACCTCAGGTGAAGTCGAGAGACTGTTTCCGACAGACCCCCGGCTCAGGTCAAACAACAGTATATCAAGCGAAAAACATAAAAACAAACAACAAAATGGGGTAACGCACCACTAAATAATAGAAGAAACAAGACAAATACAGAGTAATACTACGAACTATCTATTCGAAATCACAAACATCAAAGGCCTACAAATTTCAAAAAATAGCGGTACTTCGAGCTTTATCAATCATAGAAATAGTTTTACTAATTGCCAAACACGTCAATAGTTGCTTAAAAGAACTCACCTACAGTGTATCGATTCGCTCTATATCAGTGTATTAGCTCCCTCTGTATCTGTATCTATCGTATGATCTTATTCGATTTGTATTGATTCACCCTGTATCAAAGCGGAAAAATATAACGGATACAGAGTGAATTGATACACTCACAACAAAAGATAACCCTAATCTTTATCTTTTTAAGATTTTAGTCTGTATACAGTGTATAATCAATGAATACCACTGTATGTTCTGTGTGTATACACATCATTAATTATACACTTGTTATACACCAAACATACACCGCTCGCGACGACCATACAAACTGTTACAGCTAGCTAGACAGGTGAAACTCTTTTTCTAATTGGCTAGTTAAGAACGATAGTATCTTTAAGTTATATGTATTGACAGCGCGTATCTATCATAGATATTTAAGTATAATTATCTTACGTGACCTGATCTGATCGTATAAATATTTTTTACACCATCAGTACATACATAGGGGAGGGGACCTTTACAAATGCAAGACAAATAACAAGTGGATGGGGTGAGTCCTACTCAATATGCAACACAAAAACAAAAAGCAAAAGTGTTTGGGGTCCAAACATGGTCCATTAAATACAAAGTGGACCAAAATAATCTTGAATAAGATTTCTAACAATCACATGAAATTTTTTCAGTAAATGGACCCCACCATGAGTGAATAAAAGAATAGGAAAAAAAAAGAAGTGAAATTGGAATTTGAAATAACAAAAATAAAGCCATTTGATCAAGGTTTTAGTTTAGATATCTATCGATAGAGTTGTAAGTATTCCTTCATTTATAATTCAACATTTTTGATTCAAGCTTTAAGTATAAAGTAACTTTTGTAAGGAGCGGTTTTCCGTATGAACTTCCGGTCGTGAATCCAAATTTAGTTCAGTTTCAATACAAATATCGAACGCTGAATAAGAACTCCATGGGTGAATGAAAGAATACCAGGAACAATGTAATAATGAAACTTGAAATTGATAAAGATAAAGGCATTTAATCAAGGTTTTAATTTAGATATTCTCCCTTCTGGGAGACAAGTAAGTAATAATCAACAAAAATTAGACTATGAAAAAGTTGTACGTATTTCTTCATCCTTAATCAGAAAAACTTAGAATTCGCGTCTTAGATATATATAGACATATTATCTTTATTCAGACGCACTTTAATTATCCCTCAATATGAAACTTCTCGATTCAGATTTAGCCGATTCTTAATATAAATATCGAATATCGAATATATATAAAGCCATTTGATGAGGGTTTTGATTTAGATATTTTCCCTTTTGGGAGATAAGTATCAATTAAACAATATATATATGAGATGTCTCTTTGGAGGTGGTAGGGAAAAAGGAGAAAATATATAGTACATAGATAAATTAGTCCCTTTAGAAAAAGGTTAAAAAGAGTTTCTATCTTGTCATAGCATTATTATTATTATTTTTTTTTTTGAAAATTTGAGGAAAACCCGCAGCCGCTACACCTTTCGGATGTGCGCACTGGGTAAATCCCCTGTGCATAACCTGCAAGTAACATCAGGAATTTTTAACCGCACTAGGCAAGCCCGGTGCGACAGACTCGACTCAAAGACCCTACCTGGGAATCGATCCCAGGTAGCTGTGTTGGGTTCTTGTCATAGCATTATTATTATTATTGGACTTCTTGTCACCTCTTTTGCTTAGAACCATTCATATTTCTAATGGTAGACAAAAATATTAGGTGTTTTTTTTTTTCGATTTATTAGTGGAAAGAGTTATTCGATATTTAGTTGAAGCGTAAACAAATTGACTCGAACATCAGGATTGCGAAAGAGAAGACCGATCATGTTATTTTTTGCTAAAACCATTCGCGTTGTCGGCGGAGGCAAAAAAGACTAGATAATTTCTTCGCATCTGTTCGAGCTTTAGTTATAAAATCATGTTTATTGTAAACAGTTACCTGTTGTAACAGATAAGTTAACTTGATGATATAAAATATTACATATATTATCAATGCAAGTAACTTAAACTCGAGTACAACAACAATAACATACTCAGCGTATTCTCATAAGGTGAGGTCAGGTGGATAGTGTGTATGCAGACCTTACCTCTACCGTACTAAGGTAGAGTGGATGTTTCCGAAAGACCCTGACTTCGGTAACACAAATCAAAGAACATACAAAAAAGGACAGCCCGGTGCACTAAAGCTCCCGCTATGCGCAGGGTCCGGGGAAGGGCCCCACCACAAGGGTGCATTGTACGCAGCCTTACCTTGCATTTCTGCCAGAGGCTGTTTCCAGGATTTGAACATTTACCAAAAGAAGCATCACATAGCATACAGAAAACATAACTTAAAACTCAACATTTCAAAAATGTATACCTTTGATTGAGGTGAAGAAGATCAGTAGAAGCTGCATGTCCAGATAGAGTAAACTGAGGAGCAACCCCGCCCTGGTTAACCATGGCGGGGTTGACTCTAAGGGCTTCACCGCTGCCCCTGTTGCTGGCGGCTGCATTGCCACCACGCGGGGCAGCGGTTGTGGTGGTTTCCACAGGCTTTCTTGAACGGTTCCTGCCGCGATGGACGTGGCGTTCGCAGTACTTATGACCACTCACTACATCTCTTGAACATCTCCATTTCTTTCCATCAGTTCTCCTACACCTCCCTGGCTCTGGATCCATATTTGTTCTTCCCCAATAACCTGATTGTAACACTTCATAATGTATACAAAAAAGAATAAATGTTAGTAACTTTTATTGGAACTCATGTATGACTAGTAAAGTTGCTGCGGTGTGATCGACCAGGAGGTCACAGGTTCAAGCTTTGGAAACAGCCTCCGGCAGAAATGCAAGGTAAGGCTGCGTGCAATACACCTTTGTGGTGGGGTCCTTCTCCGGACCATGCGCATAGCAGGAGCTTTAGTGCACCGAGCTGTTCTTAACTCATGTATGACTAGTAATGAAGTCGAGATTTTCATTAAGGACGTTCAAGATTTAATATGTATATCTGTATGCAGTAACTTTTATGTATATACTTGGTATATTTTTCTAGATGCAATGTATAAATTTCAGACAAAATGGTGTTCAACTGGCTACCCTTCACTGTTTACGATTACGCCACTAAATGTATATCCAACATAGGTGTGGCAACAGTAGAACAACGTAGTTTCTCAGGCGTAATAAATTCATCGACATACAGATCTTTCGGGTAAAGTTGTTGTTATGTGACCAGGAGGTCACGGGTTCGAGCCTTGGAAACAGCATCTGGCAGAAATGCAAGGTAAGACTGCGTACAATACACCCTTGTGGTGTGGCCCTTCCCCGGATCCTGCGCGCACAGCGGAAGCTTTTGTGCACTGGGCTGCCCTTTTTTTTTTTACAGATATTTCTTTACAAACTACTGTGAAGAAATTGCAACCTCGAGCTCGAGGGCATATAGTTTTCTGATAAAAAGATGGACCTGTCATATAACTATTGTACAACAACAACATACCCAGTGTATTCACACAAAGCGGAGTCTGGGGCGCAGTCCGTACCACTACCTCGATGTGATCAGGTAGAGAGGTTGTCTCCAATATAAGGCTATTGTAATGAAAGATTAAAAAAAAGGCAGCACGGTCCACTAAAGCTTCCGCTATGCGCAGAGTCCAGAGAAGGGCCCCACCGCAAAGGTGTATTGCACGTAGCCTTAACTTGCATTTCTGCCAGAGGCTGTTTCCAAGGCTTGAACCAGTGACCTCCTGGTCACATGACAGCGACTTTACCAGTCGTATATACTGTAATGAAAGATATATTTGTAAATAATTAGAAAACTTACAAGCTTGTTGATAATGATGATATTGTTGAGGCAAATTATAATAAGGAGATGAATTGATGAGACTTTTTTTGATAAGATGAAGAAGTTCACTAGGAACAGGAGCACCAGCTAACATATGTTTGTATATCAAAGCCTGTAGTTCAAGTTCTTGCCACTGAGCCAAACTGAAGTAACTACTTTCCATCCCTATAATCCAAAACAAGAAAAAAAATAAAAATTTATGGATATGCTACATATATATAAACAACTAAAAAGCTCTAAACTTTACAGATACAAACAGAATCGAAGTCAGTAATTTCGTTAAGAGTGTTTAAGATTTAGTATTTGACTTCGGGCCGAACTCAATACTTATAGTTTAAATCTTGTGTATGTGTTAAAGGTCAAATCTTGAATACGTCCCTACAAATAAAAAAGCTCAAAACGAAGTCAGAAATTTCACCAAGAGTGTTAACGTTTTCATATATGTATATATGTATAAGAAGTAATGTATTTGATTTTGAATGAATTGAATAGTTTTGACTCAAACTCTATACGAGTGTTATAGAAATCTACCAAAAAAGATAGAAAGTGACGTTCAGAACTCATAAACTTCAAATTCTGAATGCACAAACAACCTCGAAACTTTAGCATATACACGAGACTTGGAGAAGCTAATAATTTCGCTTAGAGCGTTCAAGATTTAATATATATGTATATGAAGTAGTAGTAATATATTTGATTTCGACAGAATTCAATAACTGTAGTTCAAACACAATATATATTGGTTGAGACATTACAAAATAACATTCTGAACCCATAAAATTCAAATCTTGATGGTCATTAGTTTCGTTAAGTGTGTTCAAGATCTAATATATATATCTATATATATAAAAGAAGTAACATTTGACTTTGACGGAATTCAGTAGTTTTGATTCAAAACTTATACTATTGTGTTAAAGAAAACTAAACATATATAACAACATACTCAGCATAATTCCACAAGTAGGTTCCAGAGAACTTAGAGTTTACGCATACCTTACCCCTACCTTGAAAGATAGGGAAGTTATTTGTCTATACTACTAAGTATTACTACGAATAAACTTCAACTCTTGAATCCGACACTGAGAGAAACAGAAAGAGAGAGGGAGTTAACAGTGTATTTTTACTTACTGGGATGTTTGGTGGCAGTGAGTACTGTTGAATCTGGAGAAAGAGTAAATTCTGACAACTTATTGTTGGTAGGTGGTTCAGATACAAACAATGGAAGAACAGAAGTATCAGTAGTATCAGAACAAGAAACAGAAAAACCAGTAGTAGCAGAAGAAGAATGTGAATAACAAGAAGAAAAATAAGAAGAGTCAAGATCAAGAACAAGTCTTGGTAACTTTGCAGTGTTTTTTACTTCTTCTGATGATGACTCATTTTGCTGTTCATTTCTCCATTGCTTCATGTTGAAGTCCATTATGGGGTGGGTGGGGGGTGGGGGGGGGTAACAGTAGAACAGAAGCAACAGAGAAAAGAAAGATGGGGTGTTGTTGTTTGTTGGTTGGTTTGTTTTCTTGAAGTGTTTAAAGTTTGGTTCTTGATGAAAAAAGGAAGCTTTTGCAGTGAGTTCTGTGGACCATTTTTTTGTATGCATCAGTAAGAGAGAGAGAGAGAAAAGTAAATTCCGGTACATTAAAGCTTCCGTTACGTGCATGGTTCGTGGAAGGATCGAACTACAACGATCTATTGTACGCAACCGTACTTTGTACTTTTGTCAGAGACTGTTTCGACGGGTTGAGCTCGTGACCTTCTGATGATCACACGGCACAACGATTTTATCCGTTACTCCAAGGCTCGAGAGAAAAAGATCAGTCCGGTGTATTAAAGCTTCTGTTATGCGAGGGTTCGGGAAAAGATTGAACCATTTTTTTTTTGTATGTATCATTAAGAGAGAGAGAAAAGGCATAGTTCGGTATATTAAAGCTTCCGTTATGTGCATGGTTCGAGGAAGGATCGAACTACAATGATTTATTGTACGCAATCGTACTTTGTACTTTTGTCAGAGACTGTTTCGACGGGTTGAACTCGTGACCTTCTGATGATCACACGGCACAACGATTTTACCAGTTACTCCAAGGGCTCAAGAGGAAAAGGTCAGTCCGGTGTATTAAAGCTTCTGTTATGCGAGGGTTCGGGAAAAGATCGAACCATTTTTTTTTGTATGTATCAGTAAGAGAGAGAAAAAAGGCATAGTTCGGTATAGTAAAGCTTCCGTTATGTGCATGGTTCGTGGAAGGATCGAACTACAACGATTTATTGTACGCAACCTTACTTTGTACTTTTGTCCGAGACTGTTTCGACGGTTTGAACTCGTGACCTTCTGATAATCACACGGCACAACGATTTTACCAGTTACTCCAAGGGCTCGAGAGGAAAAGGTCAGTTCGATGTATTAAAGCTTCCGTTATGCGAGGGTTCGGGAAAAAATCGAACCAGAAGGATTATTTATTGTACGCAATCTTACTTTGCATTTTTTGTGGACACTGTTTCCACGGAATGAACTCGTGACCTTCTGATGATCACACGGGACAGTAATTTTATCAGTTACTCCAAAGTTTGAGAGAAAAAGGTGGGTCCGATGTATTAAAGCTTCCGTTATACATAGGGTTCGGAAAAAGATCGAATCATAAGGATTTATTGTATGCAAACTTACTTTGTATTTTTGTCAGAGACTGTTTTCACGGCATGAACTCGTAACCTTCTGATGATCACATGACATAATAATTTTATCAGTTATTTCAACGCCCCGAGAGAAAGGTAAAAAAAGCTGCAAAGTTAAAGACTTAGTTGAGGCCACTCAAAGGAGTTAAAACTAACTTAAAAGAAAAGAAATGAACTTTAGGTAAGCTTCATGTAAAAAGTTAGTGAGACAAGATTGTTGAGAGTAATAGAAAAGCACTTTACTTCCATAATATTATAAGTATTTCATTCAGTATTGTGTATCCGTATTGAGATCTCAATTAATTCAGATTTGGATCACATTAAAAACGTAATAAAGAGGGAATATACTTATTATTAGGGTCTTCTCATTTTCAAGACTCGAATCTAAAAAAAATTTGACCAAGGGTGAAGGCTATGTTGCTCGGATTCTTGAAAAATATCTATGGATTCGTCTCGAAATCTCCAGAAGTAGTGTAATTTTAAAGAATCTGATACGGATGTGGCATCGGAAGTAAAGAGTTTGCGCAACTTAGGGTGAAGGTACCTTATTTAAGAGGCAGATGCATGATTTGAAGTTTAAAGTTACTTTTTGCCGTATATAAACGGATACTCAAATTTGTCATCAACAAGTAAACACTCAAACTTTTGAAAGTGCATGTGTAGGCAGCTCAACTTGATCTCAACTGACAGTTAAACGTTCTAACTCGTCTCGCTCTATCTCAGAGACACTTTGTGTTAATGTCGAGTTGAGACGTCTACATGTGCATATACACTCTAAGTTGGAATGTTTACTAACAAATTTGAAAAGTTTTTAAAATTTTTGTTTCTCATCTGTTATCGGTCCTAAACCGGGGGTCTATCGGAAACAATATCTCTATTTCACCTAAGGTACATGGTCTGCGTACACTCTATCCTCCCCAGACCCCACTATGTGGGAATACACTGAATATGTTGTTGTTGTAGTCGAGGCGCGTGCAAGCTAATCAGACATCATAGTTATTAAAAATTTATAAGTAGTGTAAGATAAGGCTACTTACAATAGACTTTGTGAATTCTGAATTCGCTTTCACGGTATGAATGAGCCAAACTTTTAGAGCAGACAAAGTTAGACCTTTTCGCAAAGTATAATAACAAATCTAGATCTTTTTTCTCGTTCTTAAAAAACCGACGACAACATATCCAAGTATAATCCTATAAATAGAGTCAAGAGTCATATGAATGCGTCCTTATACTCATATTTTGAGAATATTGAGAGGTTCTTTTCGATAGATCCTCGATTCGAATAAAACGTATAAAAATAAAATTGATAAAACAATCTTGTTTCAAACTAAAATATTAAAATTGTCCAAAAAAAATATTTGTTTAGAAGCTAGGCCAAGATTATTATTATTTGGTCAAAAGCTACAAGATCATGTTACAACCATAATTAAATTTTATTTTATTTTCTTTAGAAAGTAACAAGAATACAAGTTATGTTTAATTAACTAAGTACTAAAAATTAATTACAATTACCAAGATATTCCATGTTATATGTTTCTCTAGGTGTTATTTAGATGACAAGACCTAGGGCAACTAAAAACAATTATTTTAATTTAATTTATTCATCATCTTGGCACTCCACGTGCATGTCATGATAATGTCAAGTGCAACAATTTTGACTCAAATTTAACTTTAATTTGTGGTCAAATGTCTTCTTCTTCTTTTTTTTTTCAAAATTTGATTAACATTCTGGTGGGATGGATTGAATTCACTTTATATTGTTAAAAATACGAGTCTCCATAATCGATATAATTAGCTTTCGACTTGTCTTGTAGCGATAGTCTTTAATCAGCTTATGTTGTCGTCGACCTTTCTATGCATCCGTTAAAATACGTTCTTATTACGAGCGCAGGTCAAGTCGATATAATTTTTTCAATTAGCTTAGGTTGTCGTCGACCTTCCTATGCATCCGCCAAAATGCGTTTTTATTACGAGCGCAAGTCAAGTCGATACAATTTTTTTAATCAGCTTAGGTTGTCGTCGACCTTCCTATGCATCCGCCAAAATGTTTCTTTGTTTCGAGCGCAAGTCAAGTCTATACATAAGATAGACGGAAAAAAAAGTTCCGACTTAATTAAATATTTATTTAACTTAACGACAATTAAGTCTTGTAATTTATGTCTAGTTAGATTTTCTTTTAATTTTACCATTCAACAACAACAACATATTCGATGAAATCCATAAGTGAGGTCTAAAGAAGATGATATGTACGCAAATTTTATCATTAACTCGAGAAGATAAAAAGTTAATTTTCAATAAATCCTCGACTCAAGTTCAGCAAATCTAAATATATATATATATATATATAAACATCTAAAGGAAGGATACAAACATCTAAAGGAGGTTTCAGAAAGTGTCAGTAAAGAAAAACAGAAATTGCAGGCTGATTGATCATCTATTTAGTTACTAAATTTTGTTATAAAATTAATTAATAATGGTTTATTAATATTAGTAAGTATTTATATTTATTTTTAATTGGTAGCATAGAAAGCAGAAAAAATCTCAAACGAATGTAGCAACGTTATGTAATTAATTTATATGAAACATTTTTTTTTTTATTTAGTCTCAAAAAAATGACAGATTTTATATTTAGTAATAATTTAATTTCAAAATACTCATTTTATCATTACCGAAATAATTTACTTATAACTGCACCAATATTTATGACCTATTTTAGAGTTAAACTACAAATTTCAAAAATCTTCCTTTCCTTTTTGAATTTAGTGCCAAGTCAACTACGTCACATAAATTGAGACGAAAAAAGTAAAAATAAATAATATTAATTGAATATTCATCGATCAACGATATTTATACCCATTTTTAGGACTAACCATGCTAAATAGTCACTCATCTAACGATTAATTGCTTCGATCACTTAGCTTAATTTAGTAAGTAATAAATTAATTCCTTGTGCTACTATGAAAAAATTTCATCGAATTTCAAAGTAGCATGATTCAATTAAATTTGGTTAAAACTTAATTTAAGATACGTTTATTATTTTTTTCATAATAACATAATCACTATAATCAATGTTGTTAAATATATTATCACAAAATTCGAACATTTATGCCTACTTATTCAACACTACATTTTTATGAGCTTATTCTCAATTCCATTCACATAAATTATACGTAAAAGGTATTAAACAACTCAAAAAAACTCGTTCTCGTTTATATATATATATATAATTTTTTTAAAATTTTTTTTTCAATATATGCATAAAATAATTACTGAAAATGGTGGGTCAGAGAAGTAGACTACTCTAAATACAAAACTGACACAAAATGTCAAAAGTAAAAATTTTAAGATTTGTGTCAGATATTTAAACAGCTTCTCATGTGGGTCCCATTTGTCTTTTTGTTTTTTATTATTTTTCTTTATTTTCAATATTAGGAAAGCGAGTTTTCGAGTAACTGCTAAAATTATTGTTAAGCGAACAGGAGGTTACAAGTTTAAACTGTGAAAGCAGCTTTAGCTTCTGATAGAAATATAAGGTAAGACTGCATATAAAAGACTCTCGTGGTCCGTCTCTTCTCTCTTTTCATTAGTATATGATGGAAATTTTAATACATCAAACTGTCTTTTTATTAATTTCAATATTATTAATTAAAGTGGAAAAATGCAGGCATGCTAGTAGCTTAAATTAATCACGTGCATGCACGTGACTTATTTTTCCAAAGTTTTCCATTGTTTTCATACAACTAATTTTTATTTATTTTTTGAAAATTCCATCTCAAAATGTAAGCAAGAAAAATAAAACGATCATATTTGAAAAAATATTCAGTCATCGAAGAATTTGATGTAACGAGATGAATAGAATGAAGATGGTATTGAATCATATAAATTCAATATTCAAATAGTAGGTATGATGAAGATAAATTCAAGTCATACCAAAATATGTCATGTGTTGTGAATAATTCAACAAGATATGTAGAATGGAGATATCATTTTTTCTGCGTCGAACTGCCAAGACTTGTGAACAGTTTAACAAGATGGATAGATGAAGATAGCATCGAGTCATACCAAATCCATCATAGACATGTGAATAATACAACAATATATGTAGAGTGAATGATAATTTTTTACGTCGATCTGTCAAGACTTATGAACAATTTAACAAGCTAGGCAAAAGTAGATTGCATCGAGTCATACAAATCTGTCCTGTCTTGTGAATAACTCAACAAGATATGCAGAATGAAGATATCGTTTTATGTCGATATGTCAAGACTGTGAACAATTTAACTAGATAGGTAGATGAAGATAGCATCGAGTCATACCAATCTGTTATGTCTTGTCAATAACTCAACAAGATACGTACAATGAAGATAACATTTTACGTCGATCTGTCAAGACTTGTAAATAATTTAACAAGATATATAGGTAGATGAAGATAGCATCGAGTCATATCAAATCCATCATAGACATGTGAATAATACAACAATATATGTAGAATGAAGATAGCATTTTATGTCGATCTGTCGGGACTTGTGAACAATTTAACAGATAGGTAGACGAAGACAACAACACATGATATCAATCTGTCGTAGTCTTGTGAATAACTCAACAAGATAAGTAGAACGACGATAACACTTTATGATAAGCTATCATGAATTATAAATAATTTAACAAGATAGATAGATAGTTGAAGATAATACCAAATCCGTCAGACAAGTGAACAATTCAGCAATTTGACAAGTTCTACCAATCTGGCAAAACTTGTGAATAATTTTAAAGCGGGGGCAAAAATTAAAATAAACTAAAAATTACACAAATACACAACTTATGTTTTCAAAATTACAAAAAATCTCAACTCCCTAAATATATTACAAAAATCGTACATATACACAGAATACTATGTATATGTCGGCTATGTTATGTATATTAATAGGGAGAGAGAGTAAAGTAATTAAAAAAGTGAAAGAGAGTGTAATTACTTTTAAAATGTTGATATTTATGTTATTTATACTTAAATAAAAGCATGAAATTACCTAACTTATTTGTGCAAATCAACCAATTAAAGCCCATTATATCACACACCAAAACTTGGCTTAGCCCACCTAAAATATGTGGACCAATTTCTAGTTATGGGCTTTTGGTTATGGATCATATGAGAAAGCCCATAATACCTTTTGGATAATTTTGGTCTATTTGGAACTATGGGCTATTGGTTTTGGCCCAATCCAAATGTAGCACAATGATGAAGGCCATATTGAAAATAATGTCTTCTTTCTTATGTGTGTTTTTCGGATAGCCAGGATCCGATGTTGATTTCCGATTTAAATGTCAGCTTTAGGTTTGGGACGACCAATTCGATTAGTTCAACTATCGTGCTTCCGTCCCCTATTTCACCTTCTTTTCCTATGTCGATGTTGTCATTCGGTCACTAACGGTCTAATTAGTCAGATTTCCTTCTTCGAAGGGTTGAAAATATCCTTGCGGTTAATTTTCAGTCTCAGGTTTTCTTTTCTCTTCAAGAAAATCAATCGCCTTCTTAGTTAACAACAGAACTGCCCTTTGGTCCCGCCTCCTTTTCACCTGGTTGTGTGAGAGCTACACTTAATAAAATTAATCTTGTTGACAACTATTTACTGAGAAAGCGATTATTTTCACGAATGTTTCACCTATCGATAAAGACCTTCACAATAAACTTCTTTGGATATTTTTTAAAAAAATTAACAAGATTAGCTCGTCTTGGCACATGGGCCACTTAAGATTGGATCAGACTGGTATATTTAAGATCATTTTAAGCAAAAGACCGGTCCATCTTAACTCATCGAAATCCATAACTTGCAAGGTGAAAATAATTGAGCTTGGTTGGATCAACTCGTCTTGACAACTCTAATTTTCATCAAATGTGAAACATAAAATTCAAAAGGAGAACTTAACTTTGATGATATAATGAAGAAAATATTAGGTAAAGCTTATATATCATAAAAATAAACACTACAACAGACTAAAATTTTGTCATTTTAACATTTAATTATGGAATCTTTATAAGTTGTTACCAACAAATTAATAAATGCACCTACAAAAGTACAAGTAGTTTTTAATTTATTAATTAATTGGTGAGCTGAAAACATTATTAAAGTGAGTTGTCTACGTAAACTTTTTAAATTACGATTCTTTCTCAAATTTTATGCGAGCGTCGAATACTTTGTATGTTGAACTATTTTTTAGGATATGAAATTTACTGATCTGACAAAATTAAAATTCATGTTACATAAAATCCATTAAAGTAACAAGAACTTTCATTACGAAATTTTTCCATTCTCAGAATTCGAAATCGAGACATTGATTATATGCTTTACAACAACTTTATTTACTAAATTAGAAAAAAAAAAAATCAGATGTCACATAACATATAAAGACATTTTTTTTTTCAATTAAATACTAGTGATGGGGTCCAATTAAGATTTTTGATTAATACAAACAAAAAGAAAATGAGTACAAATAGGTGGAACTAAGATATCAAAAATGTTGGATTATCCAACTGAATCTGATAGTTTAATTATTTTTCTGTTAATAATAAATTATCAAAAAATATAGACATATAGTTGTCCTTTTTTATTTTTATTGTTTTGGATTTCTCACTCAGGTATTTAATATTTATACTGAAATTACGATTAATTCAAATTCGCAATACGTAAAACTCATATAAGGACGAAGCAATCTCTAACAATTTTATTTTTTTTTCATATAAAAAACTCAAAGCTGAGACTTCTGATTAACAGCGAAGTGATCCTAATATTCATCACTTTAAATCTTAAACTACATATCATTTTCAGGTCTATTGATGAGTTGAGATTTATGACTTTGTGATGAAATGTATTAAAGTCATGAATTAATTATAGCTAATGGAATTTTAAGTTAGACCCATATAGTGATAATTACTTTTGAATTAATTAATTGTTTGGATCAATTTAGCTTTCTAATTTCTTACTAAAAAGTAATCTAAATGCATAAATTTTCTTCAAAATTGTCCTCCAAACAACAACTACAACATATCCGGCCAGTGAAATCCCACAAGCGAGGTCTGGAGAGTAGAGTGTACGTAGATCTTACCTCTACCTCGGAGAGGAAGAAAAGTTATTTTCGAAAAATCCTCGGTTCTAATACAGCAAATCCGGATACTACGAAGAAGAAGGAAATAACGAAGAAATATAGCAATTGACAAGAAAACAATTCAAAATCGAAACATAACAAACAACGTACTAAAATTGTTCCCAATCAACTTATATATGAAAATTATGGTGTAAATTCATAAATAACCACTTTTCAACCTTTATAATTGATAAAATAGCTACTATGACAGAGCTTCAAATTCATCCGTAAAAATAACATCTACTGGTCATTTTTCATCTATATTTTTTGAAAAGTATCACCATCACGAAGTTTCTAAAGTTTCAAATTTGACGAGCGAAATTTTAGAAATTCTGAATAACTTTCAACTACATGACCTAAAAAGTGACTGCTTGTGAAATTATTCGTTAAATTCCACGTGTGAAACTCTAGAAGCAATTTCATTACAACGATTTATTTTACGAGAACATAATCTAGAAGTAACCAATAAGGGATAATTAATCTCGCGATTGATTTTAGGATGAGTTTATTCCATGTTTGATCGGGATAAAATCATAGAATAGCTTATCGCGCAAATAGTTATTCAAGATTGTAATGTTACTTTTACACAGAAGGTGGAATAACAATCTCGAAATAATTTAATAGAATCCCACTGATTAGTTTTTGTTTAATAAATTTTTCATTTTGAGATAATAATTGGAGTTAGGTCAAGAATCCAAGAAAAAACAGTTGGTTATTAAGCGTGGATTAATTTTTATATGAGAAAAAACACATATACTTAATTACTACTTAATTAAAATACTAAGTATCATATATTATACACATTTTTGGCCTGGCATGACAGAGCAAATGATTGAATATAAAGTTTTTGAAAAATGAAATCCAAATCTTTGAAGAAATAATACAAATAAAACTAGGCTTATCATTAATTTGTAAGCATTCTTAATTAAATGAAAAGATAAATAATGTACTATTTTAATTCATAAAGAAGGAATAAGTCATGAAGTTTTTTTTTTTCATATATTCTAAAATTTTATATTCAAATTTTGGTTCAAAGTTTTTTTTTTTCCCAAGGTATTTCCACACCGGCAGCCGTGAGACTAATCCTCCGTTCCTCGGTCAGCGCATTTTACGGTAGAAAACTGGCCACAAAGTTTGCTCCATTCGCCAAAAGCGGGAATCAAACCCCCGACCTCTTGCTTAAGGGACAAAGCGCTGAACCACTATGCCAACTCTGGTGGTTGGTTCAAAGAATTATTTTCGTTATCTTTAAGGAATTAGTCATGAAGTACTCATATATATATGTCCTCAGTTCGTTCATTCTAAAACTTTAAATTCAAGTCGGCTTAAGAGAATTGTTATCGTCATTTAATCTTTTATTTCACTAATATCCTTAATGATTTTTATACTTTTTTGTTTTTATGTTAAAAGGAATTTAAAATTTCCACAACGAAGAAGCCTTTTTTTTTTCTTTTTTCAAATTTCCAAAAAAAATTAACAAAAATGAATAGGTATTTGCACAAACAACCACAAATTAATATATTTGCACGAGTAGCCACAATTGATTAGCACGCGAAATTGATTGCTAATTATTACATACGTTGATCATCCACCGTTGATTGGTCCCACAAAAGAAGATTCCTTGGGCCATGATGATCATGATCATTTAATCATAACCGTTCGATCAAAAGAGAATTTTATTAAATTTTGAATCTTGAAAATGTCAAATGGTCAAGTGGGAAAAAATGGTCCCCATTATAAAGAAAAAATAAATAAATTAAGCACTATCTACTTTATGATTATAAATATTATTATTTTTTTAAAAATAATTTTGAATATGTAAAGTACACCTTGACCTCATCAACCAACTAACAAGTTAAAATAAAGTGTTAGGAATTTGTTGTATAATTAAAAAGTAATATAAGTGGGAGTATTTAAAAAGAATTGGAAATAATATGATGTATATTTGATGACACACAAATTTGAAAGTTGATCGTGTTAGATATTTATTTTAAAGTTCGTCTTGTGGGAACTGTTCTACATTATATAAGGAGACTAATAATTTGTCGTTGAGCGATACGAGAGCTCAACAATTCCCTTGCACGTCATGATTGGATCGTTGAAGCATGAACGATGTGAACAATATAATATACGATAAGGCCTAACGTATGATAATTTATGTTGGAATAACTCTTATAACATAATAAAAAATTAAATCTTCGTCTCAACCGATCAATTCCAAAAGTTGACTGAAAATTAAGGTGAGAACTACTCATGACCATATAAAGAAACCCAATAACCCATCACCGAACGTCGATCTCATTAACCGTCGAGAAGTGATTCACGTTGAAAGTAATGCCTATTAAAAACGATTTCATTCTTAAATAACATTAAAACTCGAAAACTTTATGAAAAAGATATATATTCTTACCACTTCAGCACAATCTTCGATTATAATTTCTTTCTATAAATTATTCTTTTTTAAGATATCATATTATTATTATTTTTTTTTTTTTTTTTTTTATCACCTTTTTTTTTTTTTCTTTTTAGTGTTGGTGAGTCATGCATGCCACCCTTTCTGCCCACTCTCTACCAAACCTTTTTCTTAAGCATCCTCTCTTTAATAAATAAAAATTAAGACTAAAAATTATTAAGTTAAAAGTTTTTTCAATGCTTAATTAAGATGTTTATTGATTCTGTTTTATTAATTAGTCTTGGGTTTACTATTTAGATTATCTTAAATTCTAGAATTTTTCTGTAGTAGACTTATTCAACTCATGGATTTTGACTTTCTATGGTAAAGAAAGGCACGACGATTTCATTCGAATTCCCTCTTGACAAGGTCAAAATTATATTTTTAAAATATTATATTAGACTTATTTATTTATTTATTTATATTTTAAATTTTTTAGTGAAAATTCAGATTCAGCTTCACTAAATAAACCTATCCGATGTGAATCGAGATTAAATGCTTATAACAACAACAACAACAACAATAGTAGTAGTAGTCATGACTCAATCCTAAACAAGTTGTGTTACAAATTGACTAGTTTTACGTTTGTTGACAACCTACCCAACCCGCCAACTTCCCTCGTTTATTCGATCTTAAGTTTGATAATTTAGCAAATTCGTGCCTTATCTAAAAGTCTTGCAAAGACCAGCATGAGTCGTAATGAGATGGTTAAGATCAGATATCCCTCTACTCTTACTTAGATGTTTCATGTTCGAGCTTTGGATACAGAAAAACTTCTGTTTGAAGCAGCGCCTTCAAAACTAGACCTCGCAATTTGCAAAGTCGAATATAATAATGCCTCACTATGAATACGAAACACCAGATAAAAAATAAAAAAGTTGAAATAATTAAGTAATGGCAACTTACCTAAAAGTCTTGCAAAGATAGAGTACTAAAGTGAACAATGTTACTTATACGTTACAATTTGCCTCAGCAAAAGAAGTACAAATAAAATAATAAAAACTTTATTGTACAACTATTTCACATATAATGTAAATTATTCAATATTAACATATGATAAATTTATGAAAGTAACTTAGGAACACAAAAGCCATGTGGAGGAAGTGTAAGAGTTGGTTGGATTTGGGTAGTATCAGCTCCGCTCAATTTTACTTGTCACTTTACGTCGAGAGTCAAACTGCATAAACTTTGATCGATATTTTAATATATATTTTTATCATCATATTAATATAAAAAGAATTGCAAATTGTAGCATTTTTCGTATAATTTTTGAATATTTAAATTTAAAATATTAAGTTAATTAACACTAATTTCAAAACAAGAAAGCATTCAGAAATTTCCAAAGATAAAAATGGAATCAACTTTATGTAAGACCATCACTTTTTTTTTATTAACTTTAGAATCTTATGATTTTAAGAATCCCGTTGAGAGCTATTTAAATTATCTGAATTTTATCTTGTTTGATTTATTTTGACGTTGATTGTTCGTTATTTAAGTCATGACTTCAATATTTAGATGACATGAATCGTGGTTCAAGTTTCATAATGGCTCGGGGACATGCATGCTAGGCTCAAGCCATTACGGTGCACCGAAAGTGTCATGAATCATAGTTCAAGTTCCATACCGTTCATAATGGCTCGGGAACATGCATGCTAGGATCGAGCCAGTATGGTGCGCAAAAAGTGTGGGATGAGCCAATTACCTATCGTAGAATAGACACCTCGACAATATTTGAAGTGTTAAAATGAACCAGACCTAGTTGACACATCTAAGTAAAAATAATATCAATTTTAAGAGGCTATCGATAGATTTTATTGTACTAGATTTTATGTATTACTATCTAATATAGGCTAATATATATGATACTTATTTAAAAAGAAAAAGTGAGTAGATACAATAAAATCAACAAATTAAAGTTATGAAGTTATATTCTTTCTTATCCAATGCTACTTTTATTTATGAATAGTTTGCCTTGGTTGGTACATTGCCCTTTTTTGGTAGATCCAAATATTTTTTTTCAGCCATTGCGATGAATAAGATCGTTTCATTCTTAATTATAAATTTTCAGTTTGAACTATATAAATAAAAAGTTTGATCTATAATGCTTTCGGTTCATAGTTTTTTACTTAGCTACTCAATAAATATGATAAATTATTGAGATTCTTTCACCTTTTGATTAAATATTTTGAGTTTGAATTTATTCTTTGTGAATCCTATAAAAAATGAATGTGAATCTAGATTAATTTGTTTCAATATCGAACATCAAATAATTGACTCTAAAATATATATATATATTTACTTAAAAAATTATCCACGGTATTTAACTATTTACACTTTTCACCCCTCTCTTTTTGTGTGGGTCACACAAACTTTTTTTTCTTTTTTCCCCGTATCATTTTATACGATAAAAGAAATGACTTTTGAAATTTATGATCTAATCACATAGGAATGAATTCACGTACCAATAAAAATTTGGTCCTATATATTTCAGGTATATTGGATCTTGATATTTAAAAAAAATCAAAATTCTTGATTAGAACAATATCATCATTTTTGTTTAATATAAGATACAAAAGTGGATGATCGGCTCATTTCATATTAGAAATAATAATTGAAAATTCTTTAATAACCCGAATTCCTATTTCTTAATGATATTCAACGATCAAGATGATTAGCTGAATCCCGTCAAGTTCATTGATATCTTCTTTTTATAAAACAAATATACCCCCCAGTGTATTCCGATCCCATATATTCCCATATACTGAGGTTTGAGGAGGGTAGAGTGTACGCAGATCATACCACAACCTCATGTGGAGTAGAGAGTTTGTTTTCAATAGACCCCCGGCTTAGGACCGATAACAGTAAAACAAACATAATATAAATGTATATAAACTAGTACAATATGTAAAAAAAAAACTAACACCGTTAGCCACAAAGTAATACTACAGCCATAAGATAATACTAAAAACTATTTATCCGAAATCATAGATATCACTCAACACTACGAACAAGAAACTTCCAACTATTACCGATGCACTCCCATCCCCTAACTTTCTGACCTAATTCGCATCCTCCACAATTTCCTATCGAGAATCCTGTACTTCGTAAGTTGTAACTGCTCCATATCATGCCTAATCATCACCTCAGTCACATATTTCTTCGGCCTACTTCTACCCCGCCTAAACCATCCATAGTCAATGTGTCACACCTCCGCACTGGAGCATCAGAGCCCTTCCTCATCATGTACCCGAACCAACATAACCTCACTTCTCGTATATATCAAAAAAGAAATCGTGTCATATAAAATGAGACGGAACGAGTAAAAAAGCGATTCGATATGCTGTCAACACAACTTTAAACAATAAGGCCTGTCCCCCCAACCACCCCTACCCCCTCTCCTCCCCCTCCCCCATGCCATCATACTATAAGCACCCTATAGCACTCACCAAAGGAAAAAAAAAGAAGCAAAAGCTAAAGCAAGAAAAATAAAAAAATTTAAACACTCAAAATTCAAAACAACAACAAGGGGTTCCTTCTTTCTTCCTTCACATCATTCTTAGCGAAGAAAAAAAAATTTTGGAGCAAAAAATGCAGAATCAACAACCACAACAGCAGCAGCAGTTACAGACATTGCTGGCATCAGGTCAAATATCAGGGAGTTTAAGTTTTAATAATAATAATAATAATAATAATAATAATAATAATAGTTTGTTAAGTAAAGAAGATGAAGAGATGTCAAAATCAGCATTATCAACATTTAAAGCTAAAGAAGAAGAGATTGAGAAGAAGAAATTAGAAGTTAAAGAGAAAGTGCAAGCTCAATTAGGGAGGATTGAAGAAGAAACTAGACGTTTGGCTATTATTCGTGAGGTATTTTTAATATATACTAGTATAGTTTTTTTTTTTTTTTTTTTTTTTGAGATATGTTGTTGAAATATATTGTTAAAGTTTGGATTTTTTTGGTGGTTATTGGTTATTTTTTTGAGATGGAAATATGTTTTTTTTTTTTTTTTTTTGTTGCTATGAAAAGGATTTTATTTTGTTGATTTGCTGTTAAAGTTGGAATCTTTTGTGGGGTTTTTTATGTTTATTTGTGGAGTTTTGTGATGTGGGGTTTTGATATTTTTTTAGCCAAAGAAAAATGAATTACTAATATTATGAGGTTTGTTGAACATTTTTTTTGTTTTGAATATTTTCTTGAAATTTAATGTTAAAGTTGGAATCTTTTGAGGTTTTTTTTTTTTATGTATATTTGTGGAGTTTTTGGGTATGGGTTTTTGATTTTTTTAGCTCAAGAGCTTGAGTTAGCTTTATACTTAGTATTATGAGGTTTGTTAACTTAAAAAAAAAACAGCTTATAATTTGCCCTTAAGTTGGAAATATTTGTTGGGTTTCTGCATATTTGAAGATTAAAGATTGGTTTGCTCTTTTTTTTCAAAGTATGGTGTTCTGATTTTTTAGTCCAAGAACTTGAAATGGCTTTAGAATAGTTAGTGTTATGAGTTTTGTTTATTGTTTTGACAAAAAATATAATTGATTTTCTTGAAATTTATTTTATAGTTGAGATTTTTGGTTGTTTTTTCTGTATATTTGCATATTAAAGATTGGTGTTTTGGTGTGTTGTCTTTTTAAGTATGGGGTTTTATTTTCTCTTCATTCTTGAATTTTATAGGTGAAAATGTACTCTTAAAGTTGGGATTTTTCATGAGTTTTTTCTGCATAGTTGAAGATTAAATATTGGTCTGCTGAAATAGCTTTAGATTTGTTTCTTTATCTCAACAAAATCTTGAAATTTTGGGCAAATAAATGTACATTAACATGCATTTCAGCCTCTCTACCTCACCTCTGAGGTAGAGTTAAGGTCTACGTACACGCTCTACTCTCCCCGGACCTAACTTTGTGGGACTACATCGAGTACGTTGTTGTTGTGTATAGATTTTTGGAAATTTCAACTGTTGAAAACAATGGTTGCTCTTTTAATTGTTGAAAGATCAAGATTTGCCAGTTTATATTGGTACAAAATGTTACTACAAATTGGAAATTTCAACTGTTGTGAAGGGTTAGGGAGCCTTGGCGTAACTGTTAAAGTTAATGTCATGCGACCGGGTCACGGGTTTGAACAACGGAAAGACAGCCTCTTGCAGAAGTACAAGGTAAGGCTGCGTACAATAATAGACCTTTGTGGTCTTGTCCTTTCCTGGACCCCAGTGTATAGCGGGAGTTTACTGCACCGGGCTGTCCTTCAACTGTTGTGAAGGGTAATTAACTTCAGATCAAGTTTCTTCGTAGTTTGTACGCTACATGTACGTATATTTACCTCATGAAGTTCGACTAAATGATCAGGAATTAGAAGCATTAGCTGATCCGATGAAGAAAGAAGTTTCAATGGTCCGAAAGAGGATTGATACTGTCAACAAGGAGTTAAAACCCCTGGGACAGACTTGCCAGAAGAAGGTATTAAACTATATTTGCCTTCTAAGTTGCTCGAACTCTCCAAAATGTTGTCGTACCCGTGTCAGATCCTTCAAAAATGCACTAGTTTTGGAGGATCCGACACGCACCCATCGACAATTTTGAAGTCCAAGCAACATAGTTTGCCAGTAATTCTTGAACTTGCTCTCACCATATCTGTGTGCAATATAGCCTATTATGCTCCGTCTTTTGCCTGTATCGGTGCAATCCATGTCAGTTTGTACACACCTCGACTAGTACTAGCTACATCCTGTAACGTTAATTCACTTAACGTTTTCATCTACATTCTTGAGCCGGGGGTCTATCGGAAACAACCTCTCTATCTCACCTCTGAGGTAGTGGTATGAACTGCGTACACTTACCTTCCCCAGACCCCACTTGGTGGGATTATACTTGGTATGTTGATGTTGTTGTTTGTTTTCATCTACATAGCCCATGCGATGTATTTTTGTCCTTTTCGCGTATTTTAAAGTCTCGTCATGTTGGCTGTATATCAATCTATGTTGCTTAGACCCTCCAAAAATGTTGTTGCACTCATGTCGGATCCAATACACCACCTTGTGATATTCTTGAAAAGTAGAGCGACAGAGATATCTGAAATCTGAAAAATTGCTTAACCCCGCGATGAAATTTGCTACTTCCTGATAAACGAGATTCATGATTATGTCCGTTTCAATCTGTAACTATACAGGAGAGGGAATACAAGGAAGCTCAGGAGTCCTTCAACGAAAAGCACAAGGAAAAAGTACAACTTATATCAAGATTGATGGAGGTAAGTGAACATGAACTTACTGAACTCATCGTCTTTCCTGTCTTCGCGTAATCTTTTTCCTGTCTAATCGTTATGTTACATCGTATGTATAGCTGGTAGGCGAAAGCGAGAAGATGAGGATGAAGAAGCTGGAGGAGCTGAGCAAAAGTATAGAAACAATTCGTTGAAGATGCAAGCAACTCATCAGTGACTCGACTAGTTAGCCTTGTGTGATACAGATTTAAGATGATCGAAAAAAATTTCTATTTATAATATGGTTGTTTTCGCGCTTTGGTGGGTGTATTCTTTCTTTCTTTTCATCGCGTTTTTGTTGCTCTTTCTTCATTTTTAGTCTTTTTAAGGATGATGATCTAATTTTAGGTGTATAACATGTCTCAAGCTGTGGATTCTTTGCGTATCATTCTCTTCTTTCATGTATTTTTCGATGTATCGTGTAGTTTGATGAAGTTGTATCATGTGAAGAAAAGTTTTAACTTTGTTAGTATCGAATTGTCTTGCATATTTACGCGTTTTAGTTTGACTTGACACAGAGTTTACGTGTTTTAGTTTGACTTAACAGAGAGTTTAAGAATGTAAGCATAAGCAAAATATGTTTGTTATGAAATTGTGGATTTCTAATGATCTGTTTATGAAGTAAAAAGGTTGGAATTAGAGATGAATTCAAGATCTCAAGTCAATGTGTGTGTATATAACACACCGATATTGCCTTAAAATGGCTCGTTCGCGCCGGTTTGCTCGTCTGACCACCCAACAAGCCTTGCTGACCCCACTGGTCCACACTCCCCTGCTCCTCAGCCTACTTGGGAACCCCTTATCGATTTTCGACCTAAAATACATCGATTTTTCGACCTATAACATGCTCGGGTCCTGGACTCACCCACGAAAATGTGAGCTACAACACACTAGTTTGGCCCGAAAATGGTCCGTTCGCGCCGTTTTGCTTGTCTGACCACCCAAGCGGCCCCATATATATATATATGAACCACCAATTTACTCTACACTAATAAATTTCTTCCATTTTGATTTATGTGGCGGTGTTTGATTTTATACAAAGTTTGAGATTAATTTTTTTTTTTGAAACTTGTGATAATACGAATAGTGTCATATAAAATGAAAGCTGGTGCATAATTTTGAGCATGATTAAGAGGCTATCATGCAAATATACTACTTCATTTCTTGTCCTTTTATCGAGTGTCTTTCGAAAACAGCTTCTCTACCTGATCCTCGAGGTAGTGATAAGATCTGCGTACAACTTGGCTTTCAAGTGTGTGTAAAATGTTGTCAATTGACATCAAAATTATCAAATTCATCAAAGTTAGTAAGAGTATATGAGAAGTCTCTAGTAAAAGAGCAAAGATTATTAGATTCCATTGGGAATTAAAGCTATGACAAAAGAAAAAAAAAAAAAAGAAACCTAACTTTAGCTACAAAAGCTAACCACTTTACCTACAAAAAGTAAAAGCTAAATTGATTAGTTGTAATATGTATTCATTAGGGATTTTAACCATATCTTTTATAAAAAATTGGCCAACTTTATACTTTGTGACATGTTGAATAATAAACTTGTAGGCTATACTATATGGTAAATAAAAAGAGCACTTTTTGAGTTTTTTTTTTTTTTTTTCTTTTAATTTCCCACTAAGTGTTTGGTGCTCGCATTGGAGCTCCGTTTAATCCAAATTGCACGTTGCAGGGCTCGTTTTGAGGGTAGTGCTCCGTTATTTGATAGGGAAACCTAGAGCTTTACAATGTTGACATTCGAGGAGTTTTGTTTACAACAACAACAAATTACTTCCAGATCGCGCGTTGCAGGGCCCGTTCTGGGGTAGCGCTCTGTTGTTTGTGAGGGAAGCCTAGAGTTTTACAATGTTGACATTCGAGGAGTTTTGTTTACCACAACAACAAATTACTTCCAGATCGCGCGTTGCAGGGCTTGTTCTGGGGTAGCGCTCCGTTTTTTGTGAGGGAAGCCTAGAGTTTTACAATGTTGACATTCGAGGAGTTTTGTTTACAACAACAACAAATTACTTTCAGATCGCACGTTTCAGGGCCCATTCTAGGTTAGTGCTCCGTTATTTGTTAGGGAAACCTAGAGCTTTACAATGTTGACATTTGAGGAGTTTTGTTTACAACAACAACAAATTACTTTCAGATCGCGCGTTGCAGGACCTGTTCTGGGGGTAGCGCTCCGTTGTTTGTGAGGGAAGCCTAGAGTTTTACAATGTTGACATTCGAGGAGTTTTGTTTACAACAACAACAAATTACTTCCAGATCGCGCGTTGCAGGGCCCGTTCTGGGGTAGCGCTCCGTTGTTTGTGAGGGAAGCCTAGAGCTTTACAATGTTGACATTCGAGGAGTTTTGCTTACAACAACAACAAATTACTTCCAGATCACGCGTTGCAGGGTCCGTTCTGGGGTAGCGCTCCGTTGTCTGTGAGGGAAGCCTAGAGCTTTACAATGTTGACATTCGAGGAGTTTTGCTTACAACAACAACAAATTACTTCCAGATCGCGCGTTGCAGAGCCCGTTCTGGGGTAGCGCTCCGTTGTCTGTGAGGGAAGCCTAGAGTTTTACAATGTTGACATTCGAGGAGTTTTGCTTACAACAACAACAAATTACATCCAGATCACGCGTTGCAGGGCCCGTTCTGGAGTAGCGCTCCGTTGTTTGTAAGGAAAACTAGAGCTTTACGATGTTGACATTCGAGGAATTTTGTTTACAACAACATCAATTTATCCAGTGAAATCTTACAAGTGGAGTCAGGACGGTGGAGTTTACGCATATCATAGCACTAGTTTGTGGAGGTAGAAAGGTTTTTCCGAAAGACCATTGACTCAAGTACGATATCCAAGTAAAAGAAGTAGAGAACGATGAAGGAGTTTTAGATCTGAGGAGTTTCGTTTATAAAAAGAAATACTTCATTCGTTTTAAATCATCTGTCGTATTTTTTTTACGCTCTACGTAAGAAAATATCAGCAAGGAGGGATATTTGCCTAGTCTACCCCGCCCTATTAACGTCTTAAGATATAATCTCTTTTTATTGAATATTTACTCTATCGAGGGTGTTTAAAGTCTTCAAGAACAAGCACTACAAAGAATAAAATGAAAAAAAGTAATTATTTTGTCTTAAAATGATAAGTAATTTGAGATAACTGTTTTTAGATCTTACGACTGATAGTTAGAATGTGAAAATCGCAAAAGAAATAATCGTTCATTTGTATTTTTGACCTCAAGTCGGGGCAGGAAAAATGAAGGAAAGGATTACAAAGTAAAAAACCGAATCTTCGCCAATAAAATAAAGTTTGAATAGCTTGCTAGCTGAGCTACTAAAATTCTCCGATATAGATTTTACCTCAAAAGAATTTTAATTTTTAAATAAGGAGGAAACATAACCGTTGGAGTAGACAAAACTTATACCAACTACAACATGGTGCCAATTTATATAATATAAATATAATGTTTGGGGATTTGAAATAAAGTATATATAAATAATAAAGCCAAAACATTCTATTCTTTTCTCCTATACTCCAACGGTACTATAATATCACCAAACTTATGCCAAATGCTTTTTTTTTTTTTTTTTTTTAAGTAATCGTATTGTTTGAATCAATTTATGCATATTTGGATTAATTTTACGGAGTATCATTTACCTTTTATTAGTCTAATAAGTTATTTCTTTTAATTACGTCGGTGTAAGAAAAGAGGAAAATGAACAAGGGGATTACAAGGTGAGGATCGAATCATCACCAATAAAGTAACAGTTCAGATAGGTAACCAACTGATCTACTAAAATTCTCGTAGTCTAAACTATTGCGTAGGAAAAAGGGTGGTTCCGTGCATTCAGATAGGTATCCAACTGAGTTACTAGAATTCTCGTAGTCTAAACTATTGCGTAGAGCAAAGGGTAGTTTCGTGCATCAGATAGGTATCCAACCGAGCTACTAAGATTCTCGTAGTCTAAGCTATTGCGTAGGGAAAAGGGTAGTTCCATGCATTCAGATAGGTATCCAACTGAGCTACTAAGATTCTCGTAGTCTAAACTATTGCATAGGGCAAAGGGCGGTTCCGTGCATTCAGATAGGTATCCAACTGAACTACTAGGATTCTCGTAGTCTAATCTATTGAGTAGGGCAAAGGATAGTCGTTTCATGCACTAAAACTTTCGCTATACGCAGAATTCGAAGAATGAGCAAACCACAAGAATCAATTATATGCCATCGTACCGTATATTTCTACGAGAAATATTTATCACTCCACTATAATCTTCGATAACAAACAAAGCTTATTAGTATGTTTTGATAGGAATTTGAGCTTTAAAAGCCCCAACTTTAATTTAGATATAGATAATATATAAAAGCTAATATTAAATATATGGTCCCTTATTAACACCTAGTATGAAATTAAGACCATTTTTAATATTATTTCTTTTCTTTTAACTTCAATATTATGTGTCCCAACAAATTTGAAATTTATTATAGGTTTAGTGCTCCCAACCAAAATTAATTTAATGGATTATGAAGCACTAAGAGTGAAAATAAATTACTTACTAGTTTTCAAGCTTATCATAGAAAAAGACGTACAAAATAATCAAGTTAAACCTATTATTAAAATATTATAGTTATTTGTTGCATGTCAATAAAGTCAGAATTAGACGTATATGAAAAGAGACAAATAAATATATCGATTTCGTAGCAAATAAAGAACACAATCACATACAGAGTTTAATATTCTAAAATCATGTATCTAAGGACATGAAGTTTTCTTAATGAACTTTTAATCATGTTGCTTATAATCGAGTGGCAAAAATATTTGGATACGTATCCTACATCTGAATTGGTTTTTTTCTGGCTAAAGAAATACGAGGTTCTGTTTCTGGAGGCAAGATGCTTGGCTCCGCTTATGGGGTCAAATCAATACATTCTAAGAAGAAAGATTGGAATATTAATCTCATCGAGATTATGATGATCTCAATCTACATTAATTTTAAGAATTTGTAGGTCAATCATCTCTCCTTTTAACACTTATAGATTGATGTATCTGCAGGTCGACACGGTACTATACCAAAACCCTCGATAGACAAGAGTTGTAAGCACCGCGAGATGTGAAGCAATATGGTACTAAACGAAACGACTTAAAAATTCCAACATCTAAAAAGAAAGCACCAAATGAGAATAATATGAAGCCCAATTTTCTGTATGTCCATTGGGTCCAATACTGTAAAGCCCAAATTGAGTTTACAAATGCTCTTATAAGCCCATTTTACATTTTGGGTCCTATATTTATGAGCCCAAGCCGACTCATCACTTTCGATGTCACACCCGTATCGAATTCCCCATAAATGCACTATTTTTGGAGATTTCGTCATGCATCTGCTGACATTTTTTAAGAGAGTCCGAGCAACATAGTCAATTATAATATTGTTGATTTTCCCTATAAGTCAATTATATATCAGCCCATCATATTTGATCAAATTTAGTTACAAAATGTAACCATTTTGTTCACTTTTGAATCTGTGAATCCATATATTTGGGCTTACTTAGGCCCTTTATCATAATATTTTAGGGAAAAATTTACATGACATAGCTAACTTATTCATTGTATTTGTCATTAGTAGTATACTTTCAAAAAGTTACTATTACATTTGTGTTAGGGGTGTTCATGGTTCGGTTTGGATCGATTTAGTTTGGTTTGTATCGATTTTAGTAAATTCTTATATGTAAGTTTATGTCTTACGTCGAAAATACTGAATTAAGATGAAGACCTAATAGGTAAGGCGCACTAAGCCCATACCCTTTTGTGTTTCTCGTAGGCGGGTTGGCTCCTCGCAGTTCTCCCTTTAACATCGACGGTAGATAGATAAGAACGAAACGCTCTCACGATATTCTAAACTTCTGATATCGATATGCATCCAAGGGCGGGCCTATATGTATTCTTTTGGTGCTCCAACACCCGTTACATCCGATGCAGACTAGGTATAATAATTATATAAAAAGAAGTATGAAAATTGACATAAGCTTCAAAAAAGCACCCACGAAACCAAAAAGATCGCTGGGTGATTTGGTTTTCAGGCAGAACCTTAAGGCTTTAGACGTCAATTACGTGTGTTCGAACCTCACGAGCACCCACGACCCCTAAATCCTGAGTTCGACACTGTTAACGCATCGTCTTGACCGTAAAAATATCCCTATCGCTCATACACATAGTATGAACTAGCTTTTGTCATAGAGATAGCAGGCAGTACAATTGTAGTGAATACTATTTTGAGAAGTAAAACTGACATATATATATACAATAGTAAATAAGAATTTAATGGTGGATAGAAAGAAAACAAAATGTACATAGTGCATGCATGTACTAACAAAAAACTGCAAGTCAAAGACCTCTCTTTTGTAAAATATTAAAAAACTCATAGTGACCAACATGGGTTGTGATGCAATGGATTAGACTGCTCCACCCTTAATCAGTGGTCGAGGGTTCGATCCTGGGTATGAAGAAACCTCTATTGGGAGTGTTGCTACCTTAATGAGCCCTGCAACGCGCGATCCGAATTAGTCGGGGCTCCAGTGCGGACACCGAATGGGAAACCAAAAAAAAAAAAAAACTTATCGTGAATAAGTATATAAGCAAAAGCGACTAGATTAGATCTTATCTTACCAATTCTGATGAGATAATTGTTGAACATATATATATATATCGCAGTAATTTCATATCTTGTATATTCTCACAAGTGGCCTGGACTCTAGAGAGGGTAGAATGTATGCAGACTTTATGACAACCTTTGATCCCCTCGAGTTTTCCCGACCCCATTTTACTTTTGTTTTTTCACATATTTATTATAAAATCTACAACACCTCGTCCATTCAGTATAACAGAACAAATGATGGTATAGTAATCAACATAGGGATAATACTAAAAAAATATGGTCCGAAGAATCTCGATATTAATTACATGAACAATCCTTTGTGGAGTTGGATTTTTTTTTTATTGGTGAAGGTTCATTTTTTTTTTTTTTTTGGTTTCTCATCTGGTATCCGGTACTTACATTGAAGTCCGACTAATTCGGATTCGCGCCGAGTAAGGCCCCTACCAAAGATTTTTCCATACTCAGGCTCGACCGAAGGTCCATTTCATGTAGTCATGAGATGGGTAGATGGTGGACAAAATCCAAAATTAAGATATGTTGAATGGGCATAAATTCTTGATGATCATGTAATATATATGAAATTTGGAAGTTTTCCTAAGAAGACAAATTTAAATCATGTAATTTTGTTTTATATTTGACTGAATATTTTGGCCTTAATTAGACCATTATTTTGTGCAATATTCCATAGACCATACTCCAAAATTAGAAAAACAAATATAAAAAAAGGGACCACATATAGCATTATAGTATTCTCATCGTAGCTTTTTACTCGTGCATTTTTTATTGCAAATATGTTCCAAGACACGAGTTTTCTTTAGTCGAGAGTCTTGTGAAATATATATATTAAAAAGTAAAAAAAAAGTAAAAAAACCAGAATCAAGCAAAAGAACAAGCTGTCAGAACTACGCGTGACCTGATTCTCATCTCTCAGGGGTGAGATACGTAGGCTGCCCTACTAAGGGTTCGGTCCAACCAAATAAACAATTTAGAGTCACCCAGTCAAAAAAAACTGGGGCATGAGTTAATCCTTATTGTTTGAGTCGATTCCAAAAGTTGTAAGTCCTACCCCACTTCAAGTGTCGTTTGGGCCCCATGCCATCCTTTCTTTCTAACCTTATCCAAAAGTCAAGTTACAACCAAAGAAAGACCTTCAGATCAATCTTTGAGAATGTTAAGGCTAAGCATGCAATGCATATGATTACGTATTTTAGGAACTGCTCCTCTTCCTCAGCATAGGGAATCAAGAGAGAAATAAAAATGAGAGTCTTATTGGTGAAAACTCTTACGGGCACCATAAGGCGATGGTAAGTTGAGAAAATAAAAATGAGAGAGTCTTATTAGTGAAAACCCTCACGGGCACCATAAGGCGATAGTGAACCGAGAGAAAATGAAAGAAGCTTGTTGGCGAAAACCCTTCTAGACGCCACTAGCCGAACGAGGTCTTAAATGCAATTGACCTAAGGAAACAACTCAGTTTCAAGGCCATTAACTCAACAACAATTGGTAGAAAGTTTGGATGGAAAGATCAGACAGCCTGACCCAAAATGCATGGCATAATCTTTGGAGTTGACTGTCTTTTTTAGATAAATTTTTATTTTTTTGTTTCAATGGGGACATTCATTATCTTTTCTTTCTTCTCTTTATTTTGTTTCTCTTTCTTGAGTCAGTTATCCAAATAAAAGTCATTGTCATTTTTCTCTTGTTGTTGAGTCAAGTCTATGTCGAAACAAGTGAGAAAAGATTTCAAAACTGGCTACCAGCTTCTTCAATTGCAGAAAGCAAGACAAAAGGACAGCACATGAAAGAGACATGATTGTGAGCCGAAATAAGGCATGCAGAAAGTTGTGTCAACAGAAAATTCTGGGAATTCATGAAAATACCAAGGGTCAAAGAGTTTATTGAGAAGCATGGAAAAGCAAAGATATTGTGTTTGTTTCAGAAGAACTCTTAATAATCGGAGTTTGGGTCAATGATGCAATAAGTCAATGACATATGCTAATGGTTGGAAGCAAGGTTAAATGTGACCGGGAAAAGAGCAATTTCCACGAAAGCCAAAGCCACAATCCAGCCACCATGTTTTTAAACTAACAAGTTTTCTTTGTAAGAAACAGGAACACATACTACATTCGAATCAAGGATTTCAAAGCCTAAACATCAAAGGCCGTAACATTCTCACTTTTTCAAATGCAACAGGCAATATTGTTGCACATATTGGATATTCAAAGCCATGGAAACGCACTTCCTTGTTCGGGTAATTCCAGCAACATTTGTGAGGAAATGCACTTCCTTGTTTTATAATTCAAGCGGTATTTTTAAGGAGACACACTTCCTGGTTTGGCGAATTCAAGCAACATTTGTGAGGAGACACACTTTCTTGTCTAGATAATTCAAGCAACATGTGTAAGGAGACGCGCTTCCTTGTTTGGATAATTCAAGCAACATTGGTAAGGAGACAGACTTCCTTGTTTGGATAATTTAAGCAGCATTGGTAAGGAGACACACTTTCCTGTTTGAGTATTTCTAGCAACATTTGTAAGGAGACGCACTTCCTTGTTTGAGTAATTCAAGAGACATTGGTATGGAGACGCACTTCCTTGTTTGAGTAATTCAAGAGACATTAGTATGGAGACACACTTATTTGTTTGGGTAATTTAAGCGATATTTGTAAGGAGACGCACTTCCTTGTTTGGGTAATTCAAGCGGCATATGATAAGGAGACGCACTTCCTTGTTTGGGTAATTCAAGCAACATTTGTAAGGAGACGCACTTCCTGGTTTGGGCAATTCAAGAAATATTTGTAGAGAGACACACTTCCTTGTTTGAGTAATTCAAGAGACATTTTTGAGGAGATGCAGTTCCTTATTTGAGTAATTCAAGCGACATTTGTGAGGAGACGCACTTCCTTATTTGAGTAATTCAAGAGGCATTGGTGATGCACTTCCTAACTTAAGTCTTGATTCATAGAAAATGCACTTTCTAGTCGAGTTATCACACTTAACCCTAAGGAGACGCACTTCCTTGCTAGTTTTCATTTGTCAGGTGACACACTTTTTAACTTAAACTTGTATCTCTAGAAGACACACTTTCTAGTTAGAATCCCTTACTTTAATTCTTAGGATACACACTTCCTAGTCTTGGTTATTCAATTTTACTCTCAAGAGATGCATTTCTTGGTCAGAGTCTTGATTCATCATTGCAACATGCAAGTAGTTTTGATGTGATTTCAGGAGTCCGCCTGAAGAACATAGTGAATAAATGGAAAGTCAAGCAACAAAGTGAAGAAATGAAAAGTCAAGCAACAAGGTGAAGAAGTTGAAAACAAAGCAACAAGGTGAAAAGTTGAAAGTTAACAGATTGAAAAATAGCAAGTCGGGAGCCCGCCTGAAGAATAGGGTGAGGAAATTGCAAGTCAGGAGCCCGCTTGAAGAACAAGGTGATAAAATGTCAAGTCAACAGCCCACCCATAGCACAGGGCGAATAAATGGATAGTTAAGCAACGAGGTGAAACAATTGAAAGCCAGACAACACGTTGAGGAAATTGCAAGTCAGGAGCCCGCCTGAAGAATAGGGTGATGAAACTCAAGTCAAAAGTCCAGAAGAAGCTGCATAGATAAGATTTTGTAATTTCGTTTATGTTTTTAACTTGTAATTTTCATTTTTGATGTAATGATAGAGCCGCGGATCGTAACCTCGATGGAACCTCACTCGACTCTCCAACTCGGCTGTCATTCTTCCTCCTGTTTCTTTCCTTAAATAATGGTCGGTTCAAAATTTGGTCTCATTGTCAACTTCTTTGTCTGAAAACATTTCGTGTTTACATTCAAAGGGGACATGATGTAGACACCTAATTTTGTCCCTCCCCGATATCACTTCTATTTATTTTTACCTTATCCTACCGTGTACCCTCAACCATGTAATTATACCCCACAAAAATATAAAAAAATTAACAAAAAACAATATCTCTAACTAATTTATCTTATCCAAACAACCTACCCAATCAAAAGCTTCCACCTCCCTACCCACTCATATTTTTATCCTCACAATAACAAACTAAAAGAGGGGGACCCACGGGTACACCTAACAAAAAGGACCCATTTTGTCACCATCTTCTTCTCCATATATTTGGATATACACGCACAAAAAAGAAACCCAAGGAATAAAATTCACGGGCCCCACAGCAAAATAAAATTCATTTCCCATTTTCCATTCTATCATATATACTCCTCTATTCTTTTTTTCATTTTGGGGGGGGGGGGGGGGGGAAGAAAACGATACACACAAAAGTATAGAGAATAGGCCATAGAAATACCATTTTTTTTACTTTTTTTTTTCTCTCGCAACACACGCACACAGATACACCAAAATCGCACACACATCTCCCTCGAAATCACGAGCCACGCCCTCAAATCTCACCGAAAACACAGGTTTCGTGAGTGGGTCACCTTTTCCGGCGACATACTCATCGGAATCACATCAAAGTCGTCGCTAACACCTCCAAGCTCGTCAGATCCGGTCTGATTTTCTCATTCTTACCATTTTAGCTCAGTTTATATCGGTTTATAGTTTCTATCGCGTATTGGAGTGTTGGGGTTCTCCCGTTTTGCGTTTTCATCATTGACATCAGGCTGGAATCTGACTGTTTTGGTCGTTGTTGGCTCATCGGAGCGCAGTTTCGATCGGGGTTAGTTGTCTATCAGATTTTAAAGGTGCTTTGGGTCGGTCTGTTTGGGGAATTATTATCGATATCATGTTTTGGATTCTGACGAGACCAAGTCGTGTCAAGATTCGAAATTCGATTCTCATATCTAGGTTTACTCCTGTTTGAAATCTGTTTGGTTGAGAATCCCGGGTTACCGAGAAGGTTGGTCGTCGTTGAGGTTCCCGTTCGAGGATTTTGGTATTCGTATTTCTCTTTATTATCGACAAAGACGTTTTATCGAGGTCCATTCTCTTAACCTTTTCTCTTTTCTTAATCTCGATTTATTGAATTGTCATGATTATGTGTGATGTGATCATGGTTGGTGGATTTTTGTTGGTGTTATGAGGTTATAATTATGTGTTTGACGATTGGATTTCGTTAATATGTGGGATGAATCGGAGTAACGTTGAAGGTTTGATTGATAAAAAATGAAATTAGTGGGACGTGGAATTGAAATTGATAAAAAGTAAGCGTTAATTTATTTTGATTCATTGAATATCGTTGATGTGATAGTATCATGATAGGTCGAATTGGATAGGTAAAGAGTAGGTTCGGGTAGGCAAAAGTAGGACTTGCAATCATTGAATGATGAAAGTGTTTTGTTGAAATGTGTTGATTTATGTTTTCGGATTGAAATGTATTCATTTGGCCGGGAAATGCCCCGAAGATTGATGTATTTTTTCACCGGGGAATGCCCCGACGTACTATGTTGGCGGAAGACGTTCGTGATGAAGGTCCGAAGCATCGGGTAAAGCACGGGAGCATAGTTAGAATTAGTAATGGTTAGATAGGATTTATTTTTGCATTTTTTATATTTGGACCGTATAAATTGGACTGGACACCGTACTTTTGATTCGTTTTTGTTTTGTTTGTCTGTTTGATTGGGTTTACGTGTTTGTGTGGTTTGTACATTCGTAGCGTCAAAATTAGCCGATACGCTCCACCAAGCGACCGTGGTCGAACCACGGGATCGAGGGGTGCCTAACACCTTTCCCTCGGTCAACAGAATTCCTTAGCCGGAATCTCTTTTCGCAAACCAGTTTAAAGAGTCGAATGGTTTTGAAAAGGATTTTCCAATGGTGACTTGGCACACCGGATTATGCCAAGTGACGACTCTGAATAAAAAATGTAAATAGTCCTTTTTTGAAACAATTTTTCATCGTTGTCACTTTAATAATAAAAACACTTTCAAATTCTTAAAATCAATTCTTTTGGAGAACGAAAAAGGGGTGTGACAGGTTGTGATGTTGTGGATTGGGCTGCTCCACCCTTAATCAGAGGCCGAGGGTTCGACCCTGGGTATGGAGAAAACTCTGTTGGGAGTGCTGCTACCTTAATGAGCCCTGCAACGCGCGATCCGGATTAGTCGGGGCTCCAATGCGGGCACCGGATGAGAAACCAGAAAAAAAAAACTCATCGTGAATAAGTATATAAGCAAAAACGACTAGATTAGATCTTATCTTACCAATTCTAATGAGATAATTGTTGAACATATATATATATATATATATATATATATATATATATATCGCAGTAATTTCATATCCAGTATATTATCACAAGTGGTCTGGACTCTAGAGAGGGTAGAATGTATGCAGACTTTATCACAACCTTTGATCCCCTCGAGTTTTCCCGACCCTATTTTACTTTTGTTTTTTCACATATTTATTATAAAATCTACTGCACCTCGTCCATTCAGTATAACTGAGCAAATGATGATATAGTAATCAACATAGGGATAATACTAAAAAAATATGGTCCGAAGAATCTCGATAGTAATTACATGAACAATCCTTTTTGTGGAGTTGGATATTTTTTTTATTGGTGAAGGTTCATTTTTTTTGGTTTCCCATCTGGTGTCTGGTACTTGCATTGAAGTCCGACTAATTCGAATTCGCACCGAATAGGGCCCCTACCAAGAATTTTTCCATACTCAGGACTCGAGCGAAGGTTCATTTCATGTAGTCATGAGATGGGTAAATGGTGGACATAATCCAAAATTAAGATATGTTGAATGGGCATAAATTCTTGATGATCATGTAATATATATGAAATTTGGAAGTTTTCCTAAGAAGACAAATTAAAATCATGTAATTTTATTTTATATTTGACTGAATATTTTGGCCTTACCTAATTATTTGACCATTATTTTGTGCAATATTCCATAGACCATACTCCAAAATTAGAAAAACAAATATAAAAAAGGGACCATATATAGCATTATAGTATTCTCATTGTAGCTTTTTACTCGTGCATTTTTTATTGTAAATATGTTACAAGACACGAGTTTTCTTTAGTCGAGAGTCTGGTGAAATAACCTATATATATAAATATATCTATCTTACGAAGATAAAGATAAGGTAGTACACCTCACCTTCTTATTTGTTTCGTAATATTAAGTAGACAGTTGATGTATCAGATTCGATGCTATCTTTTGTAGAACTACCTTCGCTCTCCCAAACTTACTCACGACAACTTTCTAGCTGCTCAACGACCTATATATGATGCTAGTAAGTAAGCTCCAACCTAAAGCGGCAAAGAACAAATAGATTTGCTACAAATTAAAAAGCCAACTAATCAGTGTCGGACCCAGAATTTATGAGTCATGGGTGTTCGAAAAGTTCAAACCCATATATTTGCACCCAAAGTTTTAAGGTTCCGCATAGAAATCAAAACACTCAGTTGTGTTTTTGGTTTCATTGGTGTTATTTTCCGTCGTATACCAATCTTTATGCATTTTTTATATAATTATATCTATTTTGTGTTGAATTTAACGGATGCCGGGGCACTAATATTTTAATCTAGATCCGCCCCTGCAATTAATGGGGGTATTCCCACAATATGAGAATATAGAAATAATAAAGAAGATAATAGTCAAAATAGAATATATTTTGACCAGAGCGCCTAATAATGAATCTATATATAATAATAAAGGAGACATTGGAGGCTGCTGATGTGGCACCTCTCAATTACCTCTATTCCCATTTTTCTTTTTTCTACTTTTTTTGGCCTTTTTCATTCATTTAAATTTATTTTATTATAACAAAAAGAGATAATACTCAACTACCCCCTGAATTATACCCAAAAAGATATTGACACACCTCAACTTAAAGGGACCCTATTGTCCCCTAAGCTAATTAAAGTTGTAATTTTGACATCCTTAGTGTCTACGTCGCACAACATACTGAAGTGTCCACGTAGGCACACGTGTGTGCCACGTAGACACCACGTAGGCATTAAGGGTGTCAAAATTATACTTTTAATTAGTTCAGGAGTAATAGGACTCCCTTTAAGTTGAGGTGTGTCATAACCTTTTTGGGTATAGTTCAGGGGGTAATTAGGTATTTTCTCTAACAAAAAATTTAAATTGTTTTAATATATGTATTAATGTTGATCATTATTGTGCCATTAAAAAGGATAATTATAAGATGGACATAAATAAAAATTTTATTGTGGGAATAGAATCACATATGTCATTGAGAATTTTTTTTTTAGACATGAATATAATATTATAATAATTTAATACTCTTTTTTCTTCCTAGCATTGGAGGTTTGAGAAATCTAAAGAAAGATGATTATGAGGATTAATTTAATATATTTTTGCACAAAGGTTCCCCTACACATTTTGAAAAGTAAGTGTGCAATTTTCGTCAAAATTTTGATTTATCTTTTTTATATATTTGAATTCAGTATTATTCAACAATATAATTTTTTTTCCAGATATATCTCTTTCTAAATAATTTTATAGTGTATAAAAACTAAATAAGATAAATTAATTCAAATGTACAAATCTTTAAACCATGAAAATAAGAAATAAGAATAGTACTTGTGGATTGATTCTTCTCTGTGAATAAAAGTATTGAAAATTTTAACAAAATAAAAAATAAATCTAATTTCTCTTAAAAAAACATAAAATCGAAGAGGTAAAGCCCTTAAAATCTTCGTTAAGTTGAACTCTATGTAAAATTGAAGATTGTATGCAATGAAATTTTAGTTCTTTTATTTTATCCTTTGATTTATATAGAATATGTGTAGAAATATTGAAATGTTTATTAATGCAAATAAACAAAAGAATTTACAAATATTGAAAATAGAAAAAATATTTTAGTATAGTAACTGCAATCAATAGGGAAGAATAAGTGCCAAAGTATTGCATAATGATTAAGGATAACAAAAGATTGAATTAACAGAAAGAAATAAAAAAGGAAAAGAAATATAACCAAAAAGGAAAAAAAATAAGGAAAAACTTAAAAATAAATGATGAAATAAAACATAGAAAATGAAAGGAATTTGAAATGTAAATTTAAACATTGTAGAATTTTATTAATTCCTTCTCCTAATTTATTGTATAAAACTAAAAAACTAAGAAGTTGACCAAAAATTTCAATTATCCTTTTTTTTAATTTGTATTTCAAAATTTCAATGAAATATTTCTTTAATCTAAATGTATATTAATCGATATCCCTCTTCATGATTGTTGTCCGTTTTGTTTATTAAAAAGACACTCTTTTATTAACCTTAATTAAGGTTAATCAATATTTATCCATTATGATTATTGATCTATAAAGTCACGTCTAATCTCTTTGGATTACATTTTTTTAATCAAAATATTGACTAATTTATTTTTGCAGCTTTGAAATAATGAAAGTTATAGTGTCAATTTTTGGAATTCATTTTTTAATTAAATTGTGTTTGAAGTGGTTTTTTTTTTTTTTTTTTTGTCTTCTATATACAAAAAAAGAATATCTTTTGTGTTTAGTATATTAATTATGATCTCTCTCTTTTTATCTCATTGATTTTAATTCTGTGTTTTTACAGGTTGATTGATGCGTGTTGCTGCAAGTTTTGTATTAAAAAATGATATTGTCTACATCGTTAATTCTCTGATTATATTTTGATTGATTAAAATATTGTATATTGTCTACAAATTATCTTTCTTTCTATCGAAAAAGAAGGTTTAGGTTTACAAATTTAATTTCATGTGAGAAGAAATTAATGTCAAATAATTTTATTTTTTTCCTTTGATTTTATTAATTTCTTTAAACCTAAGCCTAGAACGTCAAACACAAAAAAGTTTTACTTCGACTTCTCTTATTCTATTTTTTTTTTTACATTTCTTTCTTTCTTTCTTGACTTTTAAGTTTTTGTCTCTATAATATAAAATTGCGTAAAGTGTTATTTAGAAGGGAAGAAAAGAAAAAGTTTTTTTTTTTTTGTAGGATTCAATTCGGATGAATCAATTTGGTTGTAAACTTTATGGAAAAAGACAAACAAACACGTCCACTCTCTCTTTTTCTTATTTGAAGTAGATTTATTATTTATTTTCTGATTTTTTATACTTTACTCATGATCGTAATCAAATAATACACTTTGTAAAATTTAAGTCATTATTACAAAAATCATGCTTTTGCATTTTGTTGAGGATTAAAACGTGATTAAATGTATAAGTGGATAAACTAATCATCAATTAATTTTTAATATTGTTCATTTAATAAAGAATCTGCCCAAATAAGGAAAACATTATGGTTTGTTTGGTGAAAATAATTTCATTTAGAGTTTTATGTGTAAATAATTAAAAAAGAAATAAATTGCCACCCTACCAACCTCCAATATATCCTTCTTAAGATTATTTTGTTAATAGAGTCATTAAGCTTCTACCAATAAAGTAAAAACTAGTATTATATTTATTTATATTAATATGGTGCGCTGAATAAGATCTCTTTACTTTTTACAAGAGAAGTTTCCGTCTCGAATCCTAAAATTAAGGAATTTTAGATAGCGATCATTTTCCCATCAAATGAACTATACACGGTGAAAATTTAGCAGAAGGGTCGATAGATCATAAAATTCTATTGTACGCATTTTTATCCTGCATTTTCTCAAAAAATTATTTCGTAGCTCCGAACTCATGATCAATCTCCTAATCACATAACACCAAACTTTACTGCTAAGGCTAATCAATTTAAATAAAACAAATTATAGCGTTGGATAATTAAAGCAAGCCAGAAATATAGGGTCGTTTGATTGGGAAAGAATTATCCCATGATAATTGATTACGGGATTAGTTATCCCACTATATTTATGGGATGCCTAATTCATCACTATGATATAAATGATGTGATATAAATAGTCGCAAGACTAACTAATACTTCCAATCAAACACAAAATAAAACAATACTCCATTTTTATCCCGACACTATATTTTATATTTCACACCAAACGACCCCAACTAATATTAAATTTCAGAGCATTTTTTTTATTTATTGGATTAACAAGGACTAATTTTACCGTTACACACTGCATGTGCATGAACGCAGAGGCGGAGCCAGCCTCCTTTAGGGGGGTCGGACGAACCTCCCTCCACTGAAAAATATACTATTTATAGATGATTAAAATTATTTTTTATGTGGTTATAGTAGGTGTTGAACCCCCTTCGACTAAGTTTTCTTTGAATATTGAACCCTCTTAGTTGAAATTCTGGCTCTGCCTCTGCCTCTGCCTGAACGGTGTGGCGTCCCCGTTTTTGTGCTTCTTAATAAATTTGGTGTCCTTTTACCATGTACAATCTATATAATCGGTACGAATATGAATTGTGGCAGTATGATTAATTTTCTTATATATTTAAATAGAGGTATTAGATTTGATCTTTCCAACCTGCAATATATTGATGAATCCAGAATTAGTTGGATCCCATTATGCATACCGGACACTATATATGTGTGCGCGCGTGCGCATGTATGTATCCGAGCATTTATATATCATCCGTGATACATATTGTTCGTTTTAATTTGACTCAACAGGCCTCACAAATTTGTCTTTTAGACTACGTTATTATTGAGATAAAAAGCGTGTGTACATATCACGTGAATTATGATATATACGACTTATAAAACTCTTCATTTTCCTCTAGCTATTTCAACGTAGAATTCACTCAAAGTATATTTTCTTTTTGGTTTCCCATCCGGTGTTCGGTACCCGTATTGGAGCCCGACTAATCTGAATTCGCGCCGGGTAGGGCCCCATTCAGGGGGTAGCGCTCCCAACAGAGTTTTCTCCATACCCAGAGTCGAACCCTCGACCTCCAATTAAGGGTGGAGCAGCCACATCCGTTGCACCACAACCCATATGTTGGTCACTCAAAGTATTATGTTACAATTATATATGATTGGATAATAATTGAAGTTGTCAACCTAGGAAAACATCCCTTTTTTTTTTCAAAATTTACACCAAAACTTTAGAAAATAATCTACGTACAATATCTTTGATTTATGATCTTGTCTATTTTATTTATTTATTTATTTATGAATGATCTTGTCTATGTTTTTTTTTTCTGTAGTTAAGAGCCCACACCACACGACCAAATGAAATGAATCAATCACATATGTATTTCACTGACATATATAGGATATTGTGTGTGTGTTTTGATTTCAATATGTCTATTTTAACTTTTTTTATTTATATTATTTACTATTCAAATTCGTGTTACGTAGAGCTAAAACTCGTGATATTTTCTCATATTTAAAAAGCGGTGGATGGACGGTATGATCGAAGGCGAATATAGAATATCGAATGAAGATCTTCAGATATTCAATAATTTTAGTTCAAATACTTTATTTGTATAAAGAATCCATAAAGTTATATAAAAAATTAATAGTGGGAATTCATAATCGGAAGGAGCTGTTGGTTCAATAGCGAGGAAGGAACTCCACGTCATTGCTCGTAATTAGCGCGGGATCGATACCCTTTGGACAATATAGACCAATGACCAGGGTTCCTTCTTCGTTATCGACCAGCAACTCCTTTTAATCATTTCGCTATTAATTTTTTATATAATTTTATGATTTTCTTATATATATGTATAATAAACGTTGAATTTCCTATTGCTTCCTCATATTTTAAAGGAAAAGGGATCAAATATACCTGTTAACTTTCAAAAATTGGCTAATTTTATCCTCCGTCAAATTTTATGATCATCTATACCTCGTTATTAACAAAGTTGTCATTCATATATATATATATATATATATATATATATATATATATATATATATATATATATATTAACTCTTTTATTACAATTCAAAAACTACTACTATCATTCAATTCAAATTCGAATTGCGTAGAACTCTTAAAAAAATAAAAACGTTTCTTATCATGAATTTTTTGATATGCGGGCTAAAACTCGAGATATTTTGTCAAATGTAAAACGTGATGAATGGATGATATAATCGAGGGTGGATTTAGAATATTGAATGAGAGATGATATAATTTATATTAAGAATCCATAAAATTATATAAGAAATTAATATTGCGAATTTATAATAGGAAGGAGGAGTTGGTTCAATGGCGAAGAAGAAACTCCACGTCATTGCTTATAATCAACACGGGATCGATTCCCTTTGAACAATATAGAGCAATGACAGAATTTCCTTCTTCGCTATTGAACCAACTTCTTTTAATTATTACTTTTTTAACTTTTTTATATAATTTTATGGTTTTCTTATATGTATGTATAATAAAGGTTGAATTTCATATGACTTTTTCATATTTTAAACTCCTTTAACAAGGTTAAAAATAAAAAGAAGTTCAATAATTTGTAAAAGTAAATAAGTGAATGGGCAAGAAACATTAAATTCATTCTTGTTACTTTTACAATCTATTGAAACATTAACTATCTAATATCCATCACATTAATTGATTTGACAAAAAACAATTAAAAAGGAAAAAGAACAAACCAAATGAGAAAAAAAAAACAAAAAAACATAGCCATTAGCCATAGACCAACATGCGTTATAGTGCAATGGTGAGACTATTGCGTCATCCACAAAGTGATCCTTGCAATTAGGAGTGTATATAGATCGGGTTGGTCGATTATTATTAAAAAAAAAAACAAATCAATCATATTGGTTTATTAAAACTATAAATCAAATCAAACCAACGTAAAATTGATTTTTCGGTTTAGGGTTTAGTCGGTTTTTTCAGGTTTTTCGATTTTTTTCTTATAATCTTTAGTTTTTATAATTATATTGTGATCGAAGATTAGATCAAATATATTTTCACTCATGTACTAATGAAAAATCAGAATCACGAAAAAATGAGGAGCGAAAAATTCTCCTGAAACTAAAAAGTGAGATGAAGAGTGAAAAGTTTAGGTTTTAAGTTTATATTGGGTTTTCAATCATTTAATTAGCAATTAATGGATAAATATTACAACTTAAAGGCCCAAATCTAAATATATATCTACATCTACTTTCAAATTATTGAAAATTACTAAAACTAGTTGAAAAAGTATTTAAAAAATAGATTATAATTAACATTTTATGTATAAAAAAGTTTGAATATTATCGATATATATATATATATATATATATATATTATGTCAGTTTGATTCAGATTCGGTTTGACTTTTTTTTGTCAACACCAAACCAAATCAAGAATGGTCGTTTTTTTTTCTAACGCCAAACCAATCAAATCAAACCATAGGCCAATTTTTTTTCTCGATTTGATTTAGTTCATCGGTTCAATTTGATTTAACGATTTAATCTGTACACTCCTACTTGCAGTACGATTTAAATTAATCAAACTTTAATACGAACGTCGAATAAAAAATAAAGAAAATAGCTAGAAAGGGCTTTGAATTTAACAGCTGTTTAATTTGCAAGCATGCAAACTCTGCTGTACTTTAATTCTGAAACCAGATAGATATGACATTATACCTACTGACACTATATAAATGCATCTTCATTTCTAAAAATAAATTATGGTTTAATTTTTTGTTTTTAAAAAAGACCTGCAATTATTATCTCATACGTTTCAAAATACTTGACATCATTATTAGGAATAAATAATTAATAATATTTGTCATTGATGAAATTTATTGTAGCACGCTTCAACATTGCAGATCGTGTGACCATCGTCAATTATTTATTATCATATTTCTTTGGTATATACTTGTTCAGCTGAACCACTATGTGAATACACGTGCACTAAGCGCTTAAGGGTCTGAAGTGGTTCAGCTAAACAAATATATACCGTAAAATACGGTAATAAATAATTGAGGAGGTCATAGGACCTCTGCAAAGTTGAGACATATTACGGCAAATTTCGTCAAAATTTAGATATAATTCTTATTCGTCAAAATTTCGCCAAATCGGTCTTAACATTGTGGGGGTCTTGTGTGACACCCTCGATTATTTATTATCGTATTTCTGTGGTATATACTTGTCCAGCTGAATCACTGCGTAAATACATCCGCACTGAGTGTGTAAAGGTCTGATAATCTGAAGTGGTCTAGCTGAACAAATATATATCATAAAAATATGATAATAAATAATCGAGGGAGTCACAGGACCCCACAAAGTTAAGGCAAGTTACAACAAATTTCGTCAAAATTTAGATATATTCCTGACTTTTTTCGCTTATAAATATGAAGATAGAAAGTTTGTTGAATATAAAATTTACAAAATTAATTATAAGTTGGAATTATTGTAGTATCGTGTCAAAATTTGCTAGAATATTTATCCATAACCATACACATCTAAATTAACTATTATCCAATCTTCCAAAAATTCATCATGAGGGATTGACTTATCTTAATGATGGACAATTTTTGTCATGATGTAATTAATTCTTCATCAAATAATAATTATCATAAAAGTTGCCTTAATAAATATGCATAAGAGAAATATTATGGCCACAACTTGTCAATTTCTATTTAATTTTGAAAATATTTGTTGATAAAGTTGTATCAAAAGATCACCAATTGTAGTATTATTTGAGGTGCGAATAAAGTTTTATATTAATGACCGAAAAGAAAAGATATTATCATGAAAATATTTTTAATTTATTTTAACTCATAATTGATATCAGATATCAGAGTCAATGATTCGGTAGATGAGTATGAACATAGCAAAGTTATGGATAACGCAGGGGCGGAGCCATCTTTCATTCAGGGGTTCACCCGAACTTTCTTCTACTAAAAATCTTATTATTTTTATATATATTATTTTTACATGATTAAAAATATTTTTTTATGTATGTATAGTAGATGTTGAACCTCCTTCGGCTAGTTCGTATATCTACTTTAAAACTCCCTCAATGGAAATTCAGATTCCACCACTGCATATATTTACGTACTTTCGGTCGTAGCTTTGGTTATCATAAATTCTCCGAAAATGTAGGTGGTACACAATCAATTTTTTGATAAGCTCGTACGATGATGAATTGCGTAAAATTTAATTCGAGAGGAAAATTATTGGATGCGCGAATAAAATTAAATATATTGTTGCAAGAAGGTAGACCAATGTATATAATATAATTAAAAGTACAATTAGTGTGATTTATCATTTTATGATAGAGAAATGGTTTAGTAGAAATTAATTTAAATATAAACAGTATACTCAAATAAATAGATTCTTATAATACTGTTCAAGGCACTAATTTACGTACCCAAAGTTTAGTATACAATGAATGAACACTCACTTTTGGTATAAATTATTGTTTATTTGATCAACAAATTATTAATCTATTATTAAGATATTAATTAGCCTTATTTATAGGTTAGCTGATAATTATGTCACATAATACCTACTTGAAATTGGTACTTAGTTTCGATAACTTTAATCCAATGACTATTTAAGGAATTAACTCTATAATTATAATATATTTTTATTAATCGGTATATCCAGATTATCTTCAAATTACATATGCTAATTCTTCTAATCTTTTGATCTCTTAACACTGCCGTAAATAATATTATTGCTTTTATAAATGTGCGATATTTAAATTAAGGGTTTTTCAGATCATTTTTTTATCTTCATGAAATAACGATATAATTTGCGTACGCTTTACTCTCTCGAGATAGCATGACAAGAGTTCAATTTAATTTCACTTTAAATAATCTATATATGTTCTTGTTATACTACTAATTTTTAATCCTCTATGTTCTAATTTTAGTCATTTTTGGCTGTTTTTCATAATATAAAAAACAATTTGTAGCTAGTGGTAACAAGATGCTTCTCATCATTATTATATTTCATTATCTATATAGATTTTTTTTTCTCATTATTACCACTTATTTTCATATAATATATAAATATAAAATATACACCTAATAATGAATCTAAGGTCTTATTATTATAACATATGTTGAGAATGTTTTATTTAATTGTAAGAGAGAATTAGTTGAACTTATTTTAATCTAAGATCACTAATTTATTTCTTAAAGCTTCTTTATCTAAACTATGTTTTACTTAATTATAGGTTAATATTCAAATTAATTAATATGTATCGCTACTTTTCAAACTCAAGCATGCAAGAAAAGTTTTCCCTATGTGACTTGTAGGTTACGGGATTAAGCTGTGAAAATATTTGGCAATGTTTGTATTACGATAGGCTAACACATGCGATATTTTTACATCGACCTGTCTTTTTTTAATTGATTCTTGATAGATAATAGGGTGATTTAGTACTAAAAAATCCAAATGATCATTTTCTCTTAATTAACTTGTGTTTTCCACTCTTGTATTATAACATAGTATTCTCTTTTGAACAAAAAGTAATTGGAGTAAAAAAGAATAAAACTAAAGTGTAAAACACAATGGAAAAGGTGCAAACAAGAAGCATCTATTCTTATATATCATATCATATGTTTTTAATGTGAATGCTTTTTCATATTCTTTAATTGAAAAAAGATAAAGTTGTTGTCGCGCGATTCACTGTTTAAGTCGAGAAAATAACTCTTTACACACAGTGACGGAGTCAGGATTTTTATTAAGGAGGTCGAAAGTATATATACGAACTAGTCGAAGGGGGTTCAATATTTACTATAATAGTATAAAAATAGTATAATTTTCCGTCGAAGGGGTTATAGGTGGCTCCGCCACTGCTTATACAAATATAAAGTGAGATTGCATATAATATATATATCCTTGTGATCTGATCATTCTTCGAACTCCGCATATAATAGAAGCTTAAGTGTACCGAGCTGCTTTTTTTTTTTTTAATTCCAAAGGGTAATTATACAACCATGCATCTCTTTTTAAAAGGTGACACCTCATTCCATAATCCATGGTACAAAAATAAATGTTACTAACATTATTCTCCAACTTTTGCTTAAACAATTATGAGCCATAATTAGTTGGATTAGGTCCCATAAACACTTTCTAACATTTTTGTAATTCACAACTATATACTATTATTATTCACTATGAAATACTTTATTGAATTTAATTATGTAAAGCAAGCTAACTCATAATTGTGAGAATATTTTTGGTTGGGATTTGTTGTTTTCTTTAGTGGTAGCTTGAAAGCATTTATATTATAGTAAATAAAGATAAGAGTGGATAAGGTTAAAAGGTTGAAAAAAGATTATTCTCTATTAATATTATTTTCTTTTTAAGGTAAAGTTGAATCTACTTTAGTTGATATATCTTGTGCTATAGTACTAGAATCATATTCTTTACTTAAAATCTTATCAAAGTATTGACTTTGATTCTATTATGATCAGCTTGGACGAATCTCGACTATTTTATCGATTACTGGTTAAACAACACGTGTGTACCTCGACTGTTTTGCTGATTACTGATTGTACATCTTGTGTGTGCTTCGACCAGTATGGGCATCTTGACTACTATATACGTATGTCACTTGTTAAACAACTTGTGTGTGCCTTCACTGATTACTAACTGAACAACTTGCGTACTGATTACTTGCTACCGCTCACTATTATAAGTTTTGCATGACTAATATGCACCTTGACTATTTCGCCTGATTACCTGATTCCTCTCGATAGCAAAAGTGTTAGCATAACTCTGCTCATCGAAACTGGGACAAATGCCCTTAAATTGAATTGAAGATGCCATAATGAATTGATACAAAGATTATTTCCTCTGGTAAGAAAATTGAGGGCTATAGTTTTTAGTCTCACATGTACATGATAAGTAATTTTGCAACTAAATAATACTAATACTATTGTCTAACACTCCAAAAAAAACTTTTTGAGTTGCACTACAAACTATAGCCTAAGTCATAGTACAAAAGTTAGACTATTGGTGTCTCGACTAATTCAGATTCACAGAGCAACGCTGGCTCGAATACCAAGATTTGACTATCTCCTCAGCCAATTCTTCCACTAACAACCTAAAGATTGAAAGTTCAACTTCCAATGCAGCTTCTTCCCTTTGTTGTTGAAACTTTTTCCAATCATCAAGCTCGGTTTTCAAGTCCGATTCAACCATCATATCGATGGTGTCTGATCTAACATGTTGCCACGAATCTAACCTCTTGCATACTCGTCCAAAGACGACTTCTTCTTCCCTATTGTTCGAGCTATTAGTCTCGGTTTTCTCCTCGGATATTAGGTCTGAGACTAGCCTTTTCATGTCGAAAGGGATTGTCACTTCACTTGCAAACGTCTCAAAATCCTGGTCTCTGTATGATAATACTGAATCATCATCGTCATCATTATCATTATCATCTTCGTGATCATCATTGCCTTCTTCTTCGAGCATCAGTTTCTCGAGTTCAATAGGATCCAACTCTGCCAATTTCTCGAACCTACGAAGCTTGTATAGAAGCTGTTGTTGTGCTCCTATTAGCAATACAAGACAATCAACATAAGTTTCACTCATTTTCAAGAGAAAATTCAATTTTGCAACCAGACATAGTAGTAACAATATGTGTTGCTTCGACTCTTCAAAATATTGACTAGCGCGTGTCAGACCCTTCAAAAATAGCTAGTGCATTTCTAGAGGATCCGACACGTATAACAACATTTTTGAATAGTCTGACCAACACAAGTACAAATGAAACTAACAACATTTACTACTTTGTGATTTTTAGACCTCACTGTCCACTTTTGACTTTGTATTTATTATTACTATCCAAATAATAGCAGAAAAAGGATCTTATATTATACAACTATTAATGTGATTTACAACTACATGAACAAATGGTAAAGATAGAATTGCTACAAAACAACATAAATGACCCTACTAAATGTACCCCTCACCCCCCACCCCAACCCCCCTTAACATTTAATCACTTTCCCTCTGAATCATAACAGTCTGAAAAAAAAAAACACTGAATAAAGCAGAACCCAAAATTAGCAAACATATTTGAAATTCAAGTAGTTTGATATTAATTTCTTCTCAAAGTTCAATAAATTTAAGAGAGGACAAACATATCAATTAAGTGAAAAAACCCTACATGTACTAAGTGTGGGGTCATTTTGTCATTAATAAAAAAATTTAAGTTATATACACTGATAATGTAAAAAATAAAAATTCGACAGCATATTTTAACCTCATACGATGCACATTGCTCTGACTCTTCAAAAATGTTGTCAGATGTGAGCTGGATCCTTCAAATTTAGGATGCTATATTGTCCGGACTCTTCAAAATGTTGCCGCACTCGTGTCGAATTCTCCAAAAAGTGCACTACTTTTGGAGTGTCCGACACGCATCCGTGGATATTTTTGAAGAATCCGAGCAACATAATACGAAGGTGACAACATTTTTGAAGTATCTGATGCAACTAATTTATAATACGACGATCGTATAAATATTTTTTACACCATCAATGAAGGGATGATTTGTGTATAGACAAGATGATGTACAAGACTTACCATCAAAACTAATGTTATATGTTATATTAAGGCAAAAGACATCGTTTTCACCCCAAACTATACCCGAAAAGTCGAAGTCACACCTAAACTATATTAGTGACCTATTACACACCTAAACTATAAAAAAGTGAAACTATTTACACCCTGTCAGGCTACCACCACTTGCATGTGGTGTAGTATTTTACACGCGCTGCCACGTCAGTAAAAAGTATCACTTTTTTATAGTTAAGGTGTGTAATAAGTCACTTATATAGTTTAGGTGTGGATTCGACTTTTCGACTATAGTTTGGGGTGGAAACGATGCATTTTCCCTTAATATTTTTAGCCGTTTACTTTTGTTATTTAATAGGCTGGACGCGCCTAAAATAAGTGTAACACACGCGCCTTAGAATGGGGGTCGCGGGGAGGTAATAAGGTGTGTAATAGGTCACTTATATAATTTAGATGTGGCTTAGACTTTTCTTGTATAGTAAGTATGGGGTGAAAATGATGCCTTTTTCCATCATATTAATGTACAACACATATACATATTCAATTTTTTTTTATCAAGATTGAAACTTTTTATGGATCCCACATGAAAATAATAATTGACATATATATCAAAATCATCATTATCATGTTGGTTATGACTTTGCAATTATAGTATTAAATCCAACCAAACATGTCCTTAGAGAAATCAACATTTCCACAACTCTTTGAAAATGACTTCACAACAAATTAATTATATACTACTAACTACTTAAATTAAATTATTGTATATTCAGTGTATATAAGTACATATATTAGGAACTATCTATTATTAGAACCTCTATGGTATGTACTTATACTACTTAATTGATATATAATTATGTCTCAGTGTCAAACAAGTTGACATCAGCGATATAAATCATTAATCATTTATCGCGCATACGTATTTAAAGTAAGTTCGGGGAAATGATATACGTACTTTGTACGAGTGCATAGTTGCATTCGATACCAGAATCGTCCTCATCCTCATCCTCATCCTCGTACTCGTACTCGTATTCGCATTCATGTCCATCATCATCAAATGGAGGATCCAAGACAGAAACTGGGCTACATTGTTCTTTCTCATCTTCTTCTTGTTCAATATTTGCCAAAACTTCATAATTTTCTTTGTCCTAATTAATCATGGGGAAAAAATCCAATTAATTAAATTACAAACATATATAATAAAGTACATAATTTTAAGAAAAGGTATAGTGTTTTAATTATTTGATGGAATGTTTAATTAATTATTAGGCCATGAATTATATGATGTTGACTAATTTTGTACTTATATTCTATATATCACTAGAATTTATCAATTAAGAATCCTTCACAATTTATAGTAAACTTATATATGTAATTTTATAATTGAGATCTGAGAAGAGTATAGTAAAAATAAGAGGATGTTTACGAAAAACTCTCAGTTCGAATAACACAAGTCAAAGCAGATGTAAAGAAGCACGATAAAATCGAGAAATCATAACATATTATTCAGAAAAAAAATAATAATCGAACCTTATAGTCCCATAAATATCTATAATTTATTTTAAAACATAAAAAATTATTTTGTGTCTAGTCAAACATGATTATGGTATTGAAGGAACATGGAAAAGTGTGATGTTGTGATTATGATATTATCAATTAGAATTAAATCCAAATAGCAAAAAACAAAATTTTTGGATTTGTCTTTTTATGAAAATGTATGTCTTTTTTTTTTAAAAAAGAATATATATTATTTTCTTAGACAAAGGTCCATTAAAAAAAAGATTTTGGTGGCAGAGGCGTGATAGAAAAGGTCCAATTATCAAACAAATAAGAAATTTCTAGCCACATAGGAAAAATGACAAAATTCTCCTTAATACATTTGTTTGATTATAAAAATCCAAAAATTTCCATGGGCATTTTTGTCATTTACTATCGACATTCCGGCCACCCAATCAGACCAACAAGATCCTTTTGCCGACAGATAAAAATCAGGTCAAACGTAGTCATCCCACCTTCGAAAAAGAGCATATGTAAATCTTACCTCTACTTCGTTAAAATAAAAATATTATTTTCAAAAGCTATACGTAATTTATAGGGATAATATATACAATTAAAAGAATTTATTTTATAATTTAATATGTTATAACAAATTAACTCTAGTCTACATTTTAGTGAAAATTCTTCCAAATTTTCAAGTGTATAAAGTAGAAATTAAACTCTTTATTAACATATGAATTTACTTCTATTAAAGTAAAACGAATATGCACATAAATTAACACACTTAAATGGTTTAAAAAATCAATTAATACAAAAAAATAGTAAAAGAAAAAGATTAAATTATGCAATTTAACTCGTTATAACAAGTTATATATAGTTAACTACTATATACTCATAGTTAAATTACTTAATTATTCTTTCGTATTTTTCACTCATATTTAATATTCGTATTAAAGTTTGATTAAATTTAAAATTTATATAAAACGCGTTTTATAAAGGCGAGATCTCATATATGAAGCTCATACCGAAACCTCGGATGCTCTTTATAAGAAAAAAATGTACTGTATTTTTCTTTTTTTTAAATGTATGAAATTTATATGATATAATAATAATTTATACTGACAAAAGCTCAAGACAAAAGGACATACCGGAGATGCTGCCGGCGATGAAAATTCCGGCGTCCGGCAACTTGTCGACGCCGGAGATTTCTGAAGTGCAAATGTAAAAGGACTTAAAGGCCTCGAACAACAGAGATTATTTTCAGGGCTCGAACAAAAATAACGATTATGAATAACATTTTCATTAAGGACGTCATTTTCCTCGTGGTCAGAGTGGCAACAACTACTCGAAGTTTCAAAATCCATAGTGGATTTTTCTTCTTCTTCGTCGTCGTTGTTGCTCTCTGACCAACCCGCACTACTGAGTCGACTAGTATACGACTCAGTAGTACGGGTAACTTTATCATCCTTCCCCATCATAATTCCATTATGAATGTTTTCATTTTTCTTGTAGGTATTTCGTTGTTTGATTTTCTTCAAAATCGACCCGAATAAACCAAACCCTAGAGTCATCTGGGGTTTCTTTACTCTGGGTCGATTTTTTTGCTTCTGTATCCTCATTGCTGCTTCGAGCAGCAATGAGGACGTATTAGCAGGAATATGAATAAACATATTCCTTGCTACTGGACTTTTTGTTGATACAGGGGAAGGTGTAGGAAGGAAGTTTACAGGTGATTTTTCGATACCGAAACAAGCATGTTTGCATAACAATGCAGGACTAGGTGTCGGTTTTTGTTTCTTAACGGTTTGTAACGAGTATTTCGTAGGGTTTTTATCGAGTTTTTTGAGTTGACTACGTCTAGCAGCAATGTAATGTTTAAGTTGAAATGGCTGTTGATCTTCTTGCAGAAGTTCATGTAGATGTTTGTGTGCCATTATAGTGACGAAATTCTTGATCAGAGGTCGCGGGTTTGATTTTTTGAAATGGAGTTTTTGCTGAAGAGTTTTCAACAAAGAGATATTGGAATTGGAGTTGCTGTGGGGATTGTTATGTGGGTTTTGAAAAATGGAAGAAATTGGAAGTGGGGAAGTTGTGTACATATAGACTCGAGAAAAAAGAAAGAGCTGTGGTAGAAAGTCGAGACGAATTCAGAATTTGAAGTTTGGTTATGTGGCGACTTCAAATCGTCATAATAATAATTGGACGTATAATCGAATAATTATCAACGTTTGGTACTTTTTTAGTCTCAAAATAATTATCATATTTCATTTCTTTAGAGTTGTTTTGATTAATTTTAAAAGCTGAATTGGACTAAATAAAGGATTGTTAGAGTTTGTGATCTGAATTTTTTAATGATCCGATCCGGAAAGATCGCGGTTTGACTCGTGTTGGTAAAACTGTAATTCTGCGACCCATGTTCGACCCTTGTACGCACGTATTATATAAGTGCGATTTAGAGGGTTGGTTTTCTGACAATTTTTTGATGTGTTATTGACACTTTGGCTCCTCCTCGTATTCCCGTCCAATACAGTGATTTTTCTCCTCCTCTGTCCGTAATTTTTTCCGTCAAGAATTTTCACGTAAAATCTGTGTGTGTTCTTCCTGTTTCTTTCGTTCACTGTATTGCCTATTTCTTTTTTATTTCATGACAAGGACGATTTGAACCTAAAAATTGTAGATCTTAAAAGATTATAAAAAGTAGTATAAATTATAATTCTTTTCATATCAATATAGTAATAAAAATATAGTTTAAAATGTTGATCAAATTCTTATCGTGAAATGAAAAACGATAGTTCTTTTAGACGAAACAGAGGTATATGTATTTAGAGAGTCTGCATAAAATTTACTAAATTCAGGTGAGCTCGTAATATCTTTAGAGGCATAAACAAAGTCATTTGGTGTTAGGGGGTCTATTTGAATCTATTCAACAGATAATTATATTATTTTTTTAAGTATATACATAATAGATGTTGAATACATTCGACTAATTTATATATTTATTTTTTTATATTTTTAAATAAAAATTTCGATTCCATCACCATTAGAAGATGGGTAGGATTGGGGAAAGAATGAGGAGACTTCCTGATTCAAATCTGGAGTGTTTACAAGATCGAGGCAAAATGCATGGTGGATAAATAAATAAATAAATAAATAAATAAATAAATAAATACACATAAAAAACATGAATTTTTTTTGGTATATGTTAAAAAAACAAAATAAAATGAAAGTGTATATTATTATATAATATATACATATGTTTAAGTGAGGTGGAAAACAGTAGATGGGTTGGACTGTGGGGTTTGTAGTAATAGTGTACCATAATTAGCAGGCAAATTTTTTTTTGTCTATATGATTTTATTATTATATTATATTATATAGTTGATGAATAGTAAGAGGCTAAAAATAACTCTAAGATGTAGGATGGTGCCACTTGCCTTTGCCACAACAAAATGGTTTGTAGTAGTAGTAGGTGTATGATAGTGGCGGAATCAAAATTTTCATTAAATGTGATTGAGTTTCAGGGTCGGATTTATGTGTTCTTTTAGGGAAAAAGACTTTTAAAAAAAGAATAATTTAAGTTTAGGCAAATGGACATATAATATCCAGTCGGGTGAAAAAATATCACTTTATGACCATTTTCTATTCTTTCTCAATTTAGATCATTTTAGCATGCGTAGTCTATATACAGTCCATATATAATACTGATACGGTATTTAACTTGAGCAATTTGGCCCTTTTAAAAATATTTTAATTTTTTTTTGCTATAAATTTTTTAACTGATTAAATATTCTGCTTTTTTTATTGTTTAAAAATAATAATTAAATGATATAAAAATGATATAATTGTTAAATAGAATATGTATCTATATAAGATATATGTATACAAATTGTATAGTTCTATCGAATATGTATACGTATAAAATATATAGAAAGTGTATGAAAATTATATAATTGTTGTATAAAACGTGTAAAAGAAAATGTACAATTATTGTATAAATTGTGTATCAAAACTGTATAATTTTCGTATAGAATATTTATATGTATGTGATTTGTATAGAAACTGTATAGAAGGTGTGTAGAAACGGTATAGAACAAGACAGTAAATTGAAATGGCTAGAAATTGGAATTTAAATTCCATGGTCAGTTTCATGAAAATAGTTTAATTTGAAGTGTCATTTCTGTCTTTTTCCCGTACTTTTATGGTGCTTCTGTACGTGTTAAACCTGATGAAATTAGGTATAATAATATACGAAATATAAAAAAAAAATACATGAATCAAAAAGACACCCACGAAATCAAGAATACAGCCGGGAGATTTGATTTTCAAGTAGAACCCTAAAGCGTGGACAGTAATATATGTTCAAACCTCCCTGAGCCACCTATGGCCCCTATTTTGAGTCCGTCGTTGTTCGAAATTACTCTTTTTTCCTTCTCTCTCTGTTGTACCATCCATTGAAATATATAAAAAAGTAAACAAACAGAAACGTTAAAGAATTCAACCGCTATTACTAATATATACATAAAAAATAATTTAATTTTAAAAATATATTTATAATTTTTTTTTATCAAAAAAAATTGAATGAACCCCTTGCTCTAACCTGACTCGGCCCGAGAGGCTTCTTTGTCTCTCTCTCTAGAACTTTATATAGATATATATAATTGTTGTATATCTATATGTGTATAGGTGTAGTAGATAGAGGGGTGGTTAGTAATGGAAAAGGTAAAAGTGAAAGTTACATCCATTATCCCCACATAGGAGCGTAGGTAGCTTTTACTATACGAGTTCGGTAAAATTTAATAATTTTAATTTAAATTATACATTATTATATGTAAAAATAAATAAATTAATATACATAAAAATTAAGTTTAAAATTTATTTATTAGTTCTTAAGGTCATTGTTTTAAAATTGTAAGCTTATATAATTTCATGATTGAAATATCTTCAATATTAACCTAGCGTCTTAATAAATTAAAATTAATCGAGGCAGTAAATTTTAAATAAAATGAAAAAATGAAAAGGTAAATATAAAGAAAAGGAAAGGAGGTGGAGCTGGCAAGTGCTGAGAGATGGCATTTGTGGACCAATTATACTTTTGCACCAACATTTGACACTTTTCCAAAACAACCTAAAAATGTTCTTGTAATTTTTATCACTTGTTGTTCGAGCCGGTTTGTGTGTATTGCGACTGTTTTTATAAGGTATCGGGATAACTTTTACCCATCAAGATCTGGCATAAGAAAATACCGACTAATGTTTTTGGTCTCTAAGACTTCGACAAGTGAGGATCGCTCGCTCAGACAGTAAACAGTTAAACACCTTCCATCTCCAGTCCTAATGTTGCATGTTTCGAGTCACCAGACAAATTTTAAAAAGGTATGAGCTCTAAAAAGGGATAAAAGAAAAAGAATTCGATAAGAAGAGTCGCTCAGATAATAAACACACGACCTCCACCTCTATTCTTATCGCCGATATAATAAATACCTTCACCTCCAACCTTGAGTTTATACGTTCGAGTCATCAAGCAAATAAATTTTACAAAAATTGAGATTTTACGATTCTCAACTTATAAATTGATTGATCATTAATTTGAGTACTTTTTTTATGATTTTAAAATTCTAAAATAAGTAACTATTTAATAATAACAAAAGGTGAAAGTGATTATTAATGATTTTGTCCTTGTCCTTAGACAAAAGTGACATATGAACCGGCCTACAAATCCTTTGGTTCGCCGGTTTTACACAAATTGGGCTCCTCCATTTGGTCATTTGGGCATGAAGTAGTTTCGAAATAAAATACAGGACTATTTTAAGAAAAATAACATAAATATAAATCTTTAACTTATTATATTTATATAAATTTTCAATCTTATAAAGTAATTACAAGAAAATTCAACTAATTATGTATCCTCCTTGGATGTATGTATCGGGAAGCTAATTATGTATTTTGATAGATTCAAAAACAAAAAAAATATATCGAAAATGAATTATGTATCTTTACAAGAAAAAATATATCTTCGTTGGATATGTTATGTATCTCAACAAACTCAAAATCGAAAAAAAAAATATTTGGAGCTAATTTTGTATCTCTACAAATAAAAAATATATTTTCGTTGGATATGTTATGTATCTCTACAAACAAAAAATATATCTTCATTGTATGTATCTGGAGCTAATTATGTATCTCAAGAGACCCAAAATCGAGATTTTTAGTAATTATGCAAAATGTCGAAAATTTTATAATTAAACTCTAAACAATCGAGATTTCTGTTGTTTGCCTATTATTTTATCCTGTATTTGCTTGGAGTTACAAATAAATTATCCATATATATATATATATATATATATAGTGAGATAACTAAATAACTAATCTCGAAATTAAATAATCAACCCAAAATTAAAGATAACATTATCCTCTATATGCCTATTTTACATAATCTATACCTAAAATGCTTTGAATTAAACAATTTGGTACAAATAGCTTATTATTGTACCAATTTAACTAGGCCTAAAATTATGATACTTAAGAGTTTCACACCTTGTTAATATAGATATTAAATTATGACTATCAATTATTTGAATTGGCAATAAGTACAAGAAAATTTGAGCAATATTCACAAATATATCCACCTTTCAATACTTGTAATTGAAAAATAAATACAATTGTAAAGTTTCAAATTTCTCAGGTAAACTGTTGTGAACTTTTATTTGTAAAATTTAAAACTCCATGATGACGGTTGTTTTGTTAGACGATCAAAAAGTGGTCAGTCAGTGCTATTTCTGCAGAAATGGTTAAAATTTTCGAATAATTACTTTTTAGTCTTTGCAGTAAAAAAAAATAGTCATTGTTACATGCTTCAAAGTTTACACATAAAACTCTAGTACCCGATATGAAGTCTAGTCTCACTTGCGAAATCTGAAACTCCATGACTAGATATTTTTAAAAAACAGTTGAAAAGTGGCATGACAGAGAATGAATAGGATCCTCGAGCGAATCTATTAGATCGTACATAGCGAATCTAAATTAATCGAGTCAGTATATACATATTGGATATATTTATCTAAATTAATCGAGCCAGTATGTACATATTTGATACATAAATATAAAGGGAAAAAGTAACATAAACATTAGTCAAGCTACTTATGTGATGTATAAAAGTGCAATAAAGGAGCTCAATTATCATTATGAACAAGTTGTTAACCTAAGATTGTAATTATTATTATATAGATGTACTATATCTCTATAATTAAAGTGACTAATTAGTTGTTCTAATTAATTTCTACAAAATCTCATATGATAAATTCATTAATCAACTAATAAAATGAACTTTTTAGTCCTGAATATTCTATGATTTGGTAAACAAAAAAAAAAAACATTAAATTTTTCTTATTATTAACATTATGTAAATGAGATCCTATTGATTTGACTTGAAAAGATAGTAAGACTTGACCCACAATTACAATGCACTAGTATTTTAATATTAATGAAAGCCCCACAAAATTTGAAATTGACACTAGTGAAAATTCTAGTTTTTTTTTTCTCTGTGAACTTGAACATAAAGGGGACTGTCCGGTTCGGTGCATTAGAGCTCTCGAGAAGATGATTGTTCGGTTTGGTTCGATTTTTATAAATTCGGTTCGGTTATTTTGGATTTTTATTTATGTTTTAAAGATTAAAGTAGTGAGCATTTAAAATTGGTGATTTTTCTAGAAAAATAATCTTTTTTTCAAACTTATTTTTCATTCCCAAATATAATTAATTCAATACGCATGAAATAACCATAAATATCGACCTCGCTGAGTCATCGCCGTTGGCGTGACGGCAGTGGACGCACTCGGCAGCGATTGCCGACGGCAGTGACGAACTGAGCAAACGACTGTCGTCGGCGATGTTGAAATTTCAAATGAATTGACGAACTGAGGATGGTTGAGCGTCGATGCAACCTTCACGTTAATGTTAAGGTCTAAAGCAAAGCAATATATTAGGATTTAGGGTTACTAAATGATTATAATTTATATATTTATATGTTATATCAGATTATATTATATTTTTAGTATATTTATATATATATTAAATTATATATATATATATTATAATATACTATTTATATAATTTCGGTTTATCCGAATTCTTTTTTTGTAAATCCCAAAATCAAACCGTTTAACCAAATTTCTAAAATTTGAAACCGAAATCAATCCGAAAAACCAAAAAAAAAAAAAAAACAAAATTTAATTTCGATTCGATTTGATTTTTATTTTTTTTTCGATTTAAACCAAAATATGCCCGGCCCTATTTCCAGCAGATCAGTTGCTAGTCCGAGAAGATGATTGTTCACACTAAAACTGCAACATGACTCAAACTTTTATAGAATGCAATAATGGAAAATTATTTTCGAGAATGTGTTTGACTTTGATAAGTAAGACAAAGAAAGTATTTGGTAAATGTCAATAATCCCATTAATTTGAAATCAACATTAGTTTTAAGACTTGAAAGATCATTGTTTAATTAAATATTCACTAGACATGTAAATAATATACTATTAGTTTCAACCACTATTAACTCAAATAATTTGACTCTTTCATTATTCTTTCAAATCTTTTAAGTTTGAGAATGTTTGTGAAAAGAAAAAAGATAGCCTACTTTCTATTTTTTGAATTGACACATTGATTTGTATATTCAAAAGGGATTAGATATATAAAATGTAAAAATAAAAGTAAAAATTAGTTTGCATATTTTTTAATAATTATAATGTCCGAGACAGCTTACGCACACATAGTTTAATTTGCTTATTATTTCTTCCGATAATCGTAATATCCGAGTCAACTTATAAGAATATTTTTTCTATTTTTCACCAAGGTGGAAATATTTTATCTTTTAGTTCCTGTATTTTAGTGGCATGCCTATATATTTTTCTGGATTTCAGCTTTCATTTTTGTCAGCTTTGAGCTTCAACTTTTTTTATACAATCTAATCAATTAGTATTTTATATTTATTTTAGTGGTACAAGAGAATATAGTAAATTTGATTTGAATATTGTATTTGTATTAAGAAATTTACTTTGTATGTATAAATAATCTATCGAAAATTATTTTGTTTTGAAATTCAAAACTCATAAAGTATAGAATTAATGTAGGAATTTGTAAAAATCATTTTCTTTGTCCATTGTTTTTTTATGTTTTGAATTTTGACTATTTATATTTTGTAATTTAATCCATGAATTTAAAGGTCATTTTTGGGATAGTGATTATTTTTTGTTGGTTTAAATAAAGCCACGATCGAGTTACGGTCATCTTTCGTTGAAAAAATATATTGTATAACTGCATTAGATTAGTTTTTATACACATATTGAATCTTAAATATTCTTAATTAATTTTTCGGAGCCATAATAAATATAACCTATAGATCATGAGTTTGAGTATTTTTCTCAAACCCTGTTCTTTTGCCCTAAATAAACAATATGATTTTACAATTTCAAGTTTTTTTTTAAAAAAAAAACTTTTTGAGAAATGGAGAATATTAATAAAGTACACTTCCTAAAAAAAGAATGAAACATAAAAAGGGCACTACTTTTAACATTTAAAGTTAGTACTACTAAAAATGTTAAGTACTTGTGCATGCTTAATTTAATTTAAAGAATCAAGAAAATCTTTTTCCTATATATTCTTTTTATGACAACAAATTATTGCTTCTTCCTATTGAATATATGTACTAATTCCATGATTCCCTATTGATATCACTTTTTCCAATATATATATTTTTTTTAAAAAAACAGAAGTATATAGTATTTTGAATCTGTCCTCACAAGGAGTACAAATTGGAATTATTCAAAATTTTAAAAAGAAAAAAAATACATTTTCTTTCTTTTTTAAGAAATTCTTTTTTCTATTTAGTTGTTCTCCTTTAATCCATTTTTTTTAATTCTTAAAGTGGCTAAACTTGTAAAAATATAAAAACTTCGGCTAGTATTAAAATTCGATTAATCTAGATACGAGTCAAAAACTTAATTTAGAGGTAAAACGCTTCTTATTAAAACGTCTTCCTTCCATTATAACGAAGGATGTTTTACTTCGTCATAGCAAGAACCTCGCTAACCTTCTCGGTCAGTTAGTCTAATTAACCACAACTATCCTTCCTGCTTATCTAAGACGATTCTTTTTAAAAAAAAAAAATTGAAATCGAGATATTTAATTAAGAATGAAAGAGGATTTACCGACATGCCAAAATCTTTTGGTGATGGCCAGGGGCAGAGCCGTCTTTCATCCTGGGGATTCATTCGAACCATTTTCGCTCGAAAATAATATATATTATTTTTATATTATTATTACATGGTTATATATATATATATGATAGATGTTAAACTCCCTTCTGCTAGTTCGTATGTTTACTTCCGAAACTCCTCAATGAAAATCCTGACTCCGCCACCCGTGATGGCAGAAAAAGCTTACAACTTATAATGAAACAATTTCTTTGCCATAAAACAATCTATTTCTCTTTTTAACCATATTTTTGGTTTTATCTATTTTTGTTAATAGATTCAGTTACTTAATTTGGTCAACAAATAGATTTTAGAAAGATTTAAAATATTTCACAAAACAAGAAAAAAAAAAAGATGCAGAAAATTCAGATTATTGTCATGTCATATTAAAAAAAGGTAGTAGATGTGAAGGCTTAAGTACAACACACAAAAGGCAAACATGTAAGAGGTATCCTATGCTCTTTTTTTAATTTATTTTTTTCATTTTCAAATGCATTAAAAAGAGACAGTTCGATGCACTAAAATATTTACTATGCACGAGGTTCGAGGAAAAGACGAATACATAGTTTATTGTACACAATGTAGATTATATGACAATAATTTTACCAGTTACTCTAAAACTCTTGTTCTTACTCCAAGGTTCCCCTTTTCATTTTCAAACGTATTTTACATTAATAAAAACACACAGAGGCGGAGCCAGCCTTTGGGTTGATCGAACCTCCTTCGATGAAAAACTATACTATTTATATATCACTAAAATTATATTTTATGTACATGTAACAGATGTCGAACTCACTTCGATTAGTTTTTCTTCAAATTTTGAATCCCTCCGTAGAAATTTTGATCCCGCCTCTGAAAACACAAGTAGTTTTGCAAGAAGATAAAAGAACTAGATTTTTTTTATGTGTACTAAGGGGGTCGTTTGGTATGAGGTACAAGGAATAAATAATCTCGTGATAAAATGAAGGATTATTTTATCCCATGTTTGGTGTGAGGTATTAGTTAGTATCGGAATTAATTATTCCAGTATTTACACCATCATGATGGGATAAGTTATTCAATATACAAGGTGAGATAACTAATTCTGTACTAACTAATTCCGAGATAACTCTTTCCAACCAAACGATCCCTAAATGACTAGTGATGCTTATTCGATCAAGAGAGATCTTGGGTTCGAGTTTTATGAATAAAAATACTCTATATATTAGAGTGATTAATTGTATTGAATTTATTTAACATGAGTTGTGGTAAAATAATTGACAGCCCTTCACCCATAATTGGGTATCTCAGATGCTCAGAATGAACTCTGTAATGCACGAATCCCAATAAATAGGGCTTCAATACGAATATCAGATACCGAACGAAACAAAAAAACACGTGGATGTCTTGGATTGTGCTAATTAGCTCTTTGTTGTCCCTAATCTATTTTCCCATGTTGCCCTTTTTTGTCATTTTCTTCATTAACTTAATTAATCTTCATTAGCTTTTATTAGTGGGGTTTAGGTCAAATTAATTATATGGTGCATGCACATAATTGTGACAAAAATTAAGCATAATTAAATACATTTTGTCTATAATTTTACCCTAGATCCTATCATCCTAATACTCTAATCTTTAGTAGACATAATTTGTGTCTTTAACATTATTTTTATTGTAACAATTTGTATCTTAGGACAAGTGGATTAAGATTTGTCACTACTCTTATAATTATATTATTAGTATTAATTACTAATTTTTTTTTTTCCATTTAGTTGTACATGGTTTAATTTTGTGTCTAAATTAATTAAACTCTGTTATTTATAGGTTGTTCTTGCAAACACAAATGTGGTGCAACGGATGAAGCTCATTTCTCATTTATTATTAAATGTCTCGATTACATATTCTGATTATGGAAAGATTCTTGATAGGGAGCGTTCTTACCGAATGAGCCTACACAACATAAATTCGAATTAGTCAAGCTTCAGCGTGAGGCGATTCGGGAGTAACGAAAAGCAAATGCGATCTAAGCAAGACGTTCTAAAATTCCGTTACATAGGGAAAGAGGACCTACTGAATAAGTCTCCAATCAATCGTAGGTGGATTTAACAACAAAACTTATCTGTGGTTATTATTTTTTAATTATTAGCGTTTACAACACTTTACAAAGAGAAACATGTAAACAAAAGAAAACTATGATCAAATTTGCTACGACGCACTTCAACTTCACGGGATTCCTATTACTTCCTGAACTAAAATTTATAGCGTATTTTTATCATCTTTTTAGCTGACATAACACTTTTTGCCAGTATTTTTAGCTGACGTGACACCTTTGACGTAGGCCTCATCTTACGTGATAAAGGTGTCACGAGCACAAAAGGAGGACAAAAATATACTAACATTGAGTTCAGGGGAATAATAGGACTTCTGTAAAGTTGAAGTGTGTCGTAGCAACTTTAATCATAGTTCGAGGGGATACTGAATGCTTATCTCTTTAGTATTTAACAACAAAATTTATTGTCATTTTTTTTTTTTAATTATTAGTGTATACAACACTTTATAAAAAGAAACATGTAAACAAAAGAATGAAATTTGTTTCTTAGCTTTTTCCAATCACTTTCATTTTCACATTCCCCTCAAATTTTAATGTCATATTCCTAAAAAAAAAATACTTTTCAACAACCAAAAGGTGCACAAAATCACACGTATATATAAAAGAAAATCTACTTTAATATTGACTTGTTCCTAATAATTTGCTACTCATACGTCTCTCTCTTTTTTTTTTCTTTTTTTTTTTTTCACTTTTTTATGGGGTTAAAAGAGCAATTTAAAATTGGAAAAAATACATAAAGTACATACTTAAGTATTGAATTACAAAAAAATAGCAATATTTTTATCAAATTACATTCTGTAGCATATGTATTTGTATTTTTATAACAATAATTTGCAAAAATACAAAATACATATCATCATAAGGACAGTAAAAATCATATGTATATGTATTTTTGTAGCAACAGTTTGTAAAAATACAAATACAACTTGCTATATTATGTAATTATGAAACTGTTGCTATGAAACTCATAATTAAGGGGATAAGTATGTTATTTCTGAAATTTGCCCTTTAAATTTTCTAAAATATGAACGCACCATTAATAAAAAGAAGAAGAATATGTCTGTTAAAGGGGTTCAAAATCTGAAGAAAAATTCGTCGAAGGGAGTTCAACATCTATAATATATACATAAAAATCATTTTAATTATATATTAATAGTATAATTTATCATCGAAGAGGATTCGGACGAATCCTCTATTACTACACCGGCTCCGCCTTTTTAAACGATACTTTATAGTACAAGGAATGTGAAAAGGTCAAAAAAAATAATCACAAAAAGATTTGTGTGTATATAAGGAAGATATGTTTTGTCTTTATTTTTTTATTTTATTTTTTGTCTGTGTGAATTAAAAATTACAAATATATGGAGTGTTCATACCACATCATCCCTCGAGTCATGGCGTAAATTAGAGGTTGTTTGATTGATAAGAAAAAAATAATAATCTCGAGATAAAATGCAGAATTATTTTAATTTCTGTTTAGTTAATAGAAATTAAATTCTTATCTTAAGTCGGGGGTCTATCGAAAATAACCTTGCTATTTCTTCGGAAGTGATGGTATGGACTGCGTACATCTTACCCCCAGACCCAACTATGTGGAAATACACTGAATTTGTTGTTGTTAGTTAATAGAAATTAATATTAATTAGTCGTTGGATTTTCTTATCTAATCATTTATACTAAAATAATGAGATAACTAATTTCGTAAAATATCTCAACCCTTGAATGCTTTTATTTATCTCATCTCGCATATCAAACCACACTGATATTAAACTCTTGCTCTAATTTGTCACATACACACAAGAAAAGTAAGAGTGAGTTATTTGCTTTAGTTAGCGTCTGATCATAAATTTAGTTAAAAAAAATAATATATTTGAAATTTAAAGTTGCATTTAGACACGTGTTTCCATTCAAAGTACTTTAAATTATTTCTAAGTAAAATATATATTCAAATATAATATTTAAGTTTTAAAAAATCATAAATTTGACAATGAAACAAACTGAATTTGCAGATGAAAAAGGTCTAAATGTCCCTTTCTATATTTCATTCATAACCATTTTGAAAACATTTATTTATCTTTTAGTCTATGTATTTTAGTAGCATGTAATATATTTCTGAATTTCATGTATAAAAACTTTATCAACTTTGGTGTTCTAACTTTTTGTATCTTGTCTATTGTCATGATAGATTTGTTTGGCCCCCATTGTAATATGTTTTGATTTATTCAGTATCCAGTACTCGTATTATTATTTCAATAATTTGAATTCTTGATATGTGGGATTAATTAAAAGAGGAAGCATTTTCTATCAGATTTTTTTCATACTAAAAATTCGAATATGAAGATGGCGAGATCATATTCATCCCACAATAACTTTGAAATATTAGAATTTGGGAATGTAGGAGGAAAAAAAAAAGGATACTTTTTCATAAAATAGTTACTTCTATTTATATATGTTTTTAATTTTCTGATTTTCAACCTATTTATATAATTTGATAATTTGAATTTATGATACTTTTATGGGCAAAAAAAGTAGTTAGAATGCGTGATTTCTCCATTTTTAATTAGAGATTTCTTGTTTGAGATATACAATTGAAAAGATAACTTTTCGTAGGGAACACTTACGATACACATTTTAACTAATCGGGTTAGTGAATTTCAAATATTAAGAAGTACATAGTATAAATTTGTATTATGTCCTATAAAATACTCTCCTTTTTTCGATATCATGAGTTTGTATAAGGTATTATATTCACCTTTTTTTTCTTTAAAATCTTACCGAAATAAAATTCTATTTGTCTTTCTTTTTGACCTGTCTCATCAGTCTTTCTGGTCATTATTATCGTTAATACACTTTTTTAAGAGATTCAGCGTAACAACAACATACCCAATATTAAATCACACATTAAAAGGGTATCCTATGCTGTTTTTTACCATCCATTTAAAAATATTTTCTCATTCATAAAAAAAGAGATTTAATTATATGTCTAATTTGGTCAAAATTATCCAAATATGTTACTCCAAGTAGCTATAGTCATATATATATGGCTTAATAAAATCTAGGTTCTCATTGTACTTAACCAAAAAGAATCCAATGTTGGTCACTCCTTCATAGAAAGTACAAAAACAATTTTGCTTTTAAATAGAAAATTTTTATGCTAATTTTCTTGGTTAAAGATGAGATTCCAAAATTATTCTCTATAATAATATTTCGCTATAACATCCAAGTTTTTTTGAAATTGATTTTAGTGTCGTGTTATATTATGTTATATATTCTCTACAATAATATTTTGTTATACCAACCAAAAAAATATCCAAACAAGTTAATGACACTGTTATAAAGAGGTTCGATTGTATTTTATCCTAATTTATTTCCCATACAATGTCCAATGTCTGCGTTGAGGCCTTGATTAATCTGAATTTGTGCCGCTTATGTCCCTTTAACGCGGGAAACCCTCCTTATTGATTTTTTTTTATTCTCGAGAACTGAATCCGAGACCCAGGGGCGGAGCCACCTCTGGACAAGGGGGTTCATCCAACAAAAAATTATACTATTTGTGCATGGTTAAAATTATTTTGTACGTACCTATATGTTGAACCCCCTTTGACTAGTTCATAAATTAACTTCTGAACCCTCTTACTGAAAATTCTGGTTTCACCACTATCGAGCCCTATAATTAAAAATGAAAGAACAATTCTATCTATCATATGAATAGTATTTATACGTGGTTAAAATTATTTTTTACGTATTTATATGTTGAATCCCCTTCGACTAGTTCGTATGTTCACTTCTGAATCCTCTTAGTGAAAATTCTGACTCCATCACTGTCGAGACCTCTAATTAAAAATAAAAAATGAATTCTATCCCTCATGTCACAAGTAAAAAAATATTATATTGTACTTTGAAGTGAGACAAAATTATCAAAATAAACAAAGAAGAAGCTGTAAAAAGTTATTGGAATTTTAATCTAAGCCTAAGAAACCAACAAAATGGCTGCATGTCTATGACTTGGAGTGTGCTTATATCTCTTTGCCCTAAACTATTTTCCCCATGTTGCTCTTCTTTGTCTTTTGCTTTATTAATTTAATCATAATATTAATTAAACCATGCATGAACATAATTGTGACAAAGCTTGGATTAATTAAATCTACTTAGTTAGTCTACAAGGAGAGGTAAATGTAGAAAAAAACATTGGAAAGATGTGATTGGATAGGATATGACACATTTGTAGTTTATCGATTGACAGTGACGGATTCAGAATTTAGAGATTGTGGGTGTTCGTGAGGTTCGACCGCACATATTTACACTGAAAGGTTTAAGGTTTCGTCTGAAAATCAAAGCATCAAGCTATGTTCTTGATTTTCTGGGTGTTTTTTTTTTTAATCTTGTACCAATTTTTATACTTTTTTTAATATAAGTATACCTTGTCTGCGTTAGATTTAATGAGTGTCAGAGCACCAAAAAAATGTATATAGATGTGCCCTTGCCGATGATTGAGGACATCAATTCTAGATAGGAGGATATGGAGGTTGAGGATTAGCTAGCGTGGAAGGTTAGTAGGTAGTCGAGCGTTGTATAATTTTTCTTATCAGTATTGTTATAATTATTTCTCGCGTACTATATCGCTTCTTCTTCGATTTTACTAGTACCTGTTGTTTTCTTTGCTTTAGTTATCGTATCTTTATGTTATTGCTACTATTATCTTCCTTCATTATGTTCATTGTGGAATATTTTAGGAATAAGAATATATATTTATATATATATATCGTATTAATTGTTAATCATACATTCAAAAGATTTTAGGAATTTGTTTTTTGACCTATTTGCACATTGTGGATATTTTGTAGGCCGAATTCAGAGGCGGATAGAGGATTTTGAGGTTGCGGGTGTCATGTCACTTTTAACGTTAACGCTACTACTCAAAAAGGATAATTTTTATGGGCGTCCCACTGGAATTTGGCTTGTTAGTCAGAGATTTTTGGAGGAAAATTTCATTGAAACATTATCGAAGAACCTAATTTTTAAGAAATCAGCTGGAAATCAGTTAATTTTTTACTTTACGTTTTGCTATTTACACTGCCTCAAATAAGACAAATATTTTGTCGATTTTATAGACTTTGGGTTTCAATTTGATTATTTGTCTTTTCAATTTGTATAGACACATAGATCAAATAATAAAAATGTGATTATTATTATAAATACTATCGAAAACAACCTTTCTACTTTTTCGTAGGTAGTGTATGGACTGCATACATTTTACCCTCCTCAGATCCCACTATGTGGGAATACACTGGATTTGTTGTCGTTGTTATTGCTATAAATTGTGTAAACAAGAGTTAAATTCAACTTATATCAGTCAGCGTGAAAGTACAAAATAGTAGCCAACATTCAATGGATATTTCCAATTCTATTGTTAAGAGATTATAACATCAAGCCAAGTATCATTATTATGATTTACGAGGAGAGGTTAACTATAAATTTGAATGAAGAAGGAATCTTCAATTATGTTCTACACTTAAGTTAAAAATTCTTAAACAAAAATTACCCAAAAAAAGGAGTCAAACAAAGATTAAGTCGAGAGGAAAAAAATTATAGAAAATAGAATAACGAACAAAAAGTAACAAAATACTGCTGGCGTTTGGACTTGAACTCTGGTATACTACGTGAAATTTCAGCGCGTTTGCCACTGACACTACTTCCTCAACTGCTGCACCGGGTGACACTTAAATAATATACCGATTTTATTCAATATATATATATACATACAGTTATCCGATCGAAGTGTGCGGGTGCCATGCCACCCGTGAACTCCCTGTAGATCCGCCCCTGAGGCCGATAAGAATGGAGGTTTATCACGTCGGAAAGTTAGGATAGTGACGTCAACTCAGATGCCAACGCTGTATAATATTAATAGTTCTGCTTATCAGAATGTAAATACGAGCAATACGGGGACAACTACTGTTGCTGTCAGTGTATGTACAGTGACTCTGCCACAAGTTACTTTCCTGTAGACGTTGATCTATATATAATAGTGTCATATCGAGCCCAAAAAATGCACACGCTTTATGTATCACATTATTACTTTTTTTCCTCCCTTTTTATTCATTATATATGACAAATATCACTAAAGTGGCATTTAATTTGTTTTATAGCAAAAATACACCTTACTTGATGTATACATTGAACTTTTGTTATTGTGTATTGATTGAACACGTACTATACTAATGTACACACAATATTTTACATTAAAAACAAGAACCATAAAATGACAATGTGATAAATAGGGACTAAAAATGAGGAAAATAAAAACAAAATCAAATGAAGGTGATGTACCATTATTATTTGGAAATTAATGGAGGATAAAACAAAAAAAAAAAAAAAAAATGGGGGGAAAGAATTAAACCAATGAGACAACATTAAAGACAAAATTGAGGAAAAAAAAGAAGATTTTAAAGATTTTTCATTTGGGGAAAAATTAAGTGCATAATAGCACCTTCAAGAAGGAAATATGGTATTTTTGGAATTTATTTTTCATATTAATATAATTTCGCGATGCGTAGGACTCATTAGGGAAAAATGTTGGGTGAATTCTGTAACATTTCTAACTCATAAAGTTTAAATTCTTGTTCACTTGCCTTTGCTCCCTAGCTATCAAAAAAGAAAAAAAAAAATCATTCTCAAGCTTCGAGATTCGTGAGGACCTTTCGTAAATAGTAGAAGGCGATGATAGAGTCGGATTTTTTTTTAAAATATGAAAAATAAAAAACGAAAAAATCGAAGTAGGTTCAACATCTACTATATATATACACACATATTAAATAGTTATAACTATGTATAAACAATGTAGTTTTCCGCTGAAGAAGATTCGGATAAACCCCTTCAACTCTACCCGGTTCCACCGCTAATATAACGACCTAATCTATCCCAACACATGTTTTCAAATGCACACTCCCCACAAATTTAAGTCACACTGTGTTAATTTTTCACTGAAACGAATTCAGATGAATCCCCTTGGACTCTATACCTTACCTCACCCTTAATAGAATGATCTCATCTATCCCAACACATCATTTTCAAATGCCCACTCCTCACAAATTTAAGTCGCACTATGTTAAACAACGTGATTTTTTACTGAAGCGAATTCAGATGGACCCCCTTCGACTCTATACCTTACCTCACCCTTAATAGAATGATCTCATCTATCCCAACACATCATTTTCAAATACACACTCCCCACTAATTGAAGTCGCACTATGTTAAATATCGTAATTTTTCACTGAAGCAAATTCAGATGAACCCCCTTCGACTCTACCTGATCTCACCCCTAATATAAGGATCTCATCTATCCCAACACATGTTTTCAAATACACATTCCCCACAAATTTAAATCGCACTATGTTAAACAATATAGTTTTTCATCGAAGAAAATTCAAGTGAATCCACTTCGACTCTACTTGACCTCGCCCTTAATAGAAGGATCTCATATATCCTAAGTCCTAACACATCATTTTCAAATGCACCCCCCCCCCCCCCCCCCCCCTTAAATTTAGGTCTCAATCCTTATAAAGACTTTTTGATACCAAAAGGTGCACAAAAATTCACATACTCAAAAGAAAATCTAGTACTTTTGTAATGTTCTTGATTTGCAAATTATACAGTCTCTTCTAATAAAATTTCAAAATTTGTTTTGTCTCTGAAGGGGTAGCCCCTGGAGTAACCGGTAACGTTGCGCTGCCGCTAGAAAATTACGGGTTTCAGCCTAAAAAATTGTCTCTGACAGAAGTACAAGATAAGACTGCGTATTATAATACATCCTTGTAATGAAATCTTTTCCCAAGTCCTACACATAGGGAAAATTTTAATGCACCGAACTGACCTTTTAATTTGTTTTGTCTCAATATATATTTGTTTTGTTTTCTCTTTGTCATGTGGAGTTAAATATTAGAACTTACAAGATTTTTTCAATATGTGGAACTCATACAAAATTAAAGCAACTATAGAAAGTGATTTCTAAATTACTAGATCTATTATCTTTTTTTTTTTTTTCATCTAATATGCAGTATTTGTATTGAAAGTCGATTAAATTTGAATTCGCACATTGTAAGCCCGTATTTGGAGACGCCCCCAACAATTTTCATTCCCAAATGCTCAAACCTCTGATTAAGAATACTGAAGCGATCCCCTGACTATCACAACACAACTCATATATCATATCATATCATATCATATCATATCATATCATATCATATCATATCATATCATATCATATCATATCAACAACAACAATTTGGATAAATATTTTTGTTGAGAAACGAACCGTACACGTCATTATTCGCCTTAATTACTATTTGTATAGATATTTTCTTTCATCATAATTTATTTAAACAAATATTTTGAATTGTTAATCATTATGATTTATAGTAATTTTTATATTTTTTTCTAAATTCAAAAAAGATAAGGATTTTATATGGAAATTTACACTGAATATTAATTAATTTTTAATCCTTATAAGTACTATAAATTGACAATGGCCACTTGTGCATGCGTAAAAAGTAAATTGTCCAGTCAACTTCACATTTTTAATGGACCTTACTTTAATTTAAATCAATAAAAAGGTACTAGTACTTTCTCCCTTTTCAAAATTAGATAGAAAAATTCAAAGGAAAAGTTCATTTTTTTTTAAAAAAAATTGTTCCTTATTTGAATATTGATTTCAAAATTATTTACATATTTGCATCTTGGTTAAAAGTGCTACTACAAATTAAAAAATAGACCTCTAATTCATAATTTTCTTATCTACCTTTCATGAATTCATTCCCACTGATCGATAAAGGTCGTGGTGGAAAGACAGTACTTCTTCATTTTTAATAAGTGATTTTGAATTTAAGCTTAAAGTATGAAATTGTTTTGGTCAAGGAGCACTTTAAAGTCCTTAACGTGAGACTTTTGATATATGAATTCAGATTAGTTAGACCGAATATGAGTTTTGACAAAATAACACAAAACATATACCTTGACTTATCATGTTTACACAAATCTCCATCCTTACAAAGTAATTACAAAAGTCCAACTAATTATGTATCTTCGTTTAATGTATCGAGAGCTAATTATGTATCTCGACAGACTCAAATCAGAAAAAATATATCGAAAACTAATTATATATCTTTACAAAAGAAAAAATGTATTAGTGTTGGATGTATTATGTATCTCGGCGGACCCAAAATTAGAAAAAAAAATATCGGGTGTTAATTATATATCTCTATAAAGAAAAAAATGTATCTTCATTGGATGTATTACGTATCTCGATAGACCCAAAATTGAAAAAAAAATATCGGGAGATAATTCTGTATCTTTATAAAGGAAAACATGTATCTTCATTGGATGTATCGGGAACTAATTATGTATCTCAATAGATCCAAAATTAAAATTTATAATAATTATGCTAAATATCAGAATTTTCTGTAATTAAGCTCCAAACTGTTGGGATTTAGTTAGATTGAATACGAGATTTGAAACAATATTTACACAAATCTCCATATTTACAAAGTAATTACAAAAATCTCAACTAATTATGTATCTTCGCTGGATGATTCTGGAGCTAATTATGTATCTCAACAGATCCAAAGTTAAAAAAAATTATATCGGGAGCTAATTATGTACCTATACAAAGGAAAAAATGCATCGGTGTTGGATGTATTATGTATCTCGACAGACTCAAAAACAAAAAAAATGTTTGAAAACTAATTATGTATCTTTACAAGGAAAAATGAATCTTTGTTGGATATATTAGGAGCTAATTATGTATCTCGTCAGATTCAAAATTAAATTTTTCAGTAATTATATAAAATATCGAGATTTTTTGTAATTAAGTTTCAAACTGTCGGGATTTATGTTGATTGCCCAAGATTATCACTAGGCCCCAATATAAAAGCCTTAAGCCCACAGCCAAGGCCCATGATAATAGAAATCTCTTATAACATGGCCAAAATTGACAGACTAACCAAATATTTAATAATATAACCAAAACATCCCTATTATTTTTTCGTAGTTTTCCTTTCTTATTTCCAAATTTTATTTTATTTTATTTACATTTTGGGTTAGGACAAAAAAGAAAAAAAAAATTAGAAAGTGAACAAAGTACTAAGTTGTCTTTTGCAATGGAAGCTAGTGTTACTATTGTCTAATAATAAAATTAAGAAAAGTCACTCGATTTTATTGAAGCTGTCCAAAATTCATTTATTAAATATTATCTTATATTATAAAACAAAAAATCAGTAGAAGACAATTTTTTCATTCTATTGTACCCCTCCCTTTCATGAAGAAAAATAAAAAAGAAAAAAAAAACAAATTATGCATTTATATCTTTTTTATGTTTGACGTGCACGTGTTTGCGGTAGTGTCCGATAATCATATTGAGATGCCATATGTCTGTGCACGAATTCTATATCATATTTAGCCGAAATTCAATAAATTGGTTCTTGATATAACTAGTCGCTTACTTGCACCTCATAAAACTGAAAGTGCTAAATTTAAATATCTAGAAAAAGGATAGATCGGCGTACTGAAATTTTTGTTATGTGCGAGATTCGAGAAGAAATCGAACGATAAGATTTATCGTATACAACCTTATTTAATTAAAAATAATGAGATCGTATCTATCACACCACGACTCATGATGGCAAAATTTAAGGATATAAATGAAATTTTGTTGAAGAGACAAAGTGTCCACGTATATAATTGGAGAACCAAATGTTGCATCTTGAACTTTTTAAGGGGACCATTAAACAATTTTGTCAAAAACTTTTACTCATTGAAGGACAAATATCACTAAAGGACAATACTTTTGTTTTATAGCAAAAATGAACCTGTATTTGGTGCAATATTTTTTTTTTGACTCGAAGTTGCCCTTCTCACAATGAGCCAACCTAGAAAGCTAAAACACGTGCAGTAACGGATTCAGAATCTGAAGTTTATTGGTTCGTAAACGACAGACTCAATATAATTCCGACAAAGTAAGATCTGCAGATGATAGAGTGTACACAGTCTGTACCTGTACCTCAGAGGCGAGGTGAAATATTTTACATTATTAGAAGAGTAAAACATCTAGTACCTCCCTGAGCTATGATCAATTTTTTTATGACATACTCCAACTTCACAAGCTACCTATTACCCCCTGGACTCAATTTTAACAAATTTTTGTCATCTTTTTTAGCTGATGTGACATCTTTGATGTGTGCTCCATTTTAAAAATACCATGTCAGCACAAAATAGTGACAAAAATATGCTAAAATAGAGGGATTTTTTTTTTTTTGGGGGGGGAGGGGGTAATTGAAACCCCTGTAAAGTTGTACTGTGTCGTAGCAGCTTTGATCATAGTTCAAGGGGTACTGGATGCTTATCTCTTATTAAAATCTGAATTAATATTTTATACATTTTTAATAAATCTTTGGATTAGAGTTGAATGTGTAAGCTAAAATAAAACTAAGAATAATCATTAATTCAAAATGAACACAAAATTTTGAAGATGAAAATCCAAATACTTATTAAGCAAAAAATATACCACATCGTTAATGAAGAGACTAATGTTTTCAATTATAAGTAATTAAGGGAACAAGTTAAATTGCCGGGCCTTCTAACTTGGGCTTGTAACCCAAGTGGGGGCATTAAGGTGGTGGTACAATTGGGCTGATCCAAGCACAGAGTTGGGCCTTCTTGCTGTGCCCGTGGGATGGCTTGGGCGTTGTGCCCTCCTCACAAAAGGGGGGCACCGCGTTAGGGTGGTTTCATGGAGCAATAAGAACCTCCTACCTTTGTGTCGATGGACATCTTTAATTGGACCATCATCTTTTCCCAGAGTTGGGCCTTCTTGTTGTGTCCGGGCGTTAGTGCACAACGTAGGCTGGATTCATGGAGCAACAAGAACCCCCTCTAGCTTTGTGTCGATGGGCACCTTTAATTGGACCATCCTTTTTATGTCACTAGAAGTTCTTAATTGGCATGGGCGTTGTGCTCTCCCCAAAAAAGGGAGGCATCGTCAGACTTGGGCTTGTAACCCAAGTGGGGGCATTAAGGTGGTGGTACAATTGGGCTGATCCAAGCACAGAGTTGGGCCTTCTTGCTGTGCCCGTGGGATGGCTTGGGCGTTGTGCCCTCCTCACAAAAGGGGGGCACCGCGTTAGGGTGGTTTCATGGAGCAATAAGAACCTCCTACCTTTGTGTCGATGGACATCTTTAATTGGACCATCATCTTTTCCCAGAGTTGGGCCTTCTTGTTGTGTCCGGGCGTTAGTGCACAACGTAGGCTGGATTCATGGAGCAACAAGAACCCCCTCTAGCTTTGTGTCGATGGGCACCTTTAATTGGACCATCCTTTTTATGTCACTAGAAGTTCTTAATTGGCATGGGCGTTGTGCTCTCCCCAAAAAAGGGAGGCATCGTCAGACTGGTTTCACTGAGCAACAGGAACCCCTCTAGCTTTGTGTTGATGGGCACCTTTAATTGGACCATCACCCTTTTTATGTCACTCTATAAGTTCCTTTTTCGGCACGGGCATTGTGCTCTTCCCCCAAAAGGGAGGCACCGCGTTAGGCTGGTTTCACGGAGCAACAAGAACCCCTCTAGCTTTGTGTTGATGGGCACCTTTAATTGGACCACCATTTTTTTATGTCACTAGAAGTTTCTTTTTAGTAATCTGAATTTCTTATGAGAAAACGTTAGTTACTCAGGATCTTTAAATTTTTTAGTTATTGCACAACTTTAAAACATAAATCAATAGCATAAATATGCCACAATCGAACAATTATAACTTTAAGCTAACAATTTATTCGAGAACTTTATGCAACACGAAAAATCGACTTCGAGCAAGTCTAAATTGCGCTTGCCCCATAACTGAGATGACAGGCGGATCAGGACATTGCTGCTCGGGTAGAGTTAATAACTTATTTCAAATAGTTAAAGGGAAAAATGACTCTTTTTTCTTGTTTTGGAGCAACTGTTGATAGAAATGATATTTTTGAGCTATTTGACTAGTTGTTGGAGCGCATTCTGGTGCCAAAATCGTAACGTGAAAAGCAATTTTGAGCCAAAAATATAACATATGGTAAATTTGATGATCTATTCAGATAGTTCAGAAGTATATTTGACCCTTTTGCCTTAATTCAAACCTTCTCTACTAACTATAGAATATAGTAGTCATTTATGAATTAACATACTAACTAGACCTTAAGAAGAAGAGCAATTAGTATAATATAAAAAAGTTAAACACACATCAAAATTACTTAATTTGATAGCATTATTACTTTCAACATGAAGTAAACTAAGCCAAAAGTCCACAAACATTTAAATAATCTGCTGCCAAGTCTCCGCCGATCCCTCGGGATTCATTCAGAATCTCGAGAACGCAAATGAACTATGTTACTAGACTAAATTTGATGCTCTGAACTCAGTGGCGATATCATATTTTTGAAGAAAAAAAAATCATTTTCACAAAGTTGACCCTCGAAACTCAACTTCACAACTTTTCGAACCGAGAGTCGAAATGAGATACAAAAGCTGTGAAGCCACACCAACCATGTTATCAACCTTAAATCGTCGTTCGAATCTACTGGCGCAGTCCGTTTTGCCATCCGAAGTCCAAATCAGGGAGGAGGGTGAACATAACCCAAAATGGTGTAAAGGGTTTGTAGAATGGACAATACCAATAGCACAAAAGCAACCAATGCTAAAATACAAAGTTGACCCTCAAAATCCAGTTTCACAACTTTCCGAACCGAGGGTCGAAATGAGATACAAAAGCTGTAAAGCCACACCAACCATGTTATCAACCTAAAATCGTCGTTCGAATCTACTGGCGCAGTCCATTTTGCCATCCGAAGTCCAAATCAAGGAGGAGGGTGAACATAACCCAAAATGGTGTAAAGGGTTTGTAGAATGGACAATACCAATAGCACAAAAGCAGCCAATGCTGAAATACAAAGTTGACCCTCGAAACCCAGTTTCACAACTTTTCGAACCGAGGGTCGAAATGAGATACAAAAGCTGTAAAGCCACACCAATCTTGTTACCAACCTAAAATCGTCATTCCGAATTTGCTGGTGCAGTCCGTTTTGTCATCCAAATCAAGAAGGAGGGTGAACATAACCCAAAATGGTGTAAAGAGTTTGTAGAATGGACAATACCAATAGCACAAGAGCAGCCAATGCTGAAATAAAAGACCATGGTGAACTAAAATAAGTGTACTTAAAACTTGCCCAATGAACATGCCAACTACTCTTATAATAACCATTCACCTTAATAAACAATTCCAACAAGTAACACTCATCTATATCAAACATGACATCTTTCCCAAGATTGTTTATGAATGTAGCAATCTCAAAATCTGTCCCAAAATAATTCTCAAATATGTTGCAATCACACAAGTACTCAACATCCTTTTGTGTGTTCACCAAACAATCAAGAAATGTTGCATAAGTTGTCATGTGCTTTGAACAATCTACATGACATTGCTCATAAGCCACACAATTTATCAAGAATGAGCTCATGAAATCATCTATTGTAATTGTTGGCATCTCAATGAATCCATTATTGTTGAATCTTATAGCCAAGAATGTCTCTTCTTTACTTGGCCTTAGCTTAATCCCCGCGCGACGAAGCTTTGAGATACATTGTATGACATGTGTAGATGCATTGTTCTTTCTATGTTTAGGGTTTTCATCATCAGGAGCTAAAATGTAACTTGATCTTAGAAAATCAAGCAAATGTTTACTTTCAAGATTGACATACTTTTCAAGAACCTCATTAGGTCTTTGTAGTGTGTAGTTAAAGAAAGTTAATGCCAACTTGGACAATGAAGGAGTACTTGAATATTGATATTCCTCATTATGTTCTTTTATATTTGTCAACTCAAACAAGAATTGAAGTATGAAAAATGGGATTTGATTTTCAAGTCTAATTAAATCCCTCAAGAAAAATGGATATATCCAAGACATTGTGATAAGTGGATCATCTTTTTCAATTGGGATTACCCCTCCAATTTTTCTAAAAAGTTCAATTATAAAACAACCATCAAGTACCAACATTTCAACAAATTCATCTCTATCAAAAACCATTACCTCAGAGTAACATTCTCTAGCTTTCATTTCATATGGTTGAATTGCCTTCAAATAGTCCTCTAAATCTAGACCTTTTTCTTCTGTCCTCTTAAGTAAATTCCCCAAAAATCGCCACTTGTGCTCTTCGATCATCTTGACATTATCTTTTCCGCGATGGTATGGACCAATCGACACTATTTGAGGCTCGTAGGATCGACCATGGACATTAATAAAACTCTGAGGTACTCGAAAAATGCAACACGAACTACGCCCAGCCGATTCGCTTAAGAGTCTTGGTGGTTGGGAGATTTTTTGTTGCATCATTTCTAGTTGAGCCTTGTTTATTTCCCAATTGATTGATACAACATGTTCTTCTTCAATGGGATTGTCACTCATTTTTTGAACTTTTTTTTCTTTCTTTTTGTGTGTGTGTGTGAGAGAGAGAGATATTTCAGAAATTGATTGATTGTTAGATATTTTATAGGTATAAATAGGACCAATATAATAAGTGCATTATACTTGCGGTTAGTGTAATGAGTTGGAAAGTAATTATATAAAATAGGAACCAAAATGATTGAAGTTTTGGAAGGATATTATTTGTTAAAGGCAACAAGTTGAGCACCTTCAACTATTTAAATTGTTTGGAAGCTAAGTAAGTTTTGACTTTAATTATATATAAGAATAAATAGTGAAGATTAATTCCAAAAATCATCTCTCTAACAATTTATTTGTTGACAAGAATAGAAATGAATGTAATTAGAAATATGAACTATTGTTCGATCCACTTACATCAATACTGTTTATCTATATGATATAACTTGTGAACAACTTGTAATATTTAGACCGTAATCTAGAAGGTTCATAAATTGTAAGAAGAGCAAAATTCAGAAATAACATATTTATCCCCTTAATTATGAGTTTCATAATTACATAATATAATAACTTGTATTTTTGCAAACTGTTGCTACAAAAATACAAATACATATGATTTTTACTGCCCTTATGATTGATATGTATTTTGTATTTTTGTAAACTGTTGCTACAAAAATACAAATACATATGCTACAAAATGCAATTTGATAAAAATGTTGCTATTTTTTGTAATTTAATACTTAACTATGCTGTATTTTTTCCTTGTAAGAAAGTTGTCACAAAATGGAAAAAAGAGCAAAAGTTTCATTAATGGCTATTTTAGACAAGATGGTTGGGCTTTTATAAAACACTTCGAGCTTCTTGGGCTTTTTTTTTTTAAAAAAAGCTTATCCATATGCTTGAACTTGGACCATAAAACGTGATTGTAGCCCAATATTAACATTGATTTTTATTTGATCATCAGTGGCAAAGTCAGAATTTTTACTAAGAGGATTCAAAATCGAAATGAGTAAGCACACGAACTTGCTGAAGGAGGTTCAACATCAACTATATATACATAAAAAATAATTTTAACGATGTATAAATAGTATAATTTCCACAAAAGGTGGTTCAAATGAACACCCTAGCCATAAGGTGGCTCCGTCCCTATTGATCACTACCCTCCTCTCTAAAAGACGATAAACTACTAAAATATGAGACGAATAATGACTAAATATTTGTGGCGAAACATCACTTTTCATGCTTAGTTAATAGAACAATCAATATTATTATAGTTTTTGCGATTTCACTCATATAGGCGGATTTAGAATTTGAAGGCCGAAGGCGGCTCCATGACCACTAAAGAAAACTTATGGTACTGCTAACGTTGAAAGTCAAGCCCAATCAATCTAACACAAGTAGAATAATTGGCAAACACGGTAAATTTCGACAGGGAGTTTAATTATAGAAAATTCTGACATTTTGTATAATTATTGAAATCTTGATTTGGGACGTCTGTCGAGATTCATAATTAGCTCCTGATACATCCAATGAAGATATATTTTTTCCTTTGTAAAGATACATAATTAACTCTCGATATAATTAGTTTTTTTCTTATATTTTTAATATGTCGAAATACATACTACATCCAACGAAGATACAATATATAGATACAATATGTCTTTTTGGATTACCCATTAATGAGATGGTTTATAGATATAGAAATGTGTGTTATAGCTTGGTTTTAGATCATAAATTTTAAAAGTTTTTCTTTCTTAGAACTCTATAGCGACACAGAATACCACCAAATAAATTGAGACATAGAGTAATACTGTTATTGATGTTACCCTAATACCCCCTAAAAGAGATAGATAAAAGGGGCAAATTAGTAAATCACTTAGAAGGTTAGTTGGACAAAACCCTAGAGAGCTAAAATCTAAACCTCAATGATCATAATTGAGAAAACTTTCTAAAATTAGCTGCTTCCTTTGAATTCAAAACACCATATTGCTTTATCAAACAAAAACATATATATATACAACAACAACATACCCAGTGTATTCTCACTTAGTGGTGTCTGAAAAGGGTAAAATATACGCAATCCACCACCTTCGAAGAAGTGGAGGGGCTGTATTCGATAGACCCTCGGCTCAAGACAACAAGACAGTAAATAAAGTCGTAAGAACATATATATATATAATGCTGCACAAGTAATTGCTTCCTTTGAACTAACATTTCAAGGATATATAAATAATGCTGCACTTCTTATTAAAAAAACATGATCAAAACCCTTTACAAACAATAAAAGAACAACAACCTGAGTTGTGGTGCGATGGTTGGGATCCCTCCATCGTTAACTAAAGATCTCAGTTTCGAGCCTTCATAATGGAAACAATCCTGTTGAGAATGCTGCCCCTAGAAATGGGCCCATCAACACGTGAATCCGAATTTAGTCGAGCTTCAATACGAATACCAGACACCAGACGGAAATAAAAAAGAAGAAGTAAAGAACAACATGCAAACACACACATATTATAATTTACATATGCAACTTATTTATGGTCAACATTATTTTAAACTTCTTTTTTTTTTCCTTTTTGCTTCATTGTTGCTTGTAGATATAGCAAATTATATTAGGTATAATTCCACAAGTTTTGGTAGGCAATAGTATTATGATCATCATCATGCATATTGAAGTTGAACCTTGGTGGACTAAGTAACATTCCTTCAGCCATATTAATAAGAACATTTGGCATATCAAATATTAAATCCTCATCCATAAACTCATAATAATTATTCTCATTCTCCATTTTACCCTTTTCATTAACTGCTTCTTTACGTGCGGTCGCGGCTAACAAAGCGTCAGTAGCTGCCCCAACAGCTGCAGCTGCCGCGACTGCAGCATTCTGTATGTCACGAGCTGAGCTCGTGGCAGGAACAGGCAAGGAGGCAGCCGAATTCGGGAAGTTGAGATCCGCGTCAGGACCTTTCAGTGCGATAGCCGCCACGTCATATGCCACTGCCGCCATTTCGGCAGTGGGAAACGTGCCGAGCCAAATCCTATTGGGGGATTTTGGCTCGCGAATTTCTGACACCCATTTCCCACTACTTTTCCTTCTCCTTATACCTCGATAAACGGGATGACGGCCCGAATAATTATTATTATCGGGGGCAGTACCACCATTATTACTGCCCCCGATAAAATTATTCTTTCCACCATAAGTAGCCATTTATGTATAGTATTTTTTTTTTCTTTTTTTGGAATAATAATTAGGTGATGGTTTCTTGGAAGGTGTGTATGAAGATTATTTAAATGGATTAAGGAGGCCATTTTATGTAAGAAAAATATTGAGGATTACAGATTTTGAGTGAGATGAAAATTGAATTCCAGTTATTGATGAACTGCAAATGAGTGTGTGTGTGTAAAGGATTTTGGTTGTAAGGCAAAAAAATTAATGGTGTTGGATTTGTGAGTTGGATATTTAAGTGTTGGAGGATTAATAGTGACCTTTTTATACATTTAGAATAAGGTTTAACAGTAATAAATCTTTTTATTGAATAGACATAATTAAGTTATATATCATCGAGGATTCTGGTGGGATGAATGAATATGATGAAGCATTAACAATTTTTTTTCTTGAATTGATCTATTTAAGTTATATGCATGTCGTATAATTTTTCGACGAAGGAAGTTTGGATGAACCCTTGGAGTCCACGTAGCTCCGCCCCTGATGCATGTTTAAGGTAAATATTTCTTTTACATTATTGAGTTTAAGTTATATACATCGTTAGTGCAAAAAATCTTTAGAGGTAACGGTCAAAGACATATATAAACTATCATTTTTTCGTGAGTTTCATACCTCTATTGTTCATTGTTTCATTTACCTACCTAAACTATCACTCCCGTTGTATTAATTAAACCTTACATCGACGCTGAGTGTTGTTGTTACTTGAAAACAAGTATTTGGCCAACTTTATATCGATGTGTATTTTAATATAAAGGGAGTGATAGTTTGAATACGTAAAGGTAAACAATGGATAGTTAAGGTATCGCTAAGAAATAATAATTTAGGTGTGTATAAAAATCTAATATTCTAATTACGATGATGGTGCAGATCATAATATTATTATAACTTAAATTATAGCAGTAATTTTTAAAACTTGTTATCATATTATGTAAATTATCAGGTTATCAACTATGTTTTAAAGTGTGTGATTACTTCATCAAAAAATTTAAACTATCAGAAAAAATATACTTTTATTTACTTAAATATATCTAAACGCTCGAACCCAGAACCGTACCTTTGCCTCAATGAAATATATAATAATTTCATCTAAAAGTTTAAGTTATTAAAGAAAGCTTACACATGTTTATTTATTTAATTATATCAGACTACTCCAAAAAAAGATATTTAACGACACTTAGTTAATGTCAATAGCTTAATTGCCGCTAAATTATATTTTTAAAGGAAATATTATTAGTGACAGTTCTAATGTCAAACTTAATTAACAGAAGATGATAATAATCCTATTGAAACAACAGCTGGTAAAACTTATAATGATTGTTTCTTATGAATTTATTTAGTGCCTAATCTAAAATGCTAGATAATTGCTGGAAAAATTCAAAACCACTCCTTTTATTCTCACTATATATAATTATTATTTCAATAGATTTCAAGTACCTTTCGATTGTGAAAGCAGGTCTAATTATGTGTGCAATTATATGGATAGTTCGGTGCATAAAATATCTCTCGTTCACGTAGAGTTCAGGAAAGGTTGCATGACGGGCATAAGATATCTAACGTTCATGCATAGTCAGAGGACAGGTCGTACTCGAGTGTGATATAGACAGCCTACCCTAATTCTATGTGCAGTTATATGGTTAGTCTGGTGCATATATAAAACATCTCTCGTTCACGCAGAGTTCAGGAAAGGTCGCATGGCGTGCGTAGGATATCTAATGTTCACGTATAGTCGGGGGAAAGGTCGTACTCGAGTGTGATGTAGACAACCTACTTTAATTCTGTGTGCAATTATATGGATAGTCCGGTACATAAAACATCTCTTGTTCATGCAGAGTTCAAGAAAGGTTCGCATGGCGTGCATAAGATATCTAATGCTCATGCATAGTCGGGGAAAGGTCGTATTCGAGTGTGATGTAGACAGCCTACCCTAATGTTATTAGCATTAGCGTACGTGTGACCTAGAAGCAAAGTCGCAATTAGAAGATAACTTTATCATTACTCCAAACATAATTCTTGCTACCCAAATCTGACGGTAAATATTTATTTGTACCGAGTGTTTAATTCAAATTACATTAGTTAAGTGTTTAATAAACTAAGCATACATTTATTAATTAATCATAACTGAGTAACATATTTATGCAAATACATGTTATGCATACATTAATTTGATATAGATACTCGATACGGATAAATTTTTGGATAAACAACATAAATCCCGATACTTTGGAGTTTAATTACAAAAAATTCCCATATTTTCCATAATTGCTAAAAATTTCGATTTTGGGTCTGTCGAGATACATAATTTGCTCTCGATACATCAAATGAAGATATATTTTTTCCTTTGTAAAGATACTTAATTAGCTTCCGATATATTTTTTTCAATTTTGGGTCTGTCGATATACATAATACATCCAACGAAGATACATTCTTTTTCTTTGTAAAGATACATAATTAGCTCCCGATATAATTTTTTAAATTTTGGATTTGTCGAGATACATAATGCATCCAACGAAGATACGTTTTTTCCTTTATAAAAATACATAATTAGCTCCCGATATTTTTTTTTCCGATTTTGAGTCTGTCGAGATACATAACTAGCTCCCGAGATATTTTTTTCGATTTTCAGTCTGTCGCGGTACATAATTAGCTCCCGATATATCCAACGAAGATACATAATTTGTTGAGATTTTTGTAATTACTTTGTAAGAGTAAGAATATATATATATATATATATATAGTTAAGATGTATGTTTATGTTATTTTTCCTAAATTTTTATATATACTCAAGAGAAAAAAGTCTTCCATTTTGCTCCACTAACCCTAATTTTCAGCTTTGTGACACACACAAAGGGAACAACCAAAAGAAAATAAATTTGTTAATATGTATGGGCTTTGAATTTTGAACCCATAGTTACAATATTTTTCAACCCAAGCCTACTGTTAATTTAAAACCATATTATATATACATACAACACATAAATAAATTTTGATTTATTGAACTTTTTTTCTAAACACTAGTGATGCCTATAGTAGATAAATTGGACAAAGTGGAATTGATATAGGGTGTAAACCACTTGTCCCAACCATGAATTTTTCCAAGTGTTTGGACACAAATATAAATTAGAAGTATTTAGATTTTTTATTTTTTATATTCGCGTTTCACATATATAAACAAACAGTGAGACGATTGTTTGTCACGATTCAAATATATGATACAGACGCGGTGTCTGATTTTATAGTATATATGGATCATAGATGAAACTGATTAATTCGTCGATGGTATCATACGAACCTTTTAGGAAATTAGTTTGTCTAGCTAGAAGTCTGTTAGCCCTTCATCGCCTAGACCTATCATTATCATCGCGTCTTCTATTAATGGCGTCGCATGTATACCCTAAGGACTCAACGTTCTAGCTAAAGTTTGTTATGTCGTCGTGCTACAGGATTCTGAGTCTGATATCACATCCCACACACATATTGACTTGTATGAGCTTTCGTATCAATTTATTCGCTGTTTCACTTAATCCCAATGTAACGGTTCTTGAATGATTTCTTTTCTTGCTCGAGGTACAATATTCATTTTAAAGGCTCGATTAATTTGAATTCACGTAATATGATAGACCAAGTAATGATTCTCAACTTATGTATATGTGGAGCCATGTTTTGTATAACTGTGAGAAATGGGCCTCAAGTTATGTATACAAGCCCATACAAGATGGACATAACATAAAAGTGAAGATCATAAGGCCCAATAAGATTGGGCTCATATTTATTTATGGTTCCCTTCTCTCGTTACCCAGTTAATATCGGACTTTTGTTAAGGAACAAACTTTCCGATGTAAATTCAAATTTAGTCGGACCATAATATATGACAACTAGACACTAGGTGATAAAAAAAAGGGTAACTTACATAAATCCCGGAATGTTTAAGCGTTATAACACTTTATCCCAACAATTTGTTAAATTACATCATATCTCGAAATTCTAAATTTATGATACATATTTTTAGCCATGATACATATGCATTGTGATATATTTGTAATTTAGTGGTTAGTTAAATAAGAAAATCACTAATTTTCAATTATTACGGGGAGTAAAATTAGGCACAAATCGTGGAAATGATACATCTGATTTATATCATAATGATACATTTCGTAAAACTACTCACTAACCATTAAAAATTCAATCACACCAAAATAAATATTTTATATTTGTCAAACATATGTTAAATGTATCGAACATTTATAAATAAATTAAAAATATGAATCACTATCACATAGTATATGTCATACGTATTACCATTATTGACTTAATATGTCATATGCATTGTGTCATATGTATCACCAGTATATGTCATATACACTGTGATACATTTGTAATTTAGTGGTTAGTTAAATAAGAAAGTAACTAATTTTTAATTATTACGGGGAGTAAAATTAGACACAAATCGTGGAAATGATACATTTGGTTTCAAATGTATCATAATGATACATCTGGTTTCAGATGTATCATAATGATACATCTGGTTCCAGATGTATCACAATGATACATCTGGTTCCAGATGTATCACAATGATACATTTTGTAAAATTACTCACTAACCATTTGAAAATTCAATCTCACACTAAAATAAATAATTTACATTTGTCAAACATATATTAAATGTATCAAACATTTATAAATAAATTAAATATATGAATCACTATCACAAACTATATGTCACGATCACATTGTTCAATTTCTCATATTTTCCTTAATGGATACTGACTTAAAAATTGAAAAAGAATTTAAAATTGATAAAAGAAAAGTTGACAATTTTTTATTTTTTATTTTAAAAAAGACAATGAAATTGGTGAAGAAATTGCAGTAAAGGAGATGAAAATTGTATCAATTGATGATAATTTGAAAAATATTTTAGGGGATGAAATATTTGAAAAAAAAATCTTCAAAGAAAAATAGATTGCATGCATTTATTGTGGAGTAAAAGTAGGGTGAGGTTTTTATTTATATGTATCAAGAGTAAAATATGAAATCCGAGATTTTAAGTAATTGTTTAAAAGGTAAGGAATTTTGGGTATAATAAGGTCTTTTAGATTTATAGTTTTGTGTAATTTATCCTAACAAAAAAATATATAATATTTGAAGAATATATACCCGAATACATAACCAAAATTAAATATATTTTTTATTCTCGTAATTCAAACTCTTTCACATATATGGTGACAGAGGAAGTATTATCGAGTAAATATCATATCAAAAAATTTAACTTTCAAAATTACTGGTAAATTAAAGTGAGAATATATATTACTTACATACTTGAAAGAGTTCAACGGGCGAGCGAGAAGGCGTATGACCTAGTCTGATAAGTTGTAACCTACCTACACCTCCGAAGGTGCCCACCTAAGACCGACATAAGTGGTCGAATGACGGGAGCGTTGTGTTCACACGGACCCTATCGGAAGAAAAAATATTTATCTCTTGCATTTATTTTTATAAAAAAAATTAATGTATTTCATCTGTTGTTTTTAATGTAAATATCAAATACGAATAAGTATTTACTGAATTGAGAGATAAAAATACACAAGTACTTACCCGAATTCGTAACCAATGCTTGATCAACACGTGTCAAGTTAGCCCGCCTTTTATTAATTCAAATCTTAGAATTTTCGACTAAAAGGTGTTTACTTTTTTCATAACATAAACAAAAGTTAATAACTTTCTTAAGTATAATGATTCATGATTATACTTTTTTCCCTTTTTTTAGGGTTGACAACTCACTTTTACATATACAACCAATTATATTTCACCAACAAAATTTGATATAAATAGGTCTAGTTGGCAACCTCTAATTCCTGTCACAAAAAAAAAAAGGAATTAGTTTCGAAACTCATCGTTAATCTGTCGCTAAATTGTCCATAACTAGTAGATTTGATGATTATTTGTTCGTTAAATAGAATTAGCAATAATTTTTATTTGTCGATAAATTTAATGATGATTTTTTTGTTAATTAGGGATGGAATTTGCATGTCACTAATTCATATTATAATAATTATTTTTGAACTAAGCTATGCAAACATTCTTCTCACTATATTCTTTTGTGCAACACAATTGATTTTTCAAAAAAAATTCACTATCATGACTAATGAATATGACCTCTATCTTGTTTTGGTAATAATAATTTTCTAATCTTTTTTTGAAGAAATAAATGAGAAAAAAAAAAAAACTAAGCATCATTTTCAATATATGGGGCCTTTAATTGATCATGTTAATTATATAATAATCCATGTGGGGTCCTATAAAATATTTTGATAAACACAAAATCATTCATAGGTTGTTCGATCCATATCAATTTTAATTAGATAAAGACATGTTATTTGGAGACGGAGTCTCGATGTAACTGATAAAATTATCGTCCTGTGATCAGAAAATCACGAATTCAAATTATGAAAACAGTTACTTGTAGAAATACAAAACATGATTCCATATAATAAATATCATATACGAAAGTTAAAAGCTTAATGTACGTAACATAATCTCGATCTCAAAACACTACGTAAAAAAAGTTTGTGATTCAGATGAATTTGGACTTCATATGATGTGATCACTTGTGTTGTACAATCCCTTAACATGAAAGCATTAGGGTGACTTGTTTTAAATTTTAATATTAATTCTTATTTGTATAATATTTGGTAGAAGTAAAAGTATTGGCAATGGAGGATTAATTAATCTTATGTGTTTCTTCCAATATTTCCTCTCATTATTTTTATACTAAATTTAGAAAAAGGGTCTTGAACTATTTTCTATGTTTTAATTATGAAAGATCGTATCAGAGGCAGATTCAAAATTTGAAGCTTACAAGGCGGAGTCAGAATTTCTACAAAGAGGTTTCAAAATTTAAAGAATAATTAATTGAAGGGGGTTCGAACATCTATTATACAACAACAACAATAGAATACTCAGTATATTCTCACTAAGTGGGGTTTGGGGAGAGTAAGTGTACGCAGTCCATACCACTGCCTTAGAGGTGAGATAGAGAGGCTGTTTCCAATAGACCCCAGCTCATTTCGAAATCTATTATATATACATAATTTATAATTTTAGTGATGTGTAAATAGTATAATTTTTTGCTGAAGGGGGTTCACGTGAACCCTATTACAAAAGCTGGCTCCCTCCCCGACTTATGAGTTCTGAATTTTAATCTTTTTAAATCAGTGGATTCCAAATTAAGTTGTACATATTCAATGAACATAAGATTTGAACTGAAGTTATTAAGTTCGACTGAATCTGTAGGCTATTAGGACCATTATTTTTTGTAAAGGAATTTCACAAATTATGTTTAATTAATTGAAAGGTTCTAGGATAAGTCAAGTGGTATTATCAACAAGAAGTTGTCTCTTTATGGATAACAAAGAAGTCATGAATCAAATCCAACCATCAATCCATCTAATTATTAGAAACATTTCTTTGGGGCCCCTCCTAGTGTGGGTACTCATTTTGTGACTCTGACTAATAATCTGAATTCTCGTCTTGTAAGATTAATTAAAAGTGAAAGTGATCGATATATATTGTGTTATCATAAAGTTCTGTACGATTAAGCTCACAAGTTGGAGGTAAGCGACGAATCGCTGACATCAATCGCATGGTAAATCATCGCCTTTTAGGTATTTCGACTGATTCTACCATAAAGACGATCGAACTAATTAATGATGGGAATATCTCTTTTTCTCTAAGGTTTACTAATTATTTGATAATATTATTACGAGTTTCTCTCTATCATGCACTTTTTTCATTCTTGTTGTTTGAATCTGAAAGCTCTAGTCTGAAATCAATCCATCTTACCATATTTCTCGATTACGATAAAAGACAATGTGTGTGGGAGCCACTCTCCTAGTATGCTAACAAGGACTTTATCATAATCTTGCCCTTTTTTGATATATGAATCAAGTATTTGTAGGTCCCTCAATTTAATTATTGTACCAAATTTATATCTCTATTTTCAACATTTCTTCAATACTGAGATCTATTTATTTTTGAGAAAATACCTTATTTCACCTTTGAACTATACTCAAAACGGCTGAAACACACATCAACTTAAAAGGGGTCCTATTATCCCCCAAAACTAATTAAAAGTGTAATTTTGACCGCCTTAATGCCTACATGGCACATACGTGGCACACACTGCCACGTATGTGCCATGTAGGCACTAAGGGGGTCAAAATTACACTTTTAATTAGTTCTGGGGGATAATAGGACCCCTTTTAAGTTGAGGTGTGTTTCAACCGTTTTGGGTATAGTTCAAAGGTGAAATAGAACATTTTCTCTTTATTTTTTCATCATACTCTAGTTGTCTTCATAGGAAAAAAAAAACTAGGAGTAATTGTTAAAAGATCATTACAAATGTAGTGTTATATAAGAATGACCTCAACAACAACAAAATAACAACATACCTAGTATATTCCCATAAAGTGGAGTCTGAGGAAGGTAAAGTGTACGCAGTTAATACCACTACCTCAGATTAAGTAGAGAGGCTATTTTCGATAGACCTCCGGTTCAGGACAGATAACAGTACTATAACCACAAAAACCATAAAAATAAACAACAAAATAAGATAACACATCACTAGATAATAAAAGAAATATGACATCGACAGAATAATACTATAGACTATCTATTCGAGATCACAAACATTCTCAAAACACTATGAACACGAAACTACAAGCGCAAATACGAACAAGAATTTGTAAAATAATCGATTTTTGACCTCAAATAGCTGGATTATTTGCTCAATCAAGAAACATATTTTTGTTAATTTATTCCATGTGCCAAAATTATTTTAAAGTTATTATAAAGAGAATGATATCTTTTTCAATTTAAACTTACTTAAAATCTCATTGTACTTATGAAATGACATTTGAATTGATTTTATATAAACGTTTGTTCTTTTACAATGGGTCGATTCTAGATGGTTCACTTTAATTGGAGACTCAATATTTTTCTTTAGTTCAATTTATAGTTAATATGTTAATTTCATGCAAAAAGGAACTTATGCAACGAGAAAAATAATCCCTTTTTTAGCGAGTCAATGTCGTAAGATAGACAATAATAGCAGTTGTCGCTTGCAACTGGGATGAGGTAGAGGTAGAGCTCGTGTAGTAGCATCTGATACTAATGGCCATGAGTAGACAATACGTTACATGTATTTAAATTATATGTCAATAATCTTTCTTTATTCTCTCAACTTTTGTGTTCAGTTAAACACTCTCACATAAAATATTACGGAAAAAATAAAAATAAAAGAAGGCTCATACAGACAACTTGTGCGTGAACAACAGTCTAATATTGTCTTGTTAGGGACTAAAATTAAGTCAGAATAAATTTAGAAATTCAGTAGAAAAGCTGAGTGAGAAAAAGAGACCATAGGGCATGGGGCAAGTCAAAATTGTACAAGTAGCAAATAAATGGGGGATAATTAACTTATTATCATAGCCATGCATGCATGGAGCCGAGGGTCTATCGGAAACAACCTCTCTACTTCCTCGGAGGTAATGATATGGACTACGTACATTTTATCCTCCCCAGACCTCACTTTGTGGGAATATAATGGGTCTGTTGTTGTTGTTGTATAGCCATGCATGCATGCCATGCCATGCCATGCCATGCCATGCCATGCCATGCCATGCAGAGAAGCAGAATAGAGGCGGATTCAAGATTTTGAAATTTTAAATTTTAGACTATAGTGCATACAAAAGTTTAGTCAAATTATTAGGTTATGCCGAACTCGTAAATACAACGATGACTCCTCCCCTAATAGTAGCTATTCCAAAAATTTGATCAAATTTGCCTATTTTTGATCGATATTTCCAATCGCGGATCGAACACCCTATCGCTATATTCCAATCAATGTAGTCGAAAAATATATAAATATGTGATTTCCTTCATGTTGATGGTCGATCAGAAATAGGCGAAATGTTAGTAGTGTCCTTCATGTTTAACCAGATGTCTCAAATAACCCTATCGCTAGGAATGCATTCTCGTTTGGATAGAAAGTACTTTTACCTCAAGAAATTAATTTGGATCAATCAAATTTCAAAGTAGTATTGAATAAGAAAGGTCAGTCTGGTGCACTAAAGCTCTCGCCATGTGCGGGTTCTGAAAAAGGTTAAATCACAAAGGTTTATTGCAGTGTCTGAGCCACCTTTGCTTCAGGGGGTTCATTCAAACCCTCTTTGATCGAATATTATACTGTTTTTATACTATTTTCAGATTGTTAAAAATATTTTTTATGCATATATAGTAGATGTTGATCAACCCCGTTCGACTAGTTCGTATATATATATGCTTCTGAACTCCCTCAATGAAAATTCTGACTCCGTCACTGGTTGATTGTACACAGTCTTATCTTACTTTCTTGTAAGACGTTGTTTTCACGACTTGAATCCGTGACAGATGAATAAATGTAGGAGACAACCCCGTTCGACTAGTTCGTATATATGCTTCTGAACCCCTCAATGAAAATTCTGGCTCCGTCACTGGTTGATTGTACACAGTCTTATCTTACTTTTCTATAAGACGCTGTTTCCACGACTTGAATCCGTGACAGATGAATAAATGCAGGAGACAACCCCGTTTGACTAGTTCGTATATATGCTTCTGAACCCCTTCAATGAAAATCCTGGCTCCGCCACTGATTGATTGTACACAGTCTTATCTTACTTTTCTATAAGACGTTGTTTCCACGACTTGAATCCGTGACAGATGAATAAATGTACGAGACAACCCCGTTCGACTAGTTCGTATATATGCTTCTGAACCCCTCAATGAAAATTCTGGCTCCGTCACTGGTTGATTGTACACAGTCTTATCTTACTTTTCTATATGACGCTATTTTCACGACTTGAATCCGTGATAGATGAATAAATGCAGGAGGCAACCCCGTTCGACTAGTTCGTATATATGCTTCTGAACCCCCTCAATGAAAATCCTGACTCCATCATTGATTGATTGTACATAGTCTTATCTTACTTTTTTGCAAGACGCTGTTTCCACGACTTGAATCCGTGACAGATGAATAAATGTGGGAGACAACCCCGTTCGACTATTCGTATATATGCTTCTGAACCCCCTCAATGAAAATTCTGGCTCCGTCACTGATTGATTGTACACAGTCTTATCTTACTTTTTTGCAAGACGTTGTTTCCACGACTTGAATACGTAACAGATGAATAAATGTAGGAGACAACCCCGTTTGACTAGTTCGTATATATGCTTCTGAACCCCCTCAATGAAAATCCTGGGTCCGTCACTAGTTGATTGTACACAGTCTTATCTTACTTTTCTGCAAGACGCTGTTTCCACGACTTGAATCCGTGAAAAATGAATAAATGTAGGAGACAAGTAGACTAGAGGCAGTAGTAGTAGGGGGCAGATGGCACCTGAAATCTAGCAACTTGTATTATGGGCCACTCAAACTCACTACTACACTTTGCCCCCCCTCCTAGCCAACCTATGCTATCTACTAGCACTATACCTCTATATATCACTACTCTGCAAGACTACTGACTGACTTTCAAAGCTAGATATGTCATGTGTGTGTGTGTGTGTGTTACTACAACATTTACTACTATTATTATATGTGCATGGATGTAACACTTTGTCTTCAATTACAAGCCATCAGTAGTATTATTCAGTGTGTAGATGTGTTAGTGTTATCTTCTCATCTTCTGATCAGATAAGCAGACACACACATACACATAGAGTGATGCAGTTTTTGTTTTTGTTTCTCTTTGGGAGGCATTAGGCCCCTACCTGCAATTGTCACCTTTATTCACTTAGTTTCAATTTATTTGTCTGATTTTGACGCGTAAGTTTAAATACGTAAAAGACGACTTTCGAAAGTTGTGATTATCAAAAGGTACTTTAATCTGTGGTCCTAAACATGTCATGTGAAAATTAAAGATGAAATTAAAGCGTTGCCTAAAAGGTAAAGTGTCGTTTTTTAAACGGACTAAAAAGAAAAGTAAGACAAATAAATTGAGATGAAATGCGCACGTGTTAAAAAACACGTAAACTATTCCACATATTTGAGTTTCATATTTCGTTGCAATTTATTTCTCTGATTTTGATGTGACATTTAAATAAGTAAAAACGACTTTTGGATATTGTGATTATCAAAATGTCCTTTAATATGTGGTTCCAAATATGCCACGTGAAAAGATGAAATTAAAGAGTTGTCGAAAAGGTAACGGGTCATTTTTCTAAACGGACTAAAAAAAAAAAACGTAAGACATGTATTATAGAGTTAAGGGTCAAAAAAACTCGTAAAGTAATTCAGATATTTCAGTTTCATATACCTAAACTATTGAGGGTTTGAGCTTCCTTCTTAAGCTATCAGTCAATAGTTAGTGTAACACAACTCGACTAATATTTTATGATGTGTGCATTACACTCTCTCTTTTATTTAAAAATTCTACACGTGGCACTCCATGTGGAAATTAAAAAAATTCCACCATGAAAGTTAAATATATTTATATTAAATTAAAAGTTATGATTAAAGTGTAAAAATTATCACCATCATAATGTAGCGTATCCAATTAAATGAAAACGGTATCATATAAATTGGGACAGATCGAGGATGAGAAAATATTATTCTATGATATTAAAAGTGAACTTAATAACATACATAAGCTAATTAAGTATATTCACTAATATTGATCAGCTTTATATATACAGTTTATTTTTTAAAAATCTATTTTACACTCTTACTATACAACTGAAAAAAGCTGCAATTTTAATAGTAAATCTCACAGCTATTGCGTAGTATTTTGGGATTTGGGTATGAAAATGGTGGCAGTTTCATTTGGATTTTTGTGTGTAAGAAACTGCACATTTCTTCTTCCTTTATGTGTTGATAATTTGTAGGGCCAACTTTTACTGTTTTTCTATAGTCTCTCTCACCTTTTGAAGGGGAGCGGTTAACTTGGAGCAACAGGTAAAGTTGTTATCGTGTGATCAGGATGTTACGGATCCAAGCCTTAGAAACAACGCATCTTGCAGAAATGTAAGGTGAGACTGCGTACAATAGATCCTTGTGGTCGGACCCTTCCCCGGATGCTGCGCATAGCGGGAGCTCAGTGCACCGGACTGACCTTCTCTCTTACGTTTTGGTTTTATTGGACACTTTTTGTTTCTCATCCGGTATTCGATATTCATTTCAAGATTCGAGTAGGCTTGATTCGTCTTTGAAAGTCTGACTTTAGGGATAAAGCTGATCACCCTATTTAAGGTCATGATTGAACTCAAGATTGACTCTAGATAGAAAGTTATGGAGGAAGCGAATTAGGTTAAAGAGCTAGTGCGTGTGGGTGAGTCGTAGCCAGTAGATAGGAGTGCTTTGGTTTGGCCCTGCTAGTAGTCGTAGGACTTTGCTCGTAGGTTGGAGTTTCTAGTTAGGAGGGTTTGGGTGAAGTGTGTGCTGTCGGTTAGATAGTGTATAATACTACTCCGTAGATGTCTTATTTCTGTTATTTTATCTTGTTTTATGTTTTATTACAACTTTGTTTACGGTCATTTTTGTCCTGAGCCAAGGGTATATCAGAAACAACCTCTCTATTTCTTCGGAGGTATTAATGGTATGGACTGCGTACACTTTACCCTCCCCAAGCCCCACTATGTGGGAATTCACTGAATATGTTGTTGTTGATTGAACTCAAGATTTTTAATCAAGGACGAATGATTACTTACCATCGACCACATTAACAAATTTTAGGTTGAAAATTACACACTTTGAAGATAGGCAAGGTCTGTGTACACACTCGTGGAATTACGCTTGATATGTAATTGTTATCACGCTAAATCCCTTTGATATTCGTATATTTACTTTTTAATATTTTGACGCCTATATACAGAACTATTAAGTGCTGGGTCCGGACCCAAAAATGGATCCTTTTTGGCCCATCAAAAGTGGTATGGGCTTATGTATATGCGTATATGATATCTTAGAAAAATCTCACGTTAGAAAAAGGAGAGAAAGGTATTATATAATATCGAGCATAAGTTCATGTAGCGCACATAATGACACGTGTATGGACTCGATAATAATGTAAGTAAAAACTAGTAATGTATATCATGGGCTTGAGCTGTAGAATTGATTTAAAACGATGAGTAACTTTAACATGGCTAGTCATTCGAAATTTCTACGAGAAACATGACATTTCTTACATCTCCATGTTTATCGCCACATAAATATTTATAACTTATTATACGTTCACTCAAGTACCTTCACGCAAAACAAGGTAAGTAATTGAAACTGATTTTTTATTTTTTTTTTAAAAAGAAAAATAATACTAGAAAAAAAAAAAAAACCTAAAAAAAAAAACCAGAAAATAGTAGCAGTCTCTTTGGTGCAAAGGTTTTTAAGCAGTTGACGTACAATTTCATACATAAAAAAAGAGTAGCAGAAAAAAGTACCTTTTATTTTTTATATCACGTGGACTGATAATTATGTGACGGTGTTCATAATATAATGTATAAAATATTATGTACAATAATTGACCCCCACCCCCACTACCCCTTCATTTTTAGAGTGGGAATAAATACCAAATATTAAAAAATATTAGGTTCGATATTTGGTGCACACTTTTCAAAATAAAAAATCAAAGAATTGATTGAAATTTGATAAAATCGAATCGAAGAAGCATATGCTCACCCCTACCTACCAGGATCTAGAGCAACCCCTTCTATGAAAAATTATAGTATCATATATTTATGAATAAAATTATATTTTTATTAAAATATAATAAATATTGAGTTTTCTTAATGTTTTTATATTATGTGTTTATTTTTTCATATTTTAAATTCTCATAGTAAAAATTTCGATTTCAACATTGACACCCATCTTAACAATTTATGTTTGATAAGTGATGTTGAACCTCTTTTTGTAGGGTTGAAAGGATAATATATAATACTCTTTCGTCTCAATTTATACGAAGGTATTTGATTGAGATTAGAGTGCGTCTTTCTTTATGTTGGACTAACAAATAAATGATGCGCTTACTTTCCTTTAATAATACGTATTTATATTTTATATTTAATCAGAGATGCATCTGAGATTTGAACTTTATATATAGAATTTTATGACAACAACGTCAAGTGTTAATAACTGAATTTGAAATTTATTTTTCATACATATTTCGTGAATTTTTAACATATAAGATCTGATCAAACTATTGAATCCGACTGAACCTATATATTAAGCCTCTACATCCATGATCCACCCCTACTTTAAAGTTTAAATTATTCAATTAAGCAATATATTGTCTCTTTAAACTCAAACATATAAGACAATTATTACCACAATGTTCACCGATATGAACAACGATCAGATATTTAGAATATTTCTTCATTCTTAATAAGGGACTTTAGTGCGAGCTTTTAGAAATCGGAAAAAAATAAAATCCTACTAAAAGCATCGCCTTCAAAAATATATATCTTTCAGTTCACGAATTTAAATTTAATCGGTCAATATGAATATCGAACCATTAGCAAAAGAACCAAAAGAAAGCCTACAATGTTCTATAGGTCATCTTTAATTGTTCTAGCTAGTGTACTAGATGAATTTTTTTATTTTTTTACCTTTTTATATAATATCCAATGATGTTGAAAGACAAATTTAACTGTTTCTTGTTTCAATTCATGCAAATAATAATTGGTTATGGTGAGCACCTGCAATTGGCTAAACCAAAAGTGTTGGCAAAATTAATATAAAAGGCAAAAGGGCTCAGAACCTATAGCTAGCTATATATGAAGGAGGCACAATTTTTTAAGACATTAAAAAATAATAATTAATTAATTAATAAAATTAACTAATTAATTAAGTCATTCCTTTGACCACTACAGTCTACAATTAACATGTGAAAACCATGAATAATTAATTTTTTGGGGACTATTTTCCCAACATTTCTTGTTAAGGAAAGTTTCTCAAAATTTGTGAAGTTTGCTAAACTAATTATAAGATTTTTCTCTTTGGGACCCTAGTGATCAAGTTGAGAAATGATATAGTTAAGTAATTAAGTGTGTTTAGTCCAATAGTTTAACATGTTGGATGAGGAGATAATACGTAAACAGACACTGAATTTGGTCTTACCTGGCATGTTTTTAGCAGTCTAATTTGGGAGTGCACGTTTAGATATCTTAACATGATTCAACTGATAGCTAGAAATTTCAACTTGTGGAATTCCTAATCATATCGCGTTGAAATTCGACGCTGACATGAAACATAAATTTTGGAGGTGTTGTCTTAGATAAATATTTTGTAAGTCGAAGTGTTCAACTAACACAGTGGAGAACGTCTAGATATATCTTAACTTGGTTCAACTGATAGCTACAAATTCCAACTTGATCCTCACCATATCTCGTTGACATTTGACGCCGACGTGAAACATAAATTTTGGAGGTGTCTAGATGATTATTTTGTAAGTTGAAGTGTTCAACTAACACAGTGGAGATGAGTCAGGGGTGGCTAGCTTAAAGGTGAAGCTAGTAAGGCGTTTGACTTAGGCCCCCAAAAAAATTTTCATGATAAATTTTATGATTATATTCTCACTTAAATTGATATTGAAGATTGTAAAAAAAAATGGTTCAAGATTTATGTAAAGAACGGAAGAAAAACTATGTATTGATCTTTTACCAATGCTATTTAGACTTTAAATTAGATAACTCAAATCTTTTTATTTATTTAGACTTTGAATTAGATAACTTAAATCTTCTTATTAATAAATAAATAATTTTTTTAGAAGAACATCCAAGATCATGTACTGCATACACATGACCAATATCTTATTAAGTAGAATTAATGTTTATTTTATATTATTATTATGTGAGGTTAACTAAATATTTACGTCATTTAAGAATAATATGTCAATTTTAAAAGATTACTCTAAATTATAATTTTCTTATGTGTATTTATATATATTTATTTAGAAAAACAGAATACTTCATAGGTAGATACAACATCAAAAGAAGTACTTAAGTTGATTCTAGTATCACATAATAATACACAAAAGTAAACGTTGCATAAGTACATTAGTTAAAGTTTAAAGAGACAATCCAGACTCTTCATCATCATCAAGGCCAGAAGTGTAGATAGTGTAGAGAGCCCAAATCAAACCAAAGACACCAAAAAGGATCCAACCAAGAAGGTTGTTGCTGAGCCCAAATGGAAGTCCAGTTCCTTCTGTGCTCATTCTCTCATCCACAAGAGCCATTGCTGCTGGATTTGACATGCTTGCTGCTACTGCTGCTGCCATTAATGATTCTCCCATTCCCAAGTTTGATTCCCCTTTTGGCTTTCCCTCCATTGAGCATCTCACCTTTCCAACCTTGCCAAATGATGGCAAACCAAGAACAGATGAGGGACGGGATACAGATCCCTTTTGCACGAGGGAGGCAATTGCCACCGAAGAGGTTGTGGTGCAAGCAGAGATGGTTGCCATTTCTGTATTACTAAGTGAGAATGATCAAAACTCCAACCTCTTGATGGTAAGATGAGACTATTATATGTTCAGTTTATTCATACACACATAAATAATATGTTGTTGAAAGAGCATAACCACACCCAATATGGATTGTTTGGATTGCTCCTTATCTCATGTTAGCCAATTGTATTCAACCATGTGTCATGTCATCTAATACTGACCACTTTTTGTTTATCTCATGTTAGCCAATTGTATTCAACCATGTGTCATGACCATTTTTTGTTTATGAAGTGGACCAATGAGACATTTTACTGGGTGACTTTAAGGTATCTTATTAAAATTTTATTTAATTAGACTATTAATTTTATTGAGACATTCTTGAGACGAGTTGAGGTTGAGTTGAGCTAAACATTCTCTAGTATAATCCCTTTGGCCGAGGGAAACCTCCAAAACAATTAGTCATATTGGAACCAACCGAAAACTAGCAGTATTTCTCTTTTGTGAATTTTGCAAGTCAACTGGCGAAATATTTGATGTAACTTTGGTGTCCAATGATATGAAAATGTATAGTGGTGTTAAAGTTTATATAATCAAATTTATTGAAAGTATAAATTATTTGAATATTTAGATGAAATGATATCTACAAATTAATTTGTACTCCGTTGTTGAAATTTCATAATCATTAAAGCATATGGCTAATGATGAGCAACCAATTTCTGAATTCTTTTGATGTTTTTTTACAATAATGAATGAAATTCCTTTGATGACTTTTACATAATTAAAATGTAAGAAAATAATGTCTTCCATAATGCAATGCCATTTAGAAGTGTATTTTTGAATTTTTCAATCATTTGATTTCAGTTTCACTGACAATTAATTCTATAGATTCTTGCACAATGAATAGATAGACAAAGAAAGTAGGAATCTAAATGATTTCTACAAATATAACATTAGATCATTTCTACAATCACCTTCCAACTATAAATTAACATCGTTATCGGGTTATCGCTCATCATTAATAGTTATCACTATCCACAATCATCAACCTCAGCCTCAATTACTACCGCAGTCAATTATCAAATTCAATCAATATTATTACTAGCTATTATTTACTATCATCACTATCAACCGTCATTACTACAACCTTCACCAATCAACAACGACATATCTAGCGCTTTAGGTATCGGTTCACGGGAAGTTAACTTTTGTTCGTGTTTTCTAGTTGTATTATATCAGAAATTCACATAGTATTTATAAATACTTGATTGTGAACTCAATCATTATTTTACAATGACTTAAAATAATTATAGAAACCCCTAACTTCACCTGAATTTGTCTCTACCAGTCACTACCGAAAATTACCACCGCCAACCACCACTATATATCACCAGCCATAATTATTGATCGTCATTATTATCACCGACCACGCCATGCCAACCACCACATCCAGTCAACACCTACGATCATCACCACCAACAATCATCATATTCAATCGAAATCGCCAATCATCACTATCACCAACTACCATATAATTTTCAAATCTTTAAATACTTCTTAAAATTCAAAAAATATTTTAATCTTAATAGGCACCAATTTGAATCTATTGGAATAATTTTTTTTTTGACATGACATACAATATGAACAAAATTTAGACAAAGGCAAAAAGACAGACTACATCAGTATGCCTGCATTAGATGTGTTTCATCATTTCATTGACCATTCTAATCATAATTTCCTTTTCCATAATATATTAAAGTTATTTTACTTCTCGAGAAGAAAGTTATATGCAGAAAATACCTCCAATATAATGTTTAATTTATATAAATTAAAAAAATAATTTTATCAAACATAGAATAAGCTAAACTAAGCCACAATATTTTTGAAATAATAATTAATTATATATGCCACCATATATCTCAATCTAGCGACAACATCTGGAATCATGGTGTTACCGCTACCATTCCGACAGACGTATTATGTCTTATCACTTTCCTACGTTTTTGAACTTTTTTGGTCTGGTATAACTATCACGCGACACATAATTCTGTTCAATCGATCGATAGACTTGAATCGTATTCTCATCATAATATAATCAATTCAACCAGACATTGTCATCTATTGTCACCTTTCAAATCTTTAATTATTCCAACCTAAATTCCATTATACATATTGTTACTGGACAAAGGGAACAAAAAGGAATGTGTGACCAACATGGGTTGTGGTGCAGTGGATGAGGCTGCTCCACCCTTAACCAAAGGTCGAGGATTCGACCCTGGGTATGGAGAAAACTCTGTTGGGAGCGCTGCCACCTTAATGGGACCTGCAATGCGTGATCCGGATTAGTCGGGGCTCCAATGCGGACATGGATGGAAAACAAAAAAAAAAAGGAATGTATGTCTGGTAGAAAATAGAAATACAACACTAAATAAACTTTAGCCATATATATATATATTATATATATATATATATATCTTTTACTATTACACCTATTGCTCATGTACTATATATAGACAACACAAATTAATACTTAACAATATTTCTTGATAGTTGATACCTAGCAAGCTGACCAAATATATATTGATAAATCCTCTGAATTTTGCTTTATTGGTGTGTTTTATTTTCTCATATAATTAATTTATATGTATAACAAGACATAACAATGTCTCAAAAGAAAAAGGGAAAAAAAAAGCACAATATAATATAGTAATAATTAAACACCAATTGGTCAAATCTCAAAGGGTGAAACATCCTTTTCATTATTAAGTTAACAGTGTGTTGTTGCCCTCTTTTTGTCTTGAAAGTTGTCTAGCTAACAAATCAACACTATTCTGTTATTCAAATCACTTTTTTCTTCTTCATTCGATATTCGATACTTATATTAAACACTTAAATATGAATTTTTGATGTGTAGGTTCGTTAAATTGAAAACGTTCCTACCAAAACTTTCTAAATAATATTATAGAGAAAATGTTCTGTTTTCATCCTAAAATATACATGAAATTGCTGAGACACACCCGAACTTTAGGAGGAGCCTATTACCCCCTGGATTAATTAAAACCATATTTTTGGCAACCTTAGTGCCTATGTGGCACATACGTGTGCCTACGTGGACCTTCAGTGTGTTGAATCATTGATGTGCCACGTAGGAACTAAGGTTGCCAAAAATACGATTTTAATTAGTCCAGGGGGTAATAGGACACTCCTAAAGTTCGTGTGTGTCTCAGCAATTTCGTGTATAGTTCAAGATGGAAACAGAATATTTACTCTATATATAGTTGACAATGAACTCCAAGGCGTCGAAGCCACCCTTATCTGAGAGGTATCAACTGTCAACTAATACTCCTTCGTTGAAATATTGCACTGTGTAGACCTGTCGATATATACGAATTATTTACGTTATATACATATATACACTACTATATGTTGAATACTCTTTAATTAATTAGCATCTTCTAATTCGGTGAAAATTTTGACTCTACAACTACTCAGGAGTGAATTCCGTTTTTATTATACTATTAACTTGAGATTAACGTAGGAATTCGTAAATTTCAAATCTTGAATTTACGATTGACAGTAACTACATATGAAAAGGGTCCTTCACATCCTTTGGAGTACGATCCTTCCTCGGACCTCCTAATCAACACGAAATACTTTATACATCGAACAGACCTTTTTTGTCTTTGCATAATTAACCCCACCACAAGTCTATATATCTGGAAAAGTACTGTTAATTAGGAAAACAAAAAGAATGTAACTAGTAGTAACTTGGAATAAAAATTTAAAAGCCACTAAATAAACAGTAGAACTAATTAATGATTTACAGTTGTATTATTTTGAAGAATTATAATATATTATTATTATTATTATATGCATGTTGGATCTGTACTAACTTATAAGTGAAAGTCAGTATATTAATTCTCCAACAGAGAGAGAGACTGTTGTAAGTTTGAGTAACAAAAGGTCAAAAATTCAGAATCCAAAGCACTGTTTTAACCTAATCAAACCCTACTATTAAAAAGAATTTATAAAGGCATAATTATATATATTAATCTCTTCGTTCCAATTTACGTGACACTATTCAACTCGACATAATATTTATGAAAAAAATAATACTTTCGAAATTTATGCTCATTAACGGTAAAATGATGTTCTTTTTTGAGGTTTACGAAAAAAGATGTTCTACGTATATTAGGACAGGAAAAGTATTTCACCACCCAAGAATGAGTGGTTTTAGATTCGAGTCCCTGAGTTTTTGTGATAAAGAGCGTTTCTACATTTAACGATCTTTACGCAACGTGAGTCCAAATTAGTCCACGCTTCAAAGCAGGTATCGAACAACAGTAACGAAACCAAGAATATCTTTTAAGAGCGTTCAAGGTCTAAAATAAAAGTGATTTTTAACTTCTATATGCAAAATATATTTGAACCTCATTTGCCAGAAAATCACACTATTTATATATAATCAACGCTAAATCTTTTATCTATATAGTCAATGTTGAATCCCGTAACTGAATTAGTATTTGCGGATTTGTCTTATACCATTGGATGTACAAACCATTTTGCGTTAACAAGATTTGAGAAAGCTGAAAAGATCGCACCCCAAAAAATGTGATGTAGAAAACCTATCCTAATATAAACGTTAGTGATCGATGACGTCTTCTTTCACGGCTCAAACCTGTAATCAATAAATCACACGAAAAATAACTTTACCGTTGTTCCAAGACTCCTTTTTTTCCTATACCATATAGTAATTTTGTGTTCTCGTGACCTTTCCACTCTAATCTGTCCTTCCTTCACCCTTCACTTATTTTTCCTGTACATGAAATGAAATAAGTGGCTAAACTTTACAACTATATAACAAAAAAAATATATATAAAAAGATGGTCCATTTTTTCCAATACTCCTTTTTCATACTCAAATTCAAAGCTTTTTTTCTTTCCACCTCCCACCCCCCCACAACTTCTTCTTCTCCATTTAACTTTCTTGAATTATCTTTTTTTTTCTTTTTCTTTTGGATATATGTACAGAGTTTGAACCGAAGTTACTGGATTTCAAATGAGTGGCTCGTAATATATATGTACGATATATCTACTACGATTTTGTTTGCTTTGTTGAAATGGAGGATCAGTATGGAATGGCAGATCTAAGACAGTATATGAATGGAGGAAGGCCGATTTTCGGTTCCATCCAACAAGTGCCACCTGAACTACTACCTGTCACTGCTCACCAGCAACGACACAGGAATCTCGGGCCGGGCCATCACCAGTATGATATGGTGATGGGTATGGCCCACGGGCTTACTACTGGTACTACTACTACTAATCATCACCAGCACCACCACCAACATGAGTTTCTTACGGACTCAAGTCCTGTAGCTGCTGCAGCAGCTACAGGTACTACTACTACGAGTGCCGGATTTAGTGGTATGGATCAGATGGAAACTGGTGGTGGTGGTGATGGAAGCGGCCGGTGGCCGAGACAAGAGACACTTACACTACTTGAAATTAGATCAAGATTGGATTCTAAGTTCAAAGAAGCTAATCAAAAAGGTCCCTTATGGGATGAAGTTTCCAGGTATACACAAATAGATATACACACAAAACCTAATTCACTATTTTCTTTTTTTTATGTGTATATGTGCTCATTCAGACATCCGATAAAATTGGAACAATACAGATAAGATTAGCACGACTTTATGTGCAAGGAAGACAAATACAAATCTCAAAATTGTCCAAAAATTATTTTTTTTTAGAAATACAAAAGGATTACATAAATACTACAGCTATTTTATTTTCTCTGGAAGGGATCTCTTCAAAATGTTGTTCTTGATTTCTTTTTATTTTTAAAAATTCTTTTTCTTTTTCTTTTATTGGGTTTATTCACTTGTTTACTCATACTAAAATTTTCTTTTACGTACATATTCAAAAGGGTCTTTCCAAAATCTTATTCTTTATATGTTCTTGTAAAAGAATTTCCTATACAAATTGTCATTTATAGTTTTTTCTTTTTCTTTTTTCCCTTTGTTTCTTGTGGAGTTTTTGAATATACATAAACAGTAATTTTGTACATTTTTATGAAAGAAACATGAATTTTCTAGATAATCAAACAGCATCCTTAATCAATCTCCCTTCTTGTACAAAAATTATAGTAGTAAATTTTGAGTTGCTCTTTTTTTTTTTTATTTTTTTTTGTTTTGCTTTGTTTCATGAGGAGGTTTTGAAAATTACATAAATTTGTACATTATTCAAGAAATATTGACTTTTCTAGATAATAAACAGCCCTACTTCTCTTAATCAATCTCCCTTCTTGTTAAAGAAAATTCCCTAAAAAAATTTATAAAACTTTTAGTTACTCCTTTTGGACTATGTTGCTCCGACTCTTCAAAAACGTCAGCAGGTAAAGTACCACATTTTTGAACGATCCAACACGGGTTCCATGATTCAAATCAATAAAGTGACAACATTTTTGAAGAGCCCAAACAATACATATATCGAAAAAATCTAGTATAATTTTTGTACAGTATGGAAAGAAAACAATGAGTTTTTTTTCTGGAGAAAAGCAGCACACTTTTAAGCACACACACACACACACAGTGAATAAGTTGCCAATTTTGTGTTAGAAAATGACACTACATTGAAGTTCAGTTAGAGTATCAGGTGTTATTTTCATCTTTACTATTACATCATCACTTCTTTTTACCTAGATCAAAATTAATTCCTATTTGTTTGTTTTTGTTTTAGCAAAAAAGATAAAACTATTTATTCCAAATATATGTTTTTGTATAGTCTCTATCCTTGGGAAATATCAACATATATCACGTGACACTTGGAATTATATAATTTGTGTACTTAAAATTAGGGTTATATCAATGTTCTCGCGAGAAAATAGGAGTTCATATTGTGCTCCAAATATACGCTATTTGAATGAGATGGATGACTCCTTCTACCTCACGACTTTGGCCATAGTCAGTTCAAACTCATAAACCCAATCCACTTATAGCCACAATGACTAATTTTATCGACTTGACTAGTCATTAGCCCTCGTATTATGTAAGATTCTCTTACCCTGTGGTCGATTCTCTCTATTGGTCCGTAGTTTGTTGAATAATAGAAGTCGATTAACAAATTGGAATTTTTATTTTTTTTTTGCTAATTTACCTTCCATCCAGAGTGTCGAAATTGAAAAAAAAAATCGTAAATCAACTAGTCACCATTCCTTTCACGGGAATATAATTCGAGATGAAAATTTTCAAGAAACTTATTTTCTTATGAGCAATAGATTCAAAATTAAGTTTCCCTTAACATTTATTTACTTACAATGACTAACCACGACTCAGTTCCAAATAAGTTGTAATTTGTTACTCATATATATATATATAAGACTTGCATATGTTTCCTATATTATATAACCGATCTCGTTATCTCTCTCCAAACCCAACGTAGTAGTTTCCTCTATATGTCTACGAATGTGGTTTCAATCTTTTCTGATGATGTCATAAGTCGTTTTGATATAAGATTATATTTTCTTTTGCTATATCTTAGATCATGTCGCTTCATTTAAGTTGTTTAACTTTGTTTAATTTACTTGTAACTTACAAAATCACATTTAATTAATTAATTAATTTTCTTTTATTTGCAACTAATTAATATTTGTAGGATTATGTCTGAGGAACATGGATACCTAAGGACTGGAAAAAAGTGTAGAGAGAAATTTGAGAACTTGTACAAGTACTACAAGAAGACTAAAGAAGGCAAAGCTGGAAGACAAGATGGTAAACACTATCGATTTTTTCGACAACTTGAAGCTTTATATGGTGATACAAGCAACAATATTCCAACCACAGCTTCAGACGCTCTTCATCAGGGAAGTCATTTTCCTTACAATCGCGTTAGCAACATCAATCAAGAGCCTCATAATTTTCATCATCATAATCAAGCTCCTAAGCTCTCCGATAGCCTGAGTCTTTCAAATTCATCTGAGTTCAACACGAGTTCCTCAGATGATAGTGATCAAGACAAAATGAGTAAGAAGAGGAGGCCGGGGAAGAGGAGTTTGAAAGCGAAGATAAAAGACTTCATTGATGGACAAATGAGGAAGTTGATGGAGAAACAAGAAGCATGGTTGGAGAAAATGATGAAGATGATTGAGCATAAAGAACAAGAAAGGATACTGAGAGAAGAAGAATGGAGGAACCAAGAGACGATTCGCATGGAAAAGGAACAAAGATTTTGGGCTAACGAGAGAGCTTGGATTGAAGCACGCGATGCTGCTTTAATGGAGGCTGTTCACAAGTTGAGTACTGGCAAAGATTTGAGGAGTACTAGTAGTAGTAATCCGCGTCATGCTGAAGATATGGTTGAAACTCTGGGTCAGAATGACAAGAGTGATGATGTGACAGATGGTCTGAAAGATGACAACTGGCTTGAAAGTGAAATTACTAGGTTAATACAACTCAGAACTAGCATGGAATCAAGATTTCAAGAATTAGGGATTTCATCGCGCGATGATCAAGATGATGAACATGTTTTATGGGAAGAAATTAGTGCAAAAATGGCCATTTTAGGGTATGACAAAAGTGCAACAATGTGCAAGAACAAATGGAGTAGCATCAATAGTTACCTAATGAAGTGCAACAAGAAAAGAAAAGATCAAAACTCAACAAGTTTGTTATGTTACAATAGTAATGTCCAAATCAACAATCAATATTATGAAGCTGATGGATCATCATCATGTTTTAGGTACTTAATGGGAGATAATCATCATCATAATCAAAACTTATGGGAGAATTATGAATTGAAATTAAGCAAAGGTGGTGATGGAGGTGGCAATAACTGATGATATATGTCACAAGTACAACAAGACAATTTGTAAGTTTTTTTTTTTTACGGTGGTAGTTTTTAGTGCATCGAACTGCCCTTTTTAGTTCTTAAAAAATTGGTTGACAAGTTTGTCTTGGGTTGCTAACTGTTTTTTATGGAACATATATTGATTTGAAGTTAACTTGTCCTAGCTAGGAGGTTGATCAATTTGGCTACCTAATTTTTATTATTTTGATTAGATGTTCTATTTATAATTTTGTATTTAAATTAAGTATTGGATTGATGTAGTTCTCTTCAATTTGCTAATATTCTTGAAGTGTTTGATTGTCTTTGCATAACTATATTCCTTTCTTAATTTAGAGGTGTTTCGCCTGCAAAATTTGAAACTTTTTCTTATTTGGAAGATGCATGAATATTGCGATCGGTTCGAAAGGCATGATTTTCAGTATGTCTATCGATAGGGCGAATGAACTCTTTATTATATATTATATAATGCATGTTAGGATATTGTAGCAAATGATTTCATTTTATCGAAGAGAACTCTTTTAGTGATGAATATTTTCTTTTATATTTTTATTCATTATAATTAAAGATGATGTGATTATATTCCACTCAAGTGAATTTACTGTTTACTTTTCTTGTCTTGTCTGCCATTAACTGACGTGAATAATAAAAAAATAACTTTAATTTAAAAAGATATGTAAGTGAATTTTCTAACATCCCATATTCCACAAATTAAATATACATTATGGGTAATCTATTTTCAATATTGTACTTGAGAAATTAATTTGGAGATTATGTACATAGAATGTGGACATTATTGTACAAATGTTACATAGTGGTTCTTGAAGAATATCAAAGTTAACACAATGGGTGTGAAATAATTCCAAATTATATCTTCGATTTGAAAAACCTTGATTACTTGTAAGTAAATTGAAATCATCATTGTTGAAGGACAATCTAACACAATAAATGAAATTATTGGCAAACTATTCATGCACATTCATGATGCGTAATACTGTTTAACTAGGTGGATCTGTCGTACTTGTCTTGTCTTGTCTGCCACTAATTAGTGAAAAAAGATATTATAAGATCAAATAAAGTATCTTTATCATGAAATAAACATTTTTCCCTCAAAATTGAATCTTGGGATTTTTTTTATTTTTTATTTTTATGATAACCCTCCACCCCCTACCGCTCACCCTCCACCCCCTACCGCTCACCCTCCACCCCCCAACAACTTCTTTAGGTCTATTTCCCTCTTTATATTAATAGCATAGCACAATGTATATATGATGCGTAATATTGTTTAACTGAGTGGATCTGTCGTACTTGTCTTATCTTGTCTGCCACTAATTAGTAAAAAAAGATATTATAAGATCAAATAAAACATCTTTATCATAAAATAAATATTTTCCCCTCAAAATTGAATCGTGGGATTTCAAATTTTTTTATGATAACCCTCCACTCCCACCCCCACCCCCACCCCCCCCACCCCCACCCCCCCCACCCCCAACAACTTCTTTAGGTTTATTACCCTATTTATATTAGTAGCTTAGCACAATGTATATACGATGCGTACTACTGTTTAATTGAGTGGATTTGTCGTACTTGTCTGGTCTGCCACACAATGTATATACGATGCGTAATACTGCTTAACTGAGTGGATCTGTCGTACTTGTCTGGTCTATCATTAATTAGTGAAAAAAGATATTATAAGATCAAATAAAACATCTTTATCATAAAATAAACATTTTTCCCTCAAAATTGAATCTTGGGATTTTTTATTTTTTTTTATGATAATCCTCCACCCCCACCCCCACCCCCTCCCCACCCTCAACAACTTCTTTAGGTTTATTACCCTCTTTATATTAGTAGCTTAGCACAATGTATATATGATGCGTAATACGGTTTAACTGAGTAGATCTGTCGTATTTGTCTGGTCTGCCACACAATGTATATATGATGCGTAATACTGTTTAATTGAGCGAATCTGTCGTACTTATCTGGTCTGCCACTAATTAGTGGAAAAAGATATTATAAGATCAAATAAAGCATCTTTATCACAAAATAAACATTTTCCCCTCAAAATTGAATCTTGGGATTTAAATTTTTTATGATAACCCTCCACCCCCACCCCCACCCCCACCCCCAACAACTTCTTTAGGTTTATTACCCTCTTTATATTAGTAACTTAGCACAATGTATATATGATGCGTAATACTGTTTAACTGAGTGGATCTGTCGTACTTGTCTGGTCTGCCACACAATGTATATATAATGCGTAATACTGTTTAATTAAGCGAATCTGTCGTACTTATCTGGTCTGCCACTAATTGGTAAAAAAAAATATTATAAGATCAAATAAAGCATATTTATCACAAAATAGACATTTTTCCCTCAAAATTGAATCTTGGGATTTAGAATTTTTTTATGATAACCCTCCACCCCCACCCCCAACAACTTCTTTAGGTTTATTACCTTCTTTATATTAGTAGCTTAGCACAATGTATATATGATGTGTAATACTGTTTAATTGAGTGGATCTGTCGTACTTGTCTGATCTGCCAGACAATGTATATATGATGCATAATACTGTTTAACTGAGTGGATCTGTCGTACTTGTTTGATCTGCCACACAATTTATATATGATGCATAATACTGTTTAATTGAGTGGATTTATAGTACTTGTTTGGTCTGCCACTAATTAGTGAAAAAAGATATTATAAGATCAAATAAAGCATCCTTGTCATAAAATAAACATTTCCCCCTCAAAATTGAATCTTGACATTTTTTTATTCTATGATACCCCCCCCCCCACAAACTTCTTTAGGTTTATTACCCTTTTTTTATATCAGTAACTTAGCACAATGTATATATGATGCGTAATACTGTTTAACTGAGTGGATCTGCCGTATTTGTCTAATCTGCCACACAATGTATATATAATGCGTAATACTGTTTAATTGAGTTAATCTCTCGTACTTATCTAGTCTGCCACTAATTAGTGAAAAAAGATATTATAAGATCAAATAAAGCATCTTTATCATAAAATAAACATTTTCCCCTCAAAATTGAATCTTGGAATTTTTTTTTGTTTTTTTATGATAACCCTACACCCCTACCCCCAACAACTTCTTTAGGTTTATTACCCTCTTTATATTAGTAGTTTAGCACAATGTATATATGATGCGTAATACTATTTAACTGAGTGGATCTGTCGTACTTGTCTGATCTGCCACACAATATATATATGATGCGTAATACTATTTAACTGAGTGAATCTATCGTACTTGTCTGATCCGTCACTAATTAGTGAAAAAAGATATTATAAGATCAAATAAAGCATCTTTATCATAACATCAACATTTTCCCCTCAAACTTGAATCTTGGGATTTAAAATTTTCTTATGATAACCCTCCCCCACCCCTTCCCACCCCCAACAACTTCTTTAGATCTATTACCCTCCTTATATTAGTAGCTTAGCACAATGTATATATTGACGCTATATTAACACTATATTTGAAACATCTCTAAGAATTAATTTCTCAAATATTAATGCAGTAAGTAAATTTATAAAATAACAAGAATGATTAAACTTTTAATTCTCAAAATATGCAGCTTTTAAGTAAGCTTTCTGAACTTTTCTTGATTATATCGATGCAACCGCTGGCAAAAACCATAAATTGGGAATAAATAAGATTTGGTTTATTTTTCTTTTTGTCAATATGTTAAATCTAAGACCAAAATTGTTATGTATTTGGATCAAAAAAGGAAGAAATTGTTGTGGGAAGAAGATTTATGTAACTTTATGAGCTTGATCAGATTGTCGATTTCAAGTCGAGCTTAAATAAAAGTTAAATTAACTAAAAAAATTACATTTTATCCGTCATTTTTATGTGTACGATATGTAGTACATGTTAAATTCACTTGATTTTTTCGTATGTTTACTTTTTTTGTGACAATAATTATGACTTCATCATTCATGATATGGCAATGGAAAAATTGGGCAGTAAAGAAATGGTATGTTATTTGTTCTATTATAATGTTAAGAATAATGAGAATTTCCCTATATATTCAAGAAAAAAAAAAAACAATAAAAAAAACCCTTAGAAATAGCAAATTTAATCTATTTATTTTTTAGATGTATTATCTACATATTTCTAGTTTCATGAATTGTGTCATCATCTTTCAGTCTTCTCCAGTTTTGTTACTCCCAAGACTCCCTAAAATATTAATCAGTACTAGTTTAGTACTCATATTTATTGTTTTTTTTATGTCCGATACTCGAATTAAGTTCTGATTAATTTTGAATAGTTCGTGTGAAAAGTGTCATAAGAAAAGTAAAGCGCTTCCTAAAATACAAGTTTTTCGGTGACTACGAACTACGCGAATTAAATTGTCAAAGTTTTTTCGTAAAATGAAAGTCTCGTATTAGAAGTAAAACGCTTTCTCATGCTCAATACTCCTTAGATAATGTATGCATACTTCAAGGTGCCCTAAATATCTCTGGATAAACTACTCACTCATTCTCCAATTTTTGGTTGTCTGCTCTGCTATTCAAATTAAGATCTGATTAAACTTGAATTCGTACAAAAAAAAGTCTCATATTCATACAACGTCATACTTAGTACACGAATCGAAACCTCTAATTCACCATAATCTTTTTTTATTCATTTGAATTTTATGATGTATGATGAGGCATGCAATTGATATGACAAGTAACTGAGATCACAAAAGTACTTACATGTATAGTTTTCACTTCAAATATCCCAATTTGGAAAATCTGACCATGTATTTTTGCTTAAAGTAAGTTCTCTTTATACCTATGAATGGTTGTAAACCAAATATATTTTCAAACTTTATTATACGTATGACTATTCAAAGAGTGTTGGAAAAATAAAGAGTTATTATTAGCATATTATTCTCCAATAAATATATGTACTGTTCAACAGCAAGTAAAACAGGTTGATGACGTTTTATGACATCAAAGCTTTTTCGGTAATTTTCAGAAATAATACAAATGAAATTGTTAGAGTTTGTGACCGAGGTTCTGTTAATCCGATTCTAAAAAGTTTGTGGTGCGATCTATGTTTGTGATTTTTCATTTGGTCTATGGTGGTAGCGTAGGGATCATGCCGATAGGGCCGATCCCGGAAGTATGAACCTGTATGTTTATGGGCCTAGGATTTATTTGTACGCACGTATTATATTAGTGCAATTAGTGGGTCGTTTTTGGATGTTTAGAAAATACATCATTCTCCTCATTGTATTCTCCATCCATTATAGTGAAATTCCTCTGTCTCCGCCCTTGATTGTTTTCGCAAAGGTTTTCACGTAAATCTATGTGTTCATATTGTTTTTCTTTTACTCGTGGTTTGCTTATTTCTGTCCGATCATAACAAAGATCTTAGTAGTCGTTTGGCCAGGATTTTTATTTTTATTTTTTTTCGAAAAATTATTTCATTTTAGTGAAAAAAGTAAACAACAGACAACAACATATCCGATCTAATCCCACAAGTGAAGTATTGTAGAGTCAGGGGCGGAGCTACCTTATGGTTAAGGGGTTCACCTGAACCCTCTTTGATGAAAAATTATACTACTATTTATGTATAGTTAAAATTATTTTTATGTATATATAATTGATATTGAACCCCTTTCGGCTAGTTCGTGTGCATATTTCTTTCGATTTTAAACTCCCTTAGTAAAAATTCTAGCTCCGTCATTGGATAGATGTATGTAGATCTTACCTCTACCGGCTTGTAGAAATAGAGGGTAGAGATTATTTCTGCAAGACCCTCGATTCAAATATATCAAATCAAAATAGTTATGAACGAGAAAATACGTACGATAATGAAGAACACATTGCAAACAAAACGGGAAAGCAATAAAAACGTAATAACATTGTCATATGATAACATGTATCAAAAGACGAGAAACTACGTGAATAAAGCTAATATTATTACATACACTATGCTCCAGATTACCACAAAGCCTAATCCCACCGAAAAGTGAAAAGATGTAGCAACTTAGTAACCTTCTATTTTAATCCGCAACCTTGAGAAATTATATTATTTGCTCATGATACATATCCATATATGGAGTATGTTTGGTACGATGAAAGTATTCTAATTAAAATTTATAATAATGGTAAGTAAAGGTTAAAAAGAGTCACTTTTTATTTTCCTATAGTCAAATAATAAAATAATTTTATTCATATACTTAACCCATGTTCATTAATTGTATTGATATATGAAAAATCGTAACTAAAGTATTTTCGCTTGTACTCTTGAACCCCGATAAACAAAGAGCTGTAGAAGAGAATAAATTATTACGCCAGTTTTTTTTGCTTTCATAATGAAGCAAATGTAAGGAGACAGCGCGCAAGGCGAAGACTCTGACTAGTACCAAAAGGTACGTCTTTGATAAGCGCTCGATCCTAAAAATCAATTCCCATCGAATTTATGAAATAGATACATACACTTGATTAACAATTAATGAAATGTAACAACACAAATTTGAAACAGATTAAGTAATTACATGTGTAGGCCCATTGCTGTAGTTACTGGATCTTAGAACTTCACATGAATTTGGGCTTTGCTTATTCTTCCATTCGAAAAAGACTTTTGGGCCTCAGTTAAGGAACATGATGGGAGGAAATTACGCCTAATGTCCCTCAAAGTGTTCGATCTTAGAATTTTATTCCCAAAATGTCCGGCCTTAAGTTTTTATACTCAAAGAGATCATTTGGTAAAAGAGATAAGGAATAACTAGTTTCGAAATTAATTTTAGGATGTGCTTATCCCATGTTTTATTGTGATAAAAAGCATGGAATAACTCATCCGAGTATTAGTTATCTCGTGATTGTAGTGTTATTTTTATTCCACCTTGAGATAGGATAACTTATGTTCCAACCAAACGACCCCAAAGTGTTGGAAAATCCCCAAAAAATCTTCAGTTTTTAGTATTTCGCTCATCAGCCTTAGTAAAAATCTTCCGCCTGCCCCTCTAAACCAACACATCCCATCTACGACGGGCCTACCCAAGAAGTTTCACCCAAATTTCATACCAACCTTCCTAGGGGCCTTCGGTCGATTTTTGGCCCAAAATACGCTCGGGGCCCCGGGCCTAACTCAGAACAGTGGGCTAACACTCGTCGATTTAGCCTGAAAATGGCCCGTTCACACTGTTTTGCCCGTCTGACCACCCAAACGACCTTGTTAATCTCGTCGGGCAACCCTAGACCGCTACTCAGCCTACCTAAGGGCCGCCGATTGATTTTCAGCCCAAAAAAACCTAGCCCCAGGCAGGCCCACCCCGAGAAACATGGGCCAACACCTACCGATTTGGCTAAAAAATGACTCGTTCGCACCGTTTCGCTCGTTTGACCACCCAAACAACCCGCCAGGCCACCCTAGGCTAAGGCTGTTAACCAGGCCAGTTCAGTTCAAACCAACACACAAAAATTAACCAATTTTGGGCTGGGCCGGTACCGGGTCAATGTTAACGGGCCGATCCGGTCTAGGCCCAAACGGTAAATTTTGCTCAAATGCACCGGAATCGGCCCACTTAAGAATTATCCGGGTTTGGCCGGTCAAATTTTTTTAAAAAATTATATTCATATTTTCATATTTTTTTCTATATATACACACCTATATACATTTTAAAAACGTTAAACAATATACCTACAACACATATACACTAAATATATACTATTTTAGAAAATATATACACATTTATACTTTAAATAGATACTAGGTTAGATTCGATAGGAAATATATGCACATATATATGTACAATACAATATATACTACTTTAAACAATATACATACAACATATATACACTAAATATATACTACTTTAGAAAACATATACACATGCATATTTTAAATAGATACTAGTTTAGATTCTATAGGAAATTTATGCACATATATACGTACAATACAATATATACTACTTTAAACAATATACATACAATATATATACACTAAATATATACTACTTTAGAAAACATATACACATTTATACTTTAAATAGATACTAGTTTAGATTCTATAGGAAATATATATATGTACATAAATACATACAATACAATATATGTACTACTTTAAATAATATACATACAACATATAAACATTAAATGTATACTACTTTAGAAAACATATACACATGTATACTTTAAATAGATACTAGTTTAGATTCTATAGGAAATATATGCACATATATACATACAATATATAAATTACATATAATAGTACTTTAGAAACATATACACATGTATACATCAAATATATACTATTTTAGTCTATAGAAAATATATACACATACATGTAGAATATATACTGCTTTAAATATCACTTGAAATAATATACATACAACATACATACATCATAGATATACTACTTTAGAAAACATATAGACATGTATACGTTAAATATATGCCTCTTTAGAGTCTATAAAAAATATATACATATATATGTAAAATATATACTACTTTAAATACCACTTGAAAATTGAAAGATATACACATTACATATTATAGTACCTTAGAAAACACATATATACATACAAGATTACAATGTATGCTACTTAATATAATAGTTGTTGAAGTTTTGAACATATATTCATTTTATATTTTCATTATATTTGAACTTAAAATTTTTTATCTGTTCATTATGTGTATATATGTTTGTTATGTTTATTACTTAGTGTAAAGTTTGATAGTAATTTATTAAAAGTATTTAATTCAAACTAGAACTTCAATTTAAATGAAAAATTTATACACATTAACATATATACATTACATATTATACTACTTTAGAAACTTATACACATTAAATATATTCTATTTTAGTCTATAGAAAATATATAGCCATATGTGTAGAATATATACTACTTAAAATACCACTTGAAACAATATACATACAACATATATAGTTATATACACTATATATATATATATACTACTTTAAATACTACTTGTTTATATATGTAGAATATATGTGTATAAATGTTTGTTGTGTTTATTACTCAGTGTAAAGTTTGATAGTAAATATATTAAAAGTATTTAATTCAAACTAGAAATTCAATTTAAATGAAAAAAATTACAAAGTAAGGAGTGAATGAATGTTGTATTTTATTGATTGCAAAATATCCAAAACTTCTAATTTACATGAATGAAAAATCTACAAATTTTGCATCATTTTTTCCAACTCATTCATATTAATATTAACGGGAACTGCCATAGGATAGTCAAAATCACTGAGGGCAAAATCATGCATTGGACTTGATTGTGCTGAGTTCTTCCATGAAGTCAGAGTTTCTTCAAGATTCTGTTCGTCTTTCGGCTCCACCTCCATTCCTTGATTTCTTCGTTACACTCTAATCCAATCTCTAAGGCAAACTAGAACATTTATCGCATTACTTCTCAATGAGTGTCGGTTGTCTCCAAGCTGTTGTCGTCCCTGACTAAAAGCGCTCTCCGATGCAACGGTTGACATTGAAACATTCAATATATCTCTAGCTAATATTGAAAGCATAAGATATTATCTTTCATTCTTCTACCAATCCAACATGTTGATCCTTGCTCTACGATCCTCTATCTACTGTCGAAGATAATAATTAAGCTCTTCTCGAGATATTATTGTGTATGTTGAAGTCTCAACCCTGTTCCAAACATTTAAATCATAAAAGTAAGCAGGTAAACCATTATGTTCTGTCCTTTTAGAAGAGGATGACTCCTCGGGAGCGATAGTTGGATTGATATTTGTCGGTACAGCTACATCAAGTAAATCAACATAATTGTTATATAATGCTTCTATGTAAATGTTTGCATCACTCATATTCGTAAACAAATCTGTTTTTTCTTCATACTCTCTCTTTAAGGAAGTATAAATAATAGAACTAAAGTCGCACATAGTATTATGTTTCATACATGGATTTAGTATAGCACCATCCTAGTAAATTGGAGGAAACAGATAAAAATATTTTTTAAATTTAGCAAACATAGTACTAACAACTTCTTTGTAACCTTCTCTATTCTTATATTCTATAAGCAAACAAGAAATGTCGGCTAAATAAGCTAAAATATTGTAAATAGTAGGATAATAAGCACTGGAAAATTTAACTGTAGCTATATAAATTTTTTCCAAAAACTTAACAAGATCATCAATTGCAACCCAATCAGAATCATGTAGCAGACTCTCAGGAAAAGAACCAGAATATTGATTAAAAGTCATTGTAATAGGAACTTTATAAGCAATATAAGTTTTTAAACAAGTATAAATAGCATTCTATCTAATATCACATTCTTCCGACATTAATATCGGTCTAGGTCTATTTTGTTCACATTTAACTTTAAATTCTCACACTCTTTTTATTTGATTATTTTCTTGAATAATGCCAACAGGAAGACGAACCTTTTCAATATAAAGCTCAAAAAATTCAAGACTATCTTTTACAATTAAGTTATATATATGACAAGCACACTTAACATGAAATATTTCAGGTAACGACAGAGAAAGGTCAGCTTTTAACTTGTCAATAGCAGCCTTGTTGTTAGATGCATTATTAAAAGCAATACACTTAACATGAAATATTTCAGGTAACGACAGAGAAAGGTCAGCTTTTAACTTGTCAATAGCAGCCTTGTTGTTAGATGCATTATCAAAAGCAATACATAATTTTTTTTTTCAATACCATAATATTCTACAATTTTAGTGATAGATTCAGAAATAAATTTTCAAGTATGTGTACAATCTTCATCATACAAAAAGGGTAGAATACATTTTTGCATAACAAAATTATTATCTATCCAGTGACAAATAATGGTTAAATAATCATTTTATTAACAACACGGCTAAGATCAGAAGTTAGAGTAATTCTACATTGTATTTTTTTAATAATGTAGATAAATAATAAACATATTGTGCATGGAGTCTAAAAATATCGGCCCGACAAGTACTTCTAGGAATACCATTAAACATAGAATTATAAATTGCTTGAATGTAATGAATAAAAACATTCGAAGAAGCAAAAGTGAATGACAACAACCTACAACTATCAGTTTCACAATTTCTTTCTGGTCCTTCATTTTATTAAGCACACCGATATGGCCTGAAAATGCCCCATTTGCATTGTTTCACCCGTTTCACCACCCAAATGGCCCCACCCACCAAAGATTACTATACTAGGACGTTCCCCAGCCTCCCTGGCATGCTTCGGTTGATTTTTGGATCACAGCACACCCGAACCTCGGGTTCACCCCCAGAACCGTGAGCTATAGCACACTGATTTAGCCCGAAAATACCTTATTTATACTGTTTTGCTCGTTTGACCACCCAAATGGTCCTGCTCGCCCAAACGACCCATACTATGCCGCTCACCAGCCTCTCTGGCATGCCTCAATTGATTTTTGGCCCACAACACGCCCGAACCCTGAGCCCACCCCCAAAATCGTGGGCTATAACACACCGATTTGGTTTAAAAATGCCCTATTTGCATCGTTTCGCTAGTTTGACCACCCAAATGGCTCCTTCCACTCAAACGGCCCACACTAGGCCGTTCTCTAACCTTCTTGAGATGCCTCGATAGATTTTTAGCCCACATCACGCCCGGACCATTGGCTCATCCCAAAACTGTGGGATATAACACACCGATTTGACCCAAGAATGCCTCATTTGCACAGTTTTGCCTATTTGAACACCCAAATGGCCCCGCCCTCCTGAATGACCCATACTAGGTCATTCCCTAGCCTTTCTATCATGCCCTAATTTATTTTTGTCCTATAGCACGCCCGAACCCGAGCCCACCCCAGAATAGTGGGCTATAGCTCACTGATTTGGCCCGAAAACTCTCCGTTTGCACTATTTTTCCAGTTTTACCACACAAATAGCCTTGACCTCCCAAATAGCCCACACTAGGCCGTTCCCTAGCTTTCCTGGCATGCCCCAACCAATTTTCGACCCACAGCACACCCGAACTTCTTGCTTACCCCCAGAACCGTGGGCTATAACACATTAATTTGGGCCAAAAATGCCCTGTCTGTACTGTTTTACCCATTTGATTGTCCAAATGGCCCCACCCACCCAAACGGCCTACACTAGGCTGTTTCCTATCCTTCCTGGCATGCTACTGTAGATTTTTGGTACACAGCATGGTCGGACCCCGTGCTACCCCAGAATCGTGGGCTATAGAACACATATTTGACTCGAAAATGCTCCGTTTTCTCTATTTTGCCTGTTTGACCACCCAAATTGCCCCGCCCACCCAAATGGCCCACACTATGCAGTACACCCCAACTTTTCTAGCATACCACGATAGATTTTGACCCATAGTACACCCAAACCCCAGGTCCACCCCCGTAACCGTGGACAATAGCACACCAATTTTTCCCCAAAATGCTTTGTTTGCACTATTTCACCCGTTTAACCATCCAAATTGCCCCACCCACCCAAACAGCCCTTACTAGGCCGCTCCCCAGTCTCTCTAGCAAGCTAGGTCAATTTTAACCCATAGCACGCCTAGCCAAATCGTGTGCTATAGCCCATAATTTTTAGGGTAGGCACGGGTGTTGGGCCTGTTTTTAGTTGAAAATCGATCGGACAGCCCAAGGCAGGCTGTGGAGAGGCTTAGTGTGGGCCCTTGGGGTGGGATAGGCTATTTGAGTGGTTAAACGGGCAAAACAGCATGAACGGACTATTTTGAGGCCAAATCGATATACTATATCCCACTGTTTTTGGGGTGAGCCCGGGGGTCGGGTTTATTTGTAGTCGAAAATCAATCGAACTTCCCCAGGCAAGTTGGGGAGCATCCTAATGTGGGCCCTTAGGGTAAGATAGGCTATTTGGGTGGTCAAAAGAGCAAAAGGGTGCAAACGGACTATTTTCGGGCCAAATCGATGTGTAATAACCCACAGTTTTTAGGGTGGACCAGTGGGCCAGGCGCATTTTGGCCGAAAATTGATCGAGCTACTCCAGGATGGCTGGGGAATGGCCTAATGTTGGCCAGTTGGGTGGGATAGTTTATTTGGGTGGTCAAATAGGTGAAACAACGTGAACGACCTATTTTCGGGCCAAATTGGTATGCTATAGCCTACAGTTTTTGGGATAGGCCTAGGGGACGGGTGTATTTTTGGCTAAAAATCGACCGAAATATACCAGAAAGGTTGGAGAGTGGCCTAGTATGGGTACTTAGGGGGGATAGATTATTTTGGTGGTCAATCGTGCGAAATAGCATGAACAGGATATTTTTGAGCTAAATTGGTGTGCTATGGCCCACGGTTTTTGGTGTGGAATCAAGGGACGATCGTGTTTTTAGCTGAAAATTGATTGGGCTACCCCAGGCAGGTTGAGGAGCGACCTATTTTAGGCTCTTGAGGTGGGATAGGCTATTTAAGTGGTAAAATAGACAAAATGGTGTTAACGAGCTATTTTTGGGCAAAATTAGTGTGCTATAGCCCATAATATTTGGGGTGGGCCTAAGGTTCGAGAGTGATTTTCATCAAAAATCGATTGGACTGCCTCAGAAAGGCTAGAGAGTGGCCTAGTGTTGGACCTTGGGATGGTATAGGCTATTTTTGGGGTTGTCAAATGGGTAAAACGGTGTGAATAGGCCATTTTTTGGGCTAGCCCACAGTTTTTGTGGTAGGCCCGAGGTCAGGCGTATTTTTGGTTGAAAATCAACCGAGCTGCCCCAGGTAGGCTGGGGAGCTGCGTAGTTTGGGCCTTTGGGTTGGGATAGGCTACTTGGGTGGTTAAATAGGCAAAATAGTTCGAATGGGCCATTTTTGAGCCAAATCGGTGTGCTATAGACGATAGTTTTTGGGGTGGGCTCGGGGTCGAGCATGTTTTTGGCAAAAAATTGATTGTGCTGCCATAAGTAGGATGGGGAACGGACTAGTATGGGCCCTTAGAATGGAATAGGATATTTGGGTGATCAAACGGGCGAAACGATGCGAACGACCCATTTTTTGGCTAAATCGATATGTTATAGTCCACGGTTTTTAGAGTGGGCTCGGGGGTCGAGCGTGTTTTTGGTTAAAAATTAAATGGGATACCGCAGGCAGGCTGGAAAATAGCTTAGTGTGGGCCCTTGGGGTAGATAGGATATTTGGGTGGTCATACAAGCAAAACAGTGCAAACTGGCCATTTTGGGGCCAAATAGTGTGCTATAGCCCACAGTTTTTAGGATGGGCTCGGGGACCGAGTGTGTTTTTGGCAAAAAGTTGATTGGGATGCTCCAGGCAGGCTGGGGAGTGGACTTGTGTGGGATCTTAGGGTAGGATAGGCTATTTGGGTAGTTAAAAAGGCAAAACGGTACGAACGAGCCATTTTTGGGCTAAATCGGTGTGTTATAGCCCACGATTTTGGGGGTGGGCCCAGGGACCGAGCGTGTCTTTGGTTGAAAATCCATCGGGCTGCCCCAAGAAGGCTAAAGAGTGGCCTAGTATGGGCCTTTAGTGTGGGATAGGTTAATTTGGTGGACAAAAAGGCAAAACGACGCGAACGGGCTATTTTTGAGCAAAATTGGTGTGATATAGCATATGGATTTTGTGGTGGACATAGAGTCGAGCATGTTTTTCTCCGTAAATCGATCGAGTAGCCCCAGGAAGGCTGGTCAGTATCTTAGTATGGGCCTTTAGGGTCGGATAGGCTATTTTTGTGGTCAAATGGGCAAAACAACGCAAATGGAACATTTTTTCAAGACAAATCGATGTGCTATAGCCTACGATTTTTTGGGTGGGCTCAGGAGTCGGCCATTTTTTTTGCTAAAAATCGACTGGGCTACCCCAGGCATACTGGGGATAGGCCTAGTGTAGGCCCTTGGGGAGGGATTGGATATTTGGGTGGTCAAACGGGAGAAAAAACGTGAATGGGCCATTTTCGGGCCTAGTCAATGTGCTATAGCCCACGATTGTGAGAGTGGGCCTAAGGGCTGAGCGTGATTTTGCTAAAAATCTATCGAAATCACCAGGGAGGCTAGGGAGTGGACTCATGCAGGTCCCTGGGATGAGATAGGATATTTGGGTGGTCAAACGAGCAAAACATTATGAACGGGCCATTTTCGAGCTAAATTAGTGTGCTATAGCCTATGATTTTTCAACGGGTTCGGGGGTCAAGCATATTTTTGGTTAAAAATTGGTCGAGCTGGCCTAGGTAGGATGGGGAGTAGCTTAGTATGGGCCCTAGACTCGGGGTCCGAGCGTGATTTTGGCCAAAAATTGATCAGTCTGCCCAAAGATGGCTAAAGAGCGTCCAAGTGTTGACCATTTTAGTTTTCTGTGCGGTTTGGTTGGTCAAACAGGTTAAACGATGAGAACACACCATTTTTGGGCCAAAACGATATGTTATAGCCTACGTTTTTTAGGGGTGGGCTTGGGCTTCGAGCGTGATTTTGATCGAAAATTGATCTGGCTGCTTCGAAGAAGCTAGGGAGTGGTGTAGTATAGGCCATTTTGGTTTTTAGTGTGATCTGGGTGGCCAAATGGGCAAAACGGCGTGAACTAGCCATTTTCGGCTAAATTGGTGTGCATAGCCTATGATTTTTTGGTGGGCCCAGGGTTTGGGTAAGATTTTGGTAAAAAATTAATTGGGTTGCCCCAATGAGGCTGAGAAGTGGCTTAGTATGGGACATTTTAGTTTTTTTATGCAGTTTGGGTGGTCAAACGGGAAAAACGACACGTTAGTCTATTTTCTGGCCAAATCAGTGTGCTACAGCCTAAGGATTTTGGGATGGGCCTGGGGTATGGGCTTGATTTTGGTCAAAAATCAATTGGGTTGCCGCAGGATACTGAGGAGCAGCCTTGTGTGGGCTATTTCAGTTAACTATGCGATTTGGGTGGTGAAACGGGCAAAACGACGCAAATGGGCCATTTTTAGGCAAAATTGGTGTACTATAGCCCACGATGTTTGGGGTGGACCTGGGTTACGGGTGTGATTTTTTCCAAAAATGGACAAGACTACCCTAGGGAGGGTGGTGACCGACCTAGCGTGGGCTATTTTTTGTGCGAAATAGGTGGTCAAACGAGCAAGACGACTCAAACGGGCCATTTTTGAGCTAAATAGGTGTGCTATACTCCCATGGTTTTCGAGGTGAGCCTAGGGTCTAGGCGTGATTTTTGCCAAAAATCAATTGGGATGCCTTAGTGAGGCTGGTGAGCTTCCTACTATTGGCTATTTTAGTTTTTGTGAGGTTTAGATGGTCAAACGGGCGAAGCAGCATGAACGGACCATTTTTGGGCCAAGTTGGTGTGCTATAGCCTGTGGTTTCTAGGGTAGGCCTAGGTTTCGAGTGTGATTTTGGCTGAAAATCAAACAGGATATCCTAGGGAGGCTAGCTACTGTAGGCCATTTTGTTTTTTTTTGTGCGGTTTGAGTGGTCAAACGAGCGAAATGGTGCAAATGGGCCATTTTCAAGCCAAATTAATGTGCTATAGCCTGCGGTTTTTGGGGTGGTCCTTGGGTCCGAGCTTAATTTTAGCAAATATTGATCGAGCTACCCCAAGAAGGTTGGATAGCGTCCTAGTATGGTCTATTTTGTTTTTTTGTACAGTTTGGCTGGTCAAACGGGTGAAATGACGCAAATGGATAATTTTTAGGCCAAAAGAGTGTATTATAGCTTGCGGTTTTTGGGGTGGGCCTAGGTTTTGGGCGTTATTTTTGCTGAAAATTGACTGAGATTCCCTAGGGAGGTTGGAGAGTAACCTAGTATGGGTATTTTTTATTTTTTGTGCTATATGGGTGGTTAAATGGGTGAAATGGAACGAACGGGATATTTTCAAGCCAAATCGGTATGCTATACCCCATAGTTTTCAGGGTGGGCTCAGGTTTCGGGCGTGATTTTTACCAAAAATTGATCGATCTGCCCTCGGGAGCTTGGTGAACGTCCTAGTATGGGCTATTATGGCTTTCTGTGCGGTTTGGATTGTCATACGGGCGAAACACATGAACGGGCTATTTTTAGGCCAAATCGGTGTGCTATAGCCCACGATTTTTGAGGTGGAATCGGGGTTCGGGCGTGATTTTAGACTAAAATCGATCGGGCTAACCTTGGGAGGCTGGGGAGTGGCCTAAAATGGGCCATTTTGGTTTTCTGTGCTGTTTGGATGGTCAAATGGCTCGAACGGGCAAAATCGGTGTGCTATAGCCCAGGTTTTTTGAGGTAGCTCCGGGGTCCACACATGATTTTTGCCAAAAATTAACTAGGCTGCCCAAGGAAGTATGGTGAATGGCCTAGTGTGGGCTAGTTTGGTTTTCTGTGCGGTTTGGTCAAACAAGAAAAACGACGTGAATGGACCATTTTGGGCCAAATTGGTTTGCTATAGCCCACAAATTTTGGGGTGGGCCCAAGTTTCGGGAGTGATTTTAGCCAAAAATCGACCAGAATTCCCTAGAAAGGCTGGCTTGTATGGGTCATAATTAGTTTTCTGTGAGGTTTTGGTGGTCAAACGAGTGAAATGGCGCAAATGGACCATTTTTGAGCCAAATCAGTGTGCTATAGCCCGCGGTTTTTGGGGTGGGCTCGGTGTCCGAGCTTAATTTTTGCAAAAATCAATCATACTACCCAAGAAGGCTGATAGAGACCTAGTGTGGGCAATTTTAGCTTTCTGTGCATTTTGGGTGGTCAAACGGGCAAAACAACATGAATGAGCCATTTTTGGGCCAAATCGATGTGCTATAGCCCACTATTTTTAGGGTGGATCCGAGGGTCGAGCGTGATTTTGTCGAAAATCAATCGGGCTACCCAGGGAGGCTGGAGAATGGCCTAGTACAAGCCATTTTTGTTTTTGTGCGGTTTGGTTGGTCAAACAGGCAAAACGACGTGAACGAACCATTTTCGGGCCTAATCGGTGTGCTATAGCTCATGATTTTTGGATGGGCTCCAGGTCCGGGCTTGATTTTTTGCCAAAAATTGACCAGGTTATTCTAAAGAGGCTGAAGAGCGGCCTAGTGTGGGCCATTTTGTTTTTTTGTGTGGTTTGGGTGGTCAAATAGCGCAAACAATCCATTTTTGGGACAAATCGGTGTGTTATAGCTCACGCGTGGGCCAAGTTCCGAGCATGATTTTAGCCAAAAATTGATTAGGCTTCCTAAGGGAGGCTGTGGAGTGGCCTAATGTTGGCTATTTTGTTTTTTTTTGTGCGGTTTTGTAGGTCAAATAAGGGATATGGCATGAATGGACCTTTTTTGGGCTAAATCTGTGTATGTCGGGCCCATGGTCCAGGCTTAATTTATGCCAGAAATCAAGCTGGCTTCCCCAAAAAGGCTGGGGAGTGTCCTAGTGTGGGCCATTTTGGCTTTCTATGAGATTTGGGTGGTCAAACGGTCGAAACGGCATGAACGGGCCATTTTCAGGCAAAATTGGTGTACTATAGCCCAAGATTTTTGGGGTAAGCCAGGGTTTCGAGTGTGATTTTTGCTGAAAATCAATCGGACTACCCTATGAAGGCTATAGAGTAGTGTAGTATGGGTATTTTTGTTTTTTTTGTGCGATATAGGTGGTCAAACGGGCAAAATAGTGTTAATGGGCTATTTTTAAGCCAAATCAGTGTGCTATAACCCATAGTTTTTGGGCTGGTATCAGGGTCAGAGTGTGATTTTAGCTAAAAATAGATCGAGCTGCCCTAGGTAGGCTGGTGAACTGTCTAGTGTGGGCTATTTTTGGGTAAAATCATTGTGCTATAGCTAACGGTTTTTGAGGTGGGCTCGGGATTCGGGTGTGATCTTGGTAAAAAATCGACTGAGCTATCCTAGGAAAGCTGGAGAGTGGGCTAGTTTGGGCCATTTTGGTTTTCTATTTGGCTTAGGTGGTCAAACGGGCGAAACAACGCGTATGGGCCATTATCAGGCTAAATCGGTGTGCTATAGCCCACGGTTTTTAGGGTGGGCTTGGTCTCCAGGTGTGATTTTGGTCTAAAATAGACTGGGCTACCCAAGGGAAGCTGAGGAGCGGCCTAGTATGGGCCATTTTGGTTTTCTATGCGGTTTGGGTGCTCAAATGGGTGAAACAGCACAAACGGGCTATTTTTTAGCCAAATTAGTGTGCTAACGGTTTTTTGGGTGGGCTAAGGGTCCGGATGTGAATTTGGTTGAAAATTGATTGAGCTACCCTAAGGCGGCTAGGGAGCGGCCTACTATGGGCCATTTTGGTTTTCTGTGCAGTTTGGGTGTCCAAATAGGAAAAACAGCCTGAATGGGCCATTTTTGAGCTAAATAGGTGTGCAATAGCCCACAGTTCTTGAGGTGGGACAGGGGTCTAGGTGTGATTTTGGAAAAAAATTGATCGGATTACCCCAAGAATGATGGGAGAGACCTTTTGTGGGCCATTTTGGTTTTCTATTTGGTTTAGGTGGTCAAACAAGCAAAACGGTGCAAACGAGCCATTTTTAGGCCAATTCGGTGTGCTATAGCCCACGATTTTTGGGGTGGGCCTGGGGTCTAGGTGTGATTTTAGTTGAAAATCAATTGGACTACCCCAGGGAAGTTGGGGAGCGACTTAGTATGGACCATTTTGGTTTTATATGCGATTTGGGTGGTCAAACGGGAGAAATGGCTCGCATGGACTGTTTGTGGGCCAAATCGGTGTGCTATAGCCCATTATTTTTGGGGCAGGTATCATTTTTGATGAATTGATCGGGCTACTCCAGGGAGGCTGGGGAGAGTCCTAGTATGGCCTATTTTGGTTTTCTATGCAATTTTGGTGGTCAAACGAGCAAAAAGGCATGAATGGGCTATCTTCAGGCCAAATCGGTGAGCTATAACTCACTGTTTTTTGGGTAGCCCTGGAGTCCAGCTATGATTTTGGATAAAAATTGATCGAGCAGCCCCAGGAAGGCTAGGGAACAGCCAAATATGGGCCATTTTTGTTTTCTGTGTCGTTTGGGTGGTCAAACATGCGAAACGACCCGAACAGGCCATTTTAGGGCTAAATCAGTGTGCTATATCCCACGATTTTTGAGGTAGGCCCATGTTCTGGGCGTGATTTTTACCGAAAATTGACCGAGATACCCTAGGGAGGCTGGGGAGCAACCTAATGTGGGGCATTTTTGTTTTTTGTGCAGTTTTATTGGCAAAATAGGTGAAATGGCCCGAACGGGCCATTTTCGAGCCAAATCGGTGCGCTATAACCTACGATTTTCATGGTGTGCCCTAGGTCTGGGCGTGATTTATGCTAAAAATCAACCGAACTTCCCTAAGAAGGCTATGGAGCAACCTAGTTTAGGCCATTTTGATTTTCTGTGCGGTTTGGGAGGTCAAATATGAAAAATGCTGCAAACAAGCTTTTTAGGATAAATTGGTGTGATATATCCCACTCTTTTTTGGGTGGGCTCGAGGTCCGTACGTAATTTTTGTCAAAAATTAATTGGGCTACCCCAGGGAGGATTGAGAGCGGCCTAGTATGGGCCATTTTGGTTTTCCGTGATGTTTGGGTGGTCAAACGGGCAAAACGGCTTGACTGAGCCATTTTCGGACCAAATGGGTGTGCGATAGTCCACGATTTTTGGGGTAGGCCTGTAGTCCTGGCGTGATTTTGGATGAGAATCGACCGGGCTTCCCCAGGGAGGTTGGGTAGCATCCAAGTATAGGCTATTAGGGTTTACTTTGCGGTTTGGGTGGTCAAATAGGCAAAACACCCCAAACGGGCAATTTTTGGGGCAAATCGGTGTGTATAGCCCACGATTTAAGGGTGTGCTTGGGGAACGAATGTGATTTTGGTAAAAAATCAATCGAGCTACCCAAGGGAGGGTAAAGAGCGGTGTAGTGTGAGCCAATTTAGAATTTTGTGCGGTTTGGGGGGTCAAATGAGAAAAACTGCACAAATAGGCCATTTTCTAGCCAAATCAGTGTGCTATAGCCCATGGTTTATAGGGTGGGCTTATGGTCCGGGATTGATTTTAGCCAAAAATTGACCGATCTACCTCAAGAAAGCTAGGGAGCAACCTAGAGTAGTCCATTTTAGATTTCTGTACGGTTTGGCTGGTCAAACGGGAAAAACAACGTTAACGGGCCATTTTTGGGCCAAATCGGTGTATAGCCTACGATTTTTGGGGTGGGCCTAGGGTCCGAGCATGATTTTGGCCAAAAATTGATCGGGATGCCTAGAGAGACTTGAGAGCGGCCTAGTGTGGGCCATTTTGATTTTCTGTGCGGTTTGGCTGTTCAAACGGGCAAAATGACTTGAATGGGCCATTTTTTGGGACAAATTAGTGTGCTATAGCCCACGGTGTTTCGGGTGGACCCGAGGTACGAGTCTGATCTCGATCGAGCTACCCTTGGGAGGCTAGGAAGAGGCCTAAAGTGGGCTATTTTGGTTTTCTATGCGGTTTGTGTGGGTCGTCTTGGGGTTCGAGCATGATTTTGGCCAAAAATTGACCAAGCTTCCTAAGGGAGGCTGAGGAGCAACCTAGTGTTGGCCATTTTAGTTTTCTGTGTGGTTTAGTTGGTCAAACAGGTTAAACGATGTGAACTGACCATTTTTGGGCTAAATCGATGTGCTATAGCCTACGTTTTTTGGGGGTGGGCTCGGGCTTCGGGCGTGATTTTTGCCAAAAATCGATCTAGCTGCTCTGGGGAGGTTGAGAAGTGGCCTAGTATAGGTCATTTTGGTTTTCAATGCAATTTAGGTAGTCAAATGGGTGAAACAACGCGAACGAATCATTTCAGGGCTAAATCGGTGTGCTATAGCCTGCGGTTTTTGGGGTGGGCCCAGGGTTCAGGCAAGATTTTGGTAATAAATTAATTGGGCTACCGCAAGGAGGTTGAGAAGTGGCCTAGTATGGGCCATTTTGTTTTTTTGTGCAGTTTGGGTGATCAAACGGGAAAAATGACATGAACGGTCTATTTTTGGGCCAAATCAGTGTGCTATAATCTATGGATTTTGGGTGGGCCTGGGGTCTAGGCTTGATTTTGATCGAAAATTGATCGGGCTACCCCAAGGATGTTGGGGAGCAGACTAGTATGGTCCATTTCAGGTAACTGTGCAATTTGGGTGGTCAAATGAGTAAAACGACGCGAATGGGCCATTTTCAGGTAACTGTGCAATTTGAGGTGAGCCCAAGGTCCGCAAATAATTTTTGTCAAAAATCTATTGGGCTGCCCTAGTGAGGCTGGTAAGCTTCCTAGTATGGGTTATTTGTGTTTTTTATGCGGTTTAGATGGTCAAACAGATGAAGCAGCGCGAACAGACTATTTTTTCTCCAAATCGGTGTGCTATAGCCAACAGTTTCTAGGGTGGGCCTAGGTTTTGAGTGTGATTTTGGATGAAAATCAAATGAGCTACCCTAGAGAGGCTAGTTAGTATAGGCCATTTTGTTTTTTTGTGCGGTTTGGGTGGTCATATAGGCGAAATAGTTCAAATGGTCCATTATTGGACCAAATCAATGTGCTATAGCCTGCGGTTTTCGCGGTGGTCCCTGGGTCCGAGCTTGATTTGGAAAAAAATGACCGAGCTATCCCAAGAAGGCTGGAGAGCAGCCTAGTGTAGGCCATTTTGGTTTTCTGTGCTATTTGGCTGGTCAAACAGGCGAAACGACGCAAATGGGCAATTTTTAGGCCAAAATGGTGTGCTATAGCCCACGATTTTTGGGGTGGACCTAGGGTCCGAGTGTTATTTTTTCCAAAAAACAATCGAGCGGCTCTAGGGAGGTTGAGTACCAGCCTAGTGTGGGCCATTATAGTTTTTTGTGCAGTTTGAGTGGTCAAACAGCGTGAACGGGCCATTTTCAGGCCAAATCTGCGTGTTATAGCTCATATTTTTTGGGGTGGGCCAGGTTCCAAGTGTGATTTTAGCCAAAAATCGACCAGGCTACCCAAGGGAGGCTGGGGGTGGCCTAATGTTAGCCATTTTGGTTTTCTGTGCGGTTTGGGTGGTCAAAAGGGTAAAACGGCACGAACGAGCTTTTTTTTGGCTAAATTGATGTGCTATAGCCTACGGTTTTCTAGGGTGAGCCCATGGTCCGAGCATGATTTTGGCTAAAAATTGATCTGGCTGCCTCAAGGATGCTGGGAAACGGCCTAGTGTGGGCCATTTTGGTTTTCTGTGCGATTTGGGTGGTCAAACTGGCCAAACAGCACGAACGGGCCATTTTCAAGAAAAAATGGTAAACTATAGCCTACAATTTTTAGGTTGGGCCCAGGTTTTGGGCATAATACTCTTTGAAATTTGAGCGGGCTTTCCTAAGGAGGCTGGGTAGCGGCCTAGTGTGTGCATTTTTTTGTTTTTTGTGCGATATGGGTGGTCAAACGGGTGAAACAGTGAGAACAAGTGATTTTCAAGCTAAATCGATGTGCTAGACCCCATGGTTTTCTGGGTGGGCTCAGGGTCCGAGCGTGATTTTGACCAAAAATCAATCGAGCTGCCCTAGGAAGGCTGGTGAGTGGCCTAATGTAGGCTATTATGGTTTTCTATACAATTTGGGTTGTCTATTGGGCAAAACGGCGCGAACAAGTTAAAAAGGCTGGGGAGTAACCTAATATGGGTTATTTTGGTTATCTGTGCTGTTTGGATGTCAAATATCTCGAATTGGCCAACTCGGTGTGCTATAGCCCATTTTTTTTGAGGTAGGCCCAGGGTCCGAGCATGATTTTCACCAAAAATTAACCAGGCTGCCTAAGAGAGGCTGGTGAGATGCCTAGTGTGGGCTATTTTGGTTTTCTATGCGATCTGGGTAGTCAAACGGGCAAAACGACAAGAATGGACCATTTTCAGGACAAATTGGTATGCTATAGCCCACAGTTTTGGGGTGGGCTCGGGTTTTTGACTGTGATTTTATTCGAAAATCAACTTGGCTGCCCTTGAGAGGCTGGCTAGTATGGGCCATTTTGGTTTTTGTGCGATTTGGGTGGTCAAATGGGCGAAACGGTGTCAATGGACCATTTTCAGGCAAAAGCAGTGTGCTATAGCCCACAGTTTTCAGCGTAGCCCCAACATTCGAGTTTAATTTTTGCAAAAATTGATCGGGATACCCCAAGAGGGTTAGGGAACAACGTAGTGTGGGCCATTTTAGCTTTCTGTGCATTTTGGATGGTCAAATGGGTGAACCAACACGAACGGGATATTTTTAGGTCAAATCGGTGTGCTATAACCCACTTTTTTTGGGGTGGCCTCGAAGTCCAAGCATGATTTTGGCCGAAAATCAACCGGGCTAACCCAGGGAGGCTG